>OY754989.1:5039111-5452683 GCA_963576475.1 Molanna angustata | reverse complement strand
ATATATATATATATATATATATATATATATATATATATATATATATATATATATATATATATATATATATATATATATATATATATATATATATATATATATATATATATATATATATATATATATATATATATATATATATATATATATATATATATATAATATATATATATATATATATATATATATATATATATATATATATATATATATATATATATATATATAATATATATATATATATATATATATATATATATATATATATATATATATATATATATATATATATATATATATATATATATATATTATATATATATATATATATATATATATATATATATATATATATATATATATATATATATATATATATATATATATATATATATATATATATATATATATATATATATATATATATATATATATATATATATATATATATATATATATATATATATATATATATATATATATATATATATATATATATATATATATATATATAATATATATATATATATATATATATATATATATATATATATATATATATATATATATATATATATATATATATATATATATATATATATATATATATATATATATATATATATATATATATATATATATATATATATATATATATATATATATATATATATATATATATATATATATATATATATATATATATATATATATATATATATATATATATATATATATATATATATATATATATATATATATATATATATATATATATATATATATATATATATATATATATATATATATATATATATATATATATATATATATATATATATATATATATATATATATATATATATATATATATATATATATATATATATATATATATATATATATATAATATATATATATATATATATATATATATATATATATATATATATATATATATATATATATATATATATATATATATATATATATATATATATATATATATATATATATATATATATATATATATATATATATATATATATATATATATATATATATATATATATATATATATATATATATATATATATATATATATATATATATATATATATATATATATATATATATATATATATATATATATATATATATATATATATATTATATATATATATATATATATATATATATATATATATATATATATATATATATATATATATATATATATTATATATATATATATATATATATATATATATATATATATATATATATATATATATATATATATATATATATATATATATATATATATATATATATATATATATATATATATATATATATATATATATATATATATATATATATATATATATATATATATATATATATATATATATATATATATATATATATATATATATATATATATATATATATATATATATATATATATATATATATATATATATATATATATATATATATATATATATATATATATATATATATATATATATATATATATATATATATATATATATATATATATATATATATATATATATATATATATATATATATATATATATATATATATATATACATATATATATATATATATATATATATATATATATATATATATATATATATATATATATATATATATATATATATATATATATATATATATATATATATATATATATATATATATATATATATATATATATATATATATATATATATATATATATATATATATATATATATATATATATATATATATATATATATATATATATATATATATATATATATATATATATATATATATATATATATATATATATATATATATATATATATATATATATATATATATATATATATATATATATATATGTGATCGATTTGGTTTTCTCTCGTATCCATTTGTTTGTCTTCTGATCTTTCAATGAAATGCCCAGCATCTTTCTCTCCATGCCTCACTGTGTAACTAACAACTTTTGCACAACTCACTTCGTTAGGACTAGCGTTTCTGTGAGAACAGGCAGGATGCATGAGTCAAATATTTTCAATCACATTCTCGTCTAATATCCTCATTTTCTTATTCTTATTCTATCATACATAGGGTTGCCAGATGGTATCCTAAAGGAGGACATGTCCTCCTTTTCGACAAATTGTCCTCCCTTACCTACCGTATGTCCTCCTTTTGCGTTGATTGTTATCCAATATATATATATATATATATATATATATATATATATATATATATATATATATATATATATATATATATATATATATATATATATATATATATATATATATATATATATATATATATATATATATATATATATATATATATATATATATATATATATATATATATATATATATATATATATATATATATATATATATATATATATATATATATATATATATATATATATATATATATATATATATATATATATATATATATATATATATATATATATATATATATATATATATATATATATATATATATATATATATATATATATATATATATATATATATATATATATATATATATATATATATATATATATATATGTGATCGATTTGGTTTTCTCTCGTATCCATTTGTTTGTCTTCTGATCTTTCAATGAAATGCCCAGCATCTTTCTCTCCATGCCTCACTGTGTAACTAACAACTTTTGCACAACTCACTTCGTTAGGACTAGCGTTTCTGTGAGAACAGGCAGGATGCATGAGTCAAATATTTTCAATCACATTCTCGTCTAATATCCTCATTTTCTTATTCTTATTCTATCATACATAGGGTTGCCAGATGGTATCCTAAAGGAGGACATGTCCTCCTTTTCGACAAATTGTCCTCCCTTACCTACCGTATGTCCTCCTTTTGCGTTGATTGTTATCCAATATAATTTAAAAAACATGTCTACTAAAGATTTTTATACAAATTTCATAAAAGAGCACCAAGAACTTATTACAAAAAAAATATATGTTTTGGTGAAACATGATGTTTAAAATGAAGTGAATTCATTTTAAAAAATCTTGTTTCATTGTTAATAGTTTAAGTAGTGACTAAACTATATTATATAAGTTATATAGCGAATGCATTGAAGATATAAAAAAATGAAGAAATAAAGTAATTATGAGACGATGAAAATTCTTCGATAAGCGTCTGTAGGTATGGCGTTTTTTTTTTGTCATTGTCCTCCTTTTTAAGGAAAATCCTCCTTTTTTGTGCTATTTGTCCTCCTTTTTCAAATTTCCATCTGGCAACCCTAATCATACATCGTTTTACCACACAGTCGTCTTAGTGACCTCATGTCAACCGCGTTAATTCTACTTTCATGCGTCTTCTGTCATGTCCATGTCTCACTAGCATACATTAGAGTCGGTACGACAATATCTACTATTGTGTACCGCGAGCTTTGCTTGTCTCGAAATAATTTGGTCAGCCATTACAGATCTTAATGCACCATTCACTCTATTACCTGCCGTTACTCTCCTTTCAATATCTTTTTTTCAATCTTCTTCAACAATATTTTTATATATAGTAAAATTATATGTTATGAGTTTTTTACGAACTTAATGATATTGTACATTCCACGTTGACAACATCATAACAAGTGTAAAATAAAATATGATTTCTGATTTAAAAAGGGCTACGACTGCCGAAAGTTTGAGAGTCACTGCTTTATTCTATGCAAGTTAGACAGTCACTTACTGTGTGTTTTTAATTACGCGTCTGGTGCACTGCACTGCTCTAAATATAGAACTCTCCCCCCCATTCACCGGTGGCCCGTGAGAGTGAACTTACTGCTACAGTCGACTCTTGACATACTTTTCAGGGGAAGGATGCTCACCAACGGACCGACCTATATCGGTAACATAAATATGTATAATTCACATTTCCTATATTTCACTTTGCATTGTATTATGTTTTGCTGGAAACAACGCAAGTCTATATCGGGAACAATGGTTTATTTATGTCTGACATAAAGGCTCAAAATTACAGTGTCGATTTCAGTATAAAATATCTACATACGTATGTAGATATTTTTGTAATTTATTTTTTATTTTTGAATTGACTCTCGAGTAACTAACCGATACTATATAGAAGTTGTAGGCAGTTGCAAGTAGTTGTAAGCAGTTTTAGGCAGTTGTAGGCAGTTGCAAGTAGTTGTAAGCAGTTGTAGGCAGTTGTAGGTAGTTGCAAATAGTTGTAAGCAGTTGTAAGTAGTTGTAAGCAGTTGTAGGCAGTTGTAGGCAGTTGCAAATAGTTGTAAGCAGTTGTAAGCAGTTGCAAGTAGTTGTAAGCCGTTGTAGGCAGTTGTAAGCCGTTGTAGATGGCAGTTGATGATCGTTGATGATAGTCGTTGATAGTTGCTAACATTGATGACAGTTGATGATGATGATAATAATAATATCCGTTCTGTGATTTCTTTTGACAGATACGGAAAAGTCGTCCGGTGTCTTGGATTGTTGACAGCTACGGGAAAATCGTCCGGTGTCCTAAGATTGTTGATTTGTTGACAGCGACGGGAAAAATCGTCCGGTGTCTTGGATTGTTGACAGCTACTGGAAAAATCGTCCGGTGTCTTGGATTGTTGACAGCTACTGGAAAAATCGTCCGGTGTCTTGGATTGTTGACAGCTACTGGAAAAATCATCCGGTGTCTTGTAGATTCTTGATAGCATGAAGTCTTCGTTAATGATGATGATGATCATAATAATAAATTTGTTGTTTTGTTGACATACATAATCATGATTGACAATAGTAAACTTTAAATTTCTCAAATAAAAATGATTACCATTGTATCTGGTACATGAGTATATATAATAATAATGGACATAATATATTCAATTCATAAAATTAGGTACCTTGCATTAATAAAATAAAAAAAATATTTTTTGAAAAAGTCCAAAATGTTTCAATTTAATTTTTGTTAATGTCCTTTTAGGTATCGTTATTTTTCTAAGTGTTTGTTAGGTATTTAATACTTTGCCAAATGTGAAATATTTTTTTTGATTTCGAAATATGTTCAATAGGTATTTCAAAAATTTGTTTGTGCATAGGTATAAAAATCCTCAAATTTGTCTTATTGAAACTCGTTTTAATTAAATTAATATTCTTTTATATTTTAAAATAATCATTAATAAATGTTACCTATTGAGTTTGGTAAATGTAATGATTAAAATACTGTGAAAAATTTACTTGATAATACAAAAATAATTTACGATAATTTTCTTCAAAATTAAATCGTTATATAGGTTCAAATTCACCTCGGTACAGGCTCAGCCTAGTGAGGTGGTGTATACCAAATAATTCTATAAAAAAAATGTTTCATATAACTTATTTAAATTGTACTTTTTTGTAATATTTTTATTGTTTGTAAATTGTTATATTTGTTTGGTTTCAATAATAATAAAAAAAAAATACTTAATGAAATGCTCGCTCAAAACAGTTTTTTTTAAATACCGAATATGATACATATTTGTAATTATCTTAAATTTATCTTTTTGTTTTTTCATTCAAAATTTGGATCAAAGCATTGTTTAATTTTGTGTTTGGTTTATAATACATTTGTTATTGTATTGAGATTTTTTACGCTAGTTTATACTATATGGTTTTTTGTGTTACTTCTATACAAATATTTCAAAGTGTATGTGGAAATACGAGTAGTTGTGGTTTTTTCATGTATGTGTAGATTATTGACAGATTTTTTTAATTATTATCAATTTGTAGCTTCATTTCCATATTTTATATGTAATAATGTATACTTGTTTATGTGTTATTGTACTACCATGATGTGTTATTCTACATATTATGTAAATATAATTCCTAAATCTATTTGTGTGAAAATAAAGAGTGAATGATTTTAAAAAGGAATGTTAAGTAGATAAACAGTTTGTAAGTGGCCGACCGCCGTGGCACAGTTGGTAAGCCGTTCGGTTTCTGTGCGGGCGTCCTGGGTTCGATTCCCAGCAGAGGAGAAATTAATTTAAATTCATTTCTCACGCAAATACTGCTTCTCTGGGCTGGAAACACTGGTTAGTTGGAAGAAATTGCCATACGGCAATAAACTCGCCACTTGCGCAGGGTGCAAGGAAGTGTTCATTATTATTATTATTAAGTGGATACACAACAAGAGTATGAATGTTTCAAATGTTTTGTACAGGAAGAATCGTCATATATGTAAATCCTTCACATTATTTTTTATTATATCACTCTTAAGGCTAGGGTCCCTCAAGGTGGTGTCTTGTCTCCTCTTCTATTCTCTATCTTTATAAACTCAATAACTCACAAATTAAAGTGTCAGTACCATCTCTTTGCAGACGATCTTCAACTGTATATTCAATTTAATGTGAATGAGTATGTTGATGCTATTAATATTATGAACGAAGATCTCAGCTTTATCTCATCATGGTCCTCCCAGAACGGTCTTCTTGTCAACCCGTCTAAATCTCAGGCTATTATCATTGGTGGTCCCCGATTGCTGTCTAAACTTAAAAATTCACCCCTCCCATCTCTTCAAATTAACAATCAACACATACCCTTCTCAAAAATGGTGAAAAATCTTGGTATTCTTTTTGATGAAGATCTTTCGTGGCATGTACAGATTTCTCATGTCAGTAAAACTCTGTTTTATAATATCCATTCTCTCAATAGATTGAAGAACTTTCTTCCAATACATTGTAAAATTACATTAGCTCAATCCTTACTTCTTCCATTGCTTGACTACGGTGATGTGTGTTATCTGGATACCAATCAAGAATTATTAAATAAACTGGAACGATTACAGAATGTCTGTATACGGTTCATTTACAATCTTAAAAAATATGATCATGTTTCGACTTGTAGAAATATACTTCGTTGGCCAAAGATACGAGATCGTCGTAACATTCACATTCTGTCATTACTTTATAAGACTATTTATGATCCCTATTCACCACAATATTTAAAAAATAACGTCGTTTTCTTGTCAAGTCACGGCCTATCCCTTCGATCTGCTGAACGTATTACACTAGCTATCCCCATTCACAATACAGAAGTTTTCAGCTCCTCTTTTCAAGTACAATCAGCTAGACTATGGAATGACCTAAGTGATGAAGTAACGTCATCTCAATCCATTCAAATATTTAAAGGTAAATTAAAAAAACTTTATTTGTCAAATAGTTCCTAATTTCCTTCTATATCCTTCCGTAACCTCCTTTTCCTCTTTGCTATGATCAGTGTTATTTTTATTGTTCTTTTATTTTTAAACTCTCTTTTCATTTTTTTCTCTTTGTAATTTTGTTTTTATATTTCTTACTCTTTTATGTTATTTTTTATCAATTTATTTCTCACTCAATTAGTACTGTACCAATTTAACTAAGAGACTTCACGTTGCTCGGGTTGGTTGGAAGAAATTGCCTTATGGCAATAAACCTGCCTTTGTACACATGTACATAAATTATATAAATAAATAAATAAATAAATAATATCAGGACTTATGCTATTCCATAGCCTAGCTGAATGTACTTCAAATGAAGAGCTAAAATAATCAGAACTATGAATAGGGATATATAGTAAAGCACGTTAAGCAGATCGAAGTGGACGCCCGTGGCTTGAAAGATAAGTGAATTTATCTTTGAGATACTGAGGTAAATTTGGATTAAAAAGGACATTGTATAGTAATGACAAGATATGTATATTACGTCGTTGTCGTATCTTGGGCCAATGAAGAAGATTACAGTAGTGAGAATTTTTTTTAGTCGAAAGATAAAACGGATGAAAACAATTTGAAGGCGTTCAAGCTTGTTGAGATGTTCCTCGTTTGCATCCAAATAGCTAACATCAGCATAGTCAAGCAACGGTAGGAGAAGTGATTGAGCTAAGGTTATTTTACAACGAAGTGGAAGGAAATTCTTGAGTTTATTAAGTGAGTGTATGGCAAAGTAAGTGGATTTACTGACATGTGAGATCTGTTCTTGCCAGGATAAGTTATTATCAATGTAGACCCCAAGGTCTTTCACGACTTTGATATAAGGAATACATTGATTATTGATATACAGAGATGGGAGTTGCAAATTTTCAAGGGAGGACAGCAGACGAGGACTACCAATAACAATCGCTTGAGATTTCGAAGGGTTTAATAAGGAGACCATGCTCTGATGACCAGGAAGAGATAAAATTAAGATCTTTATTCATAGAAAGGGTAGCATTGGCAATATCCAAGGGATTGAAATGAATATATAACTGAAGGTCATCTGCAAAAATATGATACTGACATTTAAGGTATTTAGTAATAGAGTTGATAAATGTCTAAGCCATCTGAGTCTCCCAATCCTTATAAATACTCCAACGTCTATATCATCATAAAGCTGGTATAACTCATGATTGTATCGTTTACTAAGCAAATGAAAAGTAGCAGTCCAGATAAATTATTTTGATGGATTTCAATTTAGTTTAAGTATTTGATGACACTCAATTGTTTACTTCATTAATCTTATTGTTAATTATTATAATTTTCATAAAGAATAAATCACATACTTATATTATTTTATTGCTATAACCTTTTATTCCTCAAATGATGCCAACTTAAGCGGTGATAGCCCAGCGGTAAGGTTGTCACCTCACATGCGTGAGGTCGACGGTTCGAATCTGGGGGGGGGGCACGCACCTCTGGATTTTTAAAAAAAATCTATGTGCGGATTTATATCACTAGCTATATGTAGCCATGATCCAATTTGTCTGGTTCCCCTTTCTAAGGGTTACGAAGGTCAGATGGCAGTCGCTTCAATGTAATAACCAGACTCGCCAATTCCAGGATCATGGTCAAAGCGTACCCCGATAGAAACGGAATAAAAGCGCTAAGGGGAAAGAAGAAGAAGAAGATTATTGCCAACTTCTGAGCAGAGTACCTACATGAAATTGCATAATGTAAGTATTCATTCATTCATTCATTTCATTCATACCATCACGGCATATCCCACAATGTGGGGTAACCAGCGAAAGGTGTGCGGGTGTGCATTGCCTTATAAAAGGGAGCACAACATATCTGTGTATACCCACACACCAGTCTCGTCTCACCTAAAAAGGCACTATATTCAGAATGGGTGGTGAACCTCATTGCTGAACTATTTGAGATGATATAGTTGCCTGTTGTATTTTCGATTACCCGGCTCTTACGGGACACTCGAAAACAATAATAGAAAAGAGTGGAAGCACTATTCTAAAATGAAATAAAAAGAGTTATAAATAGGTATTTTAGTTTAAATTTATCTATAAAGTATAGTTATACTTCATATTTAATTTTTATTAAATTTCACGGAGGGAATTATTATTTTAATACACAAACGTTCATGAAATATATTAGTTAAAGCGAGGGGTATGTGTTGAACTACGTGGTGACAGCTAAAAGGCACAATCTTGGGCATTGTTTTTAAAAAGCAAATAATGGAATCGTTTTATTAAAGTAAGCAGATATGTACTTTCCATGTAGTTGTATGTTAGTACTACAGTAGCAGATTGTTTAGCGTAGCATGAAAGTTTGAGGGTCCCAATTATGAGTGTCCTCATAGCCCCCGCTCGCTGTCTGGGCCCTTGAGACGCCTACCTACCCCTGCAATCCGCTCATACCCTATACCCCGCGCTGCACTCTACCTCAGTGCGGCCCTGCTTCAGGCAATATTAATCACACAAAAAACATGCACCAACGTGAATACAAAAACACTGTTTTTTCCACGTGTTATAATTTCTTAATAAGACACTTTTTACAAAACATTTTATACAATTTAACAGTTAAACTTTATTGCACAGAGGAATATGTCTATTATTTGTGCTACTGTATGTACTAACCAAACATACCAATTTTATGTTTGAGATGACTCAAATTTTAATTCATATACCTATATTCAGTTTTGTTCGAAATATATATGGAGGTTAATATTTTTATGCATAAGATTTCTTCAGAAGAAGATGTCACAACTAACGACAATATAATTATGTAGAATATTATTTCCCAGAAATTCTATTACACCAGTAGGTATATTGATTTATCTAGAATTTCATTTAAAATATTTCTTTTTTATTTTCTTGAGAGATATTCTTTGTTTCATTTTTTGTTTCCTTTTCTTATTCACATTCCGCCTCCTCTAGGAAGATTGAAGAGCATTAGGGATATCTTCACTCTATCACGACGGGCGGCCTGAAGCACTGTCTCAGGTTACGGAGCTATGAAACTCTTCGTCGTCCTATCCTTTTTCTTAGATATTTTAAAGAAGAATCATCAGTTCGGTTGTGTCATTCGATGTGTTATGACGTCGCGTCGCCTCGCATTGTTTCGGAGCTAACTGAGCAGTGAGAAGTATTGTCATCCGTGTCGTGTATTTTTGTTGCGAGAAGACCACACTTCTAAGCGATCACCGAAACAGATATTTATATCCTTATATATTACTTTTTTGTTATTAACCACTTTTATTTTCGTAACATTTATGTTTTAATTGTTATAATTTCATGTTTATACTTGCTGTTTTTTTTGTTACATTTCTAGTTTTAACCCTTTAGGGGCGAAATTTTTTAACTTATTTGGTTTATTTTTTTCGTTGTATTTTTTATTATTATTGTTATTATTTCGTAGTAAGTTCATGTTCTAATTGTAACCATGGACGAAAATGAACCTCCCGATAAACAGGGCGGACATAAACATAGGCAACATGCGTCGGATTCTGATTCCTCCGATTCCCTCATAATTCAAACTACAAAACCAAAACTTACTTCAAACGCATCGTTAACTTCAACCGTTACAATAGATACAGATCAAAACATATCAAAATATGAAGAGAATACTATTATATCTAACCAATTACTCCAGGAAAAAAAATATTACGACCAAGATGCTCGCGCTCCTTTTGCAGTTCACGTGCAAAGAGTGGATAAAAAAACTATTAATTCACTAGAACTTGGAAAGATTCTTTATGATAGGAAAGTTTCTAAAATCGTCAATGGATCTCTTAAAAGGGAGGGAAAGTACAGGGCAGCCCTCGAGTTCCAAAATCCCAAAGACGCGAATCAATTTATTAAAAATATTTCTATTTTGTCTAATGATAATTATACAGCTTTCATACCTACATATAATTTGACGAGAATGGGCCTTGTCAGAGGCGTTCCCACAGAGCTTACTGAACAAGAAATTTTAGATCTTATTTCAGTCTCGGGTCAGTCAATCAAGGCTATAAAAGCTCGAAGGCTCAACTATAAGGACAAATCAGGTGAAAAACCAGAATGGCGTCCGTCTCGAACCGTTGTGCTTACTTTTGCTGGTCAAATTTTACCCAAATATGTTTATATTTTTTACAATGCCCTCGAAGTTGAGCTCTACACTTATCCTACAACGCTCTGCTTTAACTGTTATCGTTATGGACACCGTAAGGCAGCTTGCAGGTCCTCACCACGTTGTAATGTATGTGGTGATCATCACTCAACAGAGGAATGCAAGAAAGACCCGGAACTTCCTACTTGTGTAAATTGCAAAGGTGATCATAAAGCATCGAGCAATACTTGCCCCGAATTTTCGCGCCAAAAAAACATCAAATTTTCTATGGCTAACGAGAGCCTTTCATACTTCCAAGCCTCCAAACTTTATCCACCAGCAAAAAAGTCATATGCTGAAACAGCGGGTCAGCACTCAATACTAAATCCAATCATAAATCCACCACAAACATACACCAAAACGATGTATAAATATAATAAATCTAGGCCAATTCAAAAACCAGGATATGATAAAAACTCTCATAACTCTTTACTCCTCCTTCCGAATGGTAATTCTCGAACAACCTCCAATAAATGTGGAATCATTCTTGATTCGAATCTTGTAGATCGCAATGATACCTTAATTGATCTGTCTCGTGAAATGCAAAGTGATAACACTTCATTTGTACAAACTTTAGTCAGTCTTCTAGTTGAAACGATATCCAGAACTTCTATGCTACCGCAAAACGCTGCTAATTTACTTGAACCCCTAAAAAATTTCCTTTCTTACGACTTTGACCATCCAATTTCTAAATCATAACTATATTTGAAGTTTAAGAACGTCTACTTATTTATAAATACATAGTTTTTCATCAAAAATGGATAATAATAAATTAATATTTCTTCAGTGGAACGTTCGAAGTATACAAGCGAATAAATCTGAATTAGTTAACCTGTTAATCAAAGAGTCAATATCAGTGGGCGCTATTTCAGAAACTTGGTTGAAAAATAATTTTCCTTTTCACATACCAGGTTTCCAAATTATACGGGATGATAGGGCTGACGGAAGAGGTGGGTCAGCTTTACTTATAAAAAATAATATTAAATTTGATCCTCTCCATATATCTAATGTACCTGAATCAATTCAAATAATAGCAGCGTCGATCGTTAATATTTCAGTGTTGTCAATATATGTTCCGCCAAATATTATTTTTTGTGAAGACGTTTGGTCAGATATAGTCAAACAAATTCCACCGCCAATACTGTTATTGGGTGATTTTAATGGTCACTCTCCAAGCTGGGGTAGTGATATTACTGATCGATCGGGCTCAAATATATTAGAATTCTTAGACTTTAACAACTTATGTTTCTTAAACGACGGTTCGCCTACTCGTATCACCCCTCCCAATCAAAACAGGAGTGCGGTATACCTAAGTATATGTTCACCATCACTTGCCTCATCTCTAACTTGGTCAGTTCTTTACGACCCATGCTCCAGTGATCACCTACCCATTGTTATTAGAATGAACGATTTTTCATGTCCCACGAATCGAAAGAATACAATCCGCAAAATCCGATATATAACAGAGAAGGCTAACTGGGAAAAATATTCACTAAAAAACGAAGGAAAAATTAATCTGCTTTCTTCGCCTTCTATTGATAACGCCTTAGATTGTTACAGTCAGTTTATAGCCAAAATAATTGAAACTGCGGAGGAAACGGTTCCAATTAGTAAGAAATTGAATAAAAATAAATCACCCCCAGCTCCATGGTGGGATGAAGAGTGCAATCGAATGGCACGATTAAGAAAAGCAGCTTTAAAAAAATATCGGATAAATATGACCTTAGAAAATTTTTTATGCTTCAAAAAAACCCAAGCGCTTACCAAAAGAATTCTTAAAAATAAAAAGCGAGAAGGCTGGAAAAACTTCTGCGATTCTTTATCACCGGAAACACCTGCAACGCATATCAGGAAAACAATAAAAAGCTTCCGAAGCAATATCAAACAAACGTGTGCTTTTCCAAATTCTCATGATTGTATTTCTGAATTTGTTCACAAAATATCTCCTCCTTATGTTCCAACATTTGAAGAACTCAGTCCAAGTTTTAATCTAAAAGAGGAGAATTGGCTAGACGGCCCATTTACAATGGACGAATTAAATGAATCTCTGAATTCTGTGTCAGATACTGCTCCAGGATTAGATAACTTGCCTTATAGCTTCTTAAAGAAACTGAGCGAATCCTCAAAAAAATACTTTCTTGAATTGACTAATATTTTTTTCAGCACAGGCTTAGTACCAAAAGAATGGAAACAACAAAGAATCATTCCTATTTTAAAGCCAAAATGTAACCCAAATTCTGGTTCTTCTTATCGCCCTATAGCATTGTCGTCTACCCCCCTTAAAACTGTGGAGCGGATGATAAAAAATAGACTCGATTGGTTTACGGAAAACGCGCAAATCCTATCGAAATTCCAATTCGGTTTTAGAAAGAGACACTCAACTTTGGAAAGCATTTCTATTTTAGCAACAGATATACACATAGCCAATGTTAAAAAAGAGTTTTTGGTTGGAGTTAGTCTGGACGTAGAAAGTGCATATGACCATGTTTTTCTTCAACTTTTAAAAGTTGGGGTGTCCTTTAAACTTTCAGCATTTATAATAAATCTACTGATCGATAGGGAAATAGTTATTGATTCATATGATACCACACCTATAGTCAGAAAAGTTTGTAAAGGATTACCGCAAGGATCATCCCTAAGTCCTCTTCTATTTAATATATTTATAAGTGATATTTTCCAACAATTACCCCCCGGTGTTAAAATTCTCTGTTATGCCGACGATATATTCCTATACATATCTAGCCAAGACTTAAGCAACGCAGTGAAAAGAATAACAGAAGCCTTAGACAATGTATCTTCGTGGTTGTTTTCACAGGGGCTAGAACTATCAGCAACTAAAAGCAAAGCCATTGTATTCACAAAAAAACGCTCCATCCCACACATTCAAATTCTGATAAAAAACCAACCTGTACATTTTTACAACTCAATCAAATTTCTTGGTGTAGTATTCGATACAAAAATGTCATGGAATGATTATGTTGAGATACTTATTTCAAAAGCCCAGGGGGGGCTCAACATGATGAGGGCGGTTTCTCGGGTATGGTGGAGGTGCCATCCCAGTACACAGAAACTATTTTATAATGCATACATTAGAAGTCTTTTTGATTATGCTTCATTTATAATAGAACCAACGTCAAAAAAAAATACTGCCCGAATAGATCGTATTCAAGCCCAAGCTCTTAGGTTGATAGTGGGAGCTATGAAATCTTCCCCAATAATTGCACTACAGATAGAAGTAGTCGATCCTCCCCCACATTTAAGAAGACAGCTTTGTGCTGACAATTTCTTTTTTAAATGTTTTTCGCTTAAAGATCACCCTCTTACAAATCTATTAGAGCAATTATTGAAAGAATTAACTATTAGAAATAAATTGGGGGACAAATATAGACCTTTTTTACTAAATAGTTTACAGAAGTACAAAACAATATTACCATACTGTCATCAATATAAAATATTACCGTTATATAAAACACAATTTAAATTTTTGACATAAGGCCCGAATATCTTATTTTCTTTTGGAATTGAAAAAAATCCTAACGCAAACAAATATTTTCAAAATTTGATTGATTCTGACTGGAAAGATTGGGACCTTTTCTTCACAGATGGCTCAAAGTCGCCTTCCTCTCCATTCACAGGTGCGGCGGTATATAGCTCAAAATATTCAATCGAACTTTGTCTTTCCTTGCATAACAAATGTTCTGTGTTTACAGCGGAGTCCATTGCAATACTAGAAGCATTGACACTAGCAAAATCTAAACAGTCAAAAAAAGCAATAATTTTTTCTGATTGCCTAAGCATCCTACAAAAAACTTACTCATCACCTTTTTCCTCACCAGAAAATGAAATATCTTTAAATATTCGAAAAATTCTCTATCAATTAAACTCCAACAACCAACAAATTATTTTAGCTTGGATTCCAAGCCATTGTGGAATAACGGGCAACGAAAAAGTCGACTTATTAGCAAAGACAGCTTCTGAATACAAAAGAAATAAAAATAATACGTATCCCATTCCGATCTCTGACATTTTGTCAGAACCAAAACAAAACTTGTATAATAATTGGCAAGAATATTGGAATATCTCTTCCAAATTCAAGGGAAAATATTATGCCTCCATTCAAAACACAATCCCAAAGGTTCCGTGGTTCAAAGAAACCAAATCTAGCAAGTTTGCTATATCATCAATCTCTCGTATGCGCATCGGGCACTGCTGTATCAAAACACATCTACTGAAATTAAACATAGTAGAGGAAGCTTCTTGTGACTGCGGATTGGAGGAGGAAACGTTGAACCACGTTTTCTTCAATTGTGAAAAATACCCCACAAAGGAATTCTACTTTAAAATAGCATCGATAAATCCCCTTCCAACAAGAATAGAAACGTTACTCCATAACATAAATCAAAACACTTTAAACTTATTTTGCAATTTTTTAAATGAACATAAAATATACGTGTGACTGTAAAGGGTTAGTTCACTAACCCAACGGCTGGAAACAACAAGAGATTATGAGCGGTAGTTCACAATAATTTTAAGTATCGATGCGTACATGAAAGTTTCATCTGCCTGAGAACACCACAAAGAGGTGAAAAGGCAAAAAAAAAAAAAAAAAGAAGAATCAAACAAAAATGTACACATATTTATCGGCAAAGCCAATAAATATGTGTACATTTTTGTTTGATTCTTCTTTAATGTAAGTATTGTCGAATTATTCAATTACATATGTACATAATTCTCTAAAATCTGTCCATAGCTATTGCATTGCTACATGCTTAAGTCTTTTTTTGATTCAAAAGATACCATTATTACGAAAGCAATCCCGTTTCGATTGATTTTATATACCTTTAGCATAAGAAATTTTACTTTATTTGGGAACGTTTGAGGATGTACAATGTAGGGTTTTAGCACATATTCATTATTTTAAAAGATCTAATTGAGAAAGGAAGTATATTTTTTAAAAATAATAAATTTTAATGGAGTGGTCCAAATATTAATTACTGTTAAAAGATTTTTTATTCATTTTTCTACCTTATACTGTATACATTGTTGTTTTGTGATTTCTACTGCCAATGCATCAAACAAATCAGCCGCTTTACGACCGGGCCCTTCATGTTTAGAGATTACAATGTTGCCTTTACCTACCGCACAGCTAGTATGAAGTCAGCATTGGTTCAAATCATCTCCCAATATACACACCACTATTTTAGATAATGCAATTTAATATAATCAGTTTAATTGAATTTAAATAGAAATAATTGAGTGATGAAGGGCTTCATAATAAAAGAGTACTTACGTAAACTACATTTATTTCCAGTTCAAATGATTTATAAAATATTATACTCGATAAAATGTTCCGCGATGTTGAGGGCGGTATTAAATTAATATATTTCTCTAAAATTTGTACACTATGTATCTATGTGCGGCCGGTTGATGAACGAATAGCTACTCGTGCCGGGCGCTCGTTTCAAGAACCGGTGTCCTTCGGTCGTCCTCGGAAATCTCCGTGAGAAGCGGGATAATCCGATGAATGACATGACGCTATCATTGTGGGGTAGGTATATCCTCGCCACATAAGTTTGTCCGTAGGAAGAAGCGGTTAGCTTCGAAAACATTAGAGAATAAATACTCAAAATTCGTGGTTTAAACAAAGTTATTATATGTAATTTAATTTATTTTTAATTTAAAAATGTGCCACAAAGTATTAGCAACATCATATGAAGATATAATAAATAGTTAATGTACATCTGACTACCTACATTAACTTTGTGTCAGACGCAATATTTTTGCTCGTGAATTAGATATATTTTTTTAATGTAAAAAGTGCGAAATACGCGGTATAAAGTTGTGTGTTAATAAAACAAAGTGTGGTTCATCGAATGATCATATTTATTTAAACATCAGGTGCATCAGTTACCGTAATTCGGGATAAAAAGAGTGAATGTGACTGTGCTGGTTTGTGTTGTTACCTGCCCTGCATAGGTAGGTACCTCGCTGTGTGAATATTGCGACCTGCGTACAGTGACGGGTACAGTGGCGTATCACGGTATTCATACACACACTATAGAACAAACTTATTGTTTACAATTGAATTAGCTGAGCTAGCTGTGTACCATGGGCCCTATTAAATGTAGCCAATGTGCGAACAGTTTATCACCGACTAAGTCGCTTAAATGTTCCCGATGCTACCACACATACCATTACTCCTGCGTTGGCACAACCCAGGATAACTTTAAAAAAATGTCTCGTATCAGGAGAGACCAATGGAAATGTGCCACATGCGTGAGGGACGATCCAAGATTGGCCTCGGAGGTGGATCCCTGT
The DNA here is from genome assembly GCA_963576475.1 of Molanna angustata. NCBI lineage: Eukaryota > Metazoa > Arthropoda > Insecta > Trichoptera > Molannidae > Molanna > Molanna angustata. Next base: position 5,434,964 of record OY754989.1, on the reverse strand, counting down.
CGATCCCGATCAAGCTCTGTCTCATTGCTGAATGTTGCTCCAGAACATAGTCCACAACAGCAAAAGAATACTCCAACTAGTAGTCACAGTACACCTAATTCCAACCCAACAACTTTGGAAATTTATAATGAAATCACACTACTCCGTGAAGATTTCAGAACTTTACATGCCGAACTGGCGGAGTACAGAAAGTTCAAAGAGACATTATGTGCACAAACTGATGAACTTAAAACAACTATCAATTTCTTGTCTCAGGAATATGATCGACTAAACAAGAGCATCAATGTACTGAATGAAAGCGCTAAAAAACAGGAATCATTAGAAGGGGAAGTAAGAGAACTTAGAAGGAGGGTTAATGAATATGAACACAGGGAAAACTTACAAAGGCAGGATCGACTGTCAAAGAACATTGAAATATTTGGTGTCCCGAAAAGTGATGGAGAAAACTTAACCGAATATGTAAAAAAGATTGCACAAAAAGTGAATTTCCAGATCAATGAGTGTGATGTCGATGAAATTAGTCGATCTCCTCCACGAAAGGATGGAAAAATTTCGACCATAGTTTTGAAGATGTCATCTACACAGAGAAAGGAACAATTTTTGGCAACACTAAAGTCTAGGCGTGGAGAGGTGACAAATCAAGACTTGAATAATGCTTCACAGAATCGGAACACAATATTTTTTAATGAACATTTGACTGTTCAAAATAAAATACTGTACAGAGATGTGCGCATAAAAGCGAGAGAGCTAAAATTTCGCTTTGTGTGGATAAAGAATGGACGAATTTATACAAGAGAGAAACCGGACTCGAAGATTCTACGTATAAAAGAACAGAGCGACTTGAACCTAATGAATGTTTCTACACAAGATTAATTTTATTATATTATATTATTATAATAGAGGAATGTGGGAACTTTTACCGGAGAGGGACCGGAGACCAGAGTTTTTTGAGCTTGCAGTCAGACCAAAATACTTTCTATAAAGTTGTCAAACAGAAAACAACAATGGACAAATACCTCTCTTTGGGAAGTTTTAATATTTTTCTTTGTTTTGATGTTTTTCTCTTTTTAAATACTTTTTTATTTCTTAATTTTATTTCTGATTTAATTACTTTTTGTATAGAAATGACTTATACTCAAACACGAATTTCTTTAACATATAACATATACACAAAACTTACACACCAACACTCAGAATTTACTTTTACTTTTTCTAATACATTAACCATCCACAATGTACATCATTGGATTTGTCAGGTCGATAGTGTTCATCGTGGCTGTATTTTGCTTATTTGCATAATTTACATAAAACATACTCAATATACAACATATACGAAAAACATACATAATTTAGCCTATACATGTAGATACATAATAAACACCCAATATCTGCTTATAGAGAATCACACAAAAAATTGTGTGAATTATTATTATATCAACCTGGGGGTTGTACAAATTTCAAAAAGTATCATATTAATACACAATGGCAATCACAGAGTCAGATCTCGATGAACTAGAAAATCTTATAACGACAACGGAAATTGTAACTCCTATAGAATGTACATGGCGATTACGTAGCGAAAAAACACTTAAAATTTTAAACGTAAATATCAGAAGCATTCAAAAAAATTTTGATCAGCTGGTACTTTTTCTAAGTGGAGCTTGTTTAGATCCAGATGTACTCATACTTACCGAATGTTGGTTGGTAGATAATAATGTTGTTCCTAGTCTTAAAGGGTACCGCACATTCCAAACAACACAGCACGTTAATAAATCCGATGGTATTGTGGTCTATGCTAAGGAGTCTTTAAACCCAATATGTACAACTGTAAACCTAAATGATGCGAATGCCCTCAATATTACATGTGATAATAAACTGACGATTCTTGCAGTTTATCGTTCACCATCTTATAAAAATATTACGCAATTTTTAGTATCACTAAATCAAATACTAACTCACTTACCGAAATGTAAATATGATGTAATTGCAGGAGATTTTAATATAAATATACTAGAGAGAAACAGTCATGTTGAGGAATATACTTGTCTTCTTTATGAGCATGGCTTCATCTCAACTATAAATAAGCCTACTAGAGAAACAACCACAACATCAACATGCATTGATCATATATTTGTAAGAACGAAAGCCCAAATCAAGGCAGCAATAATACAAAGCTCTTTCACAGATCATTATGCGACTATAGTACAGATTGATGATAAAATGATATGTCAAACTTCAAAAAATAAATCAATTAAAAGTACAAATTATGATATATTATTAGAATCTCTAAAACAAGAAAATTGGGCAAATACACTAAATAAAACTGACCCTGAACTAGCATTACAGTGTTTTGTATCAACGTTACAAGATCATATCAACGCAAGTACCACGTTGAAATTAATAACACATTCCAAAAAAAAAATTAAACCATGGATATCGAATGCTCTTGTACAAAGTATTCACAAGAGAGACAGGCTACACAAACAGGTATTGAAATTTCCCCTTAATATAAGCCTTTTAAATTACTATAAGAAATATCGGAATACGTGTCACAAGGCAATAAAACTGGCCAAGGCACTCTACTATAAAAACAAAATGGAACAAGACAATTATAATAGCAAAACCGTCTGGAAGATAATGAAAGAAAACCTAAACCATAATCAAAAGGAAACATGCATTAAGACATTGAAAATTGGTAACGACATAATTGAGGATCAAAATTCAATTGCAAACAACCTCAATAAATATTTCGCAGATGTCGGAAAAAAATTAACAGAAACTATCTTAAACAATATAAATAAAACAGAATCTGAATTAGTTATCCAACAAGAAACATCTTCTCCCAGTAACAACTCATTTAATATTAGATCAGTGACTAAAAATGATATTTTAAGTATCCTAAAATCACTTCGAACAGAATGTGCGCAAGGACCCGATGGTATATCTACAAAAATACTTAAAATTGCAAAAGATAACATACTTACTCCACTAACGCACGTTATAAACCTAAGTATTGCTGTGGGCACATTTCCTGATCATCTAAAAAAGGCGTATATTGTTCCAATATTTAAGGATGGTAATCCTATAGATCCACGAAATTATCGACCTATAGCACTTTTAAATACATTGTCGAAAATATATGAAAAAGCTATCAACATACAACTAATACATTTCTTAAATCACAATAAATTACTTACTGCGCAACAATTTGGATTTCGGCCTGGTATGGGAGTCAACGATGCTGTTTTAAACGTTACAGAATTTATAACAAAGTCACTGGATGCAAAAAATAAATGTATTGGTATATATCTAGATCTTGCCAAAGCATTCGATTCTGTCTCACATAAAATATTAATTCAAAAAATTAGGAAAATAACCAGTAATGAGTTGACTATAAAATGGTTCCAGTCATATTTAAGAAACAGAATGCAGGCGGTCAGATTGGGTGGCGTAATTAGTTCATTCTCTCCAATTGAATATGGGGTACCTCAAGGAAGTGTATTGGGACCAACGCTGTTTCTTCTTTTTATAAATGATATGAATAAATTGGATATTGGTGGTCCCATAATTTCTTTTGCTGATGATACGGTGTTATTGTTTAGTTCTCACAATTGGGCTCAAACGCATTCTATTGCTGAGCAGGGAATGATCATCGTAAAAAAATGGCTAGATAATAATTTACTGACATTAAATATCGGAAAAACCAAATATATGACATTTAGCATAGATAATCGACAACAACCTGAGGAGTCCTCTTCATCTATTACTATCCATAATAACTGTGATTTGCATCTAAACTGCTCCTGCCCCAAACTACTTAGAGTTAGTAGTTATAAATATCTTGGCATAACAATTGACAGAAATCTTCGATGGACAACACATGTGGAGATAACTGCGAAAAAAATTCGTCAACTGATATATGTTTTTAGGAATATAAGAGAAATTTTCGACCTAAATACGTTAAAAGTGTTGTATTATGCTCTTGGACAAACGTCAGTCTCTTATGGGATTATAGGTTGGGGTGGTTTAGCTAAGACCAACCTATTTCCCATCTCAACCGCGCAAAAATCACTACTCCGGGTCATTTGTCGAAAACCTTTCAGATATCCATCAAATCAGCTTTTTTCGGAGTTCAAGGTCCTTGATGTTAGACAACTCTATATTAGAACAATAGTCATTCAACTACATAAAAACCCAGCAATATATAAACCACAATACACCCTTACTTTTAATACAAGAAATAGACATTTGCTGCAACCGACTCATACACAGACTACTTTTGCCCAGAGACACTACACATTTTTAGCACCCAGAATATATAATATGGTTATGTCTGATATCTTGGACTTAGTGCAGCCGAGTGGGCATAATTTTGGAAAGCTGGTTACTGATTGGTTGATTCGGAGAGGGAGGGAAGAGTCAGAGAGAGACTTGACGTTTGTCCTAAGATAATTTTAATATAATTTACAATCAAAATCTTTTTCATACACCCTTTTACACATATCCACACATGCAAACACATCCTCACATTAACGAAAACACAAAGACACCTAATAATTTTTTTCATATACCTACAATTGTATTTTATATGTACTTTTTTATATTTTTTTATGACTTAAAATGTGTACTTTTGTACTTTATTATTTGTATTTTTTATATTTTTTTGTGCCTTAGATGTTAAGAATTCACGTAGCTGAAATTTATGCTTACTTATTGCCTAGTATTACCTCAGAACAGGCTTTGCCTAGTGAGGTAATAAATTCCATTTATATATTTCATGAACAATATTTTATATTTTATTTTATATTGTATTATGGAAATTAATAAATAAAAAAAAAAAAAAAAAAAAAAACATGTCCTTGCCATCCTTTTCTTGGGCGACCCCGACCTCTTAATTAATTCCTGTCCGCCTTGTATACTGGGTATTAAGAACTCATCTCTTTGTCAATGTGACCAAGAAGAAGGCAGCTTGGATCACATAGTTTTGAAGTGCCCTACACACAAGTTCCCAATATGATAGATACACACTTGATTAAATTCAAAATATTTCCTACTCATAATATGGCTTCCTTACTCAAATTAATAAAATTCCATGTACTTAATGTTCTCACAAATTTTATCAGTCAGAATAACATCAAATGCGATCATAAATATTTCATTTCATATTCTACACATTATTTAAAAAGTTTCCTTCCAAACTCTTTGAAATATAGTCAAGGGATTTCTTATAATTCTTTGTTTTGTTATATTCCACATTATAATTTGTCATTCACTCCAACGTAATTTATGAATGCACGATTCTAAAACAAATTCTACTGTTCTTCCCCCACCACCACCCGTTCTGCTTATGGGGACTAATAACGGCCCCTTGCAAAACTCTGAAAGAACACATAAAGAACATACGAAGAGTCCGGAGAACTCTAAGACCTTGCAGACACTGCACTTAATGTGCCAAAGAGAGCTAATCATGTTGAAACAACTGGCTCACTGCTCAGTGATAGTGAAGATAATAGTGCACCGAATTTAAGACAGAACGTCTTGAAAGCCCTAAAGTTGCTCTTCGTGGCTACAAGGTCCGCATGTCCAATGGGTCCAAAGAAATTACCTCGGACATCGTCGTAGAGTTCTTGTCGGAAAGTTGACACGGAGAAGTTAGTGTGATCCCATAGGATATGCTCAGAAGTCTGTTCAGGATTATCACAAAGCTGACATGAGGACGAATCGGATAAGTGAAAACGAAAGAGATAACTTTTGAAACTGCCGTGTCCAGTAAGGAATTGCGTGGTCCAATAATCGGGAACAATCCACGAGGAAAAAATTCGAGTCCTCACATCAGGAAGAAATAAAAATGTCAGTCTGCCCACGGAAGAAGAAGACCAGCGACGTTGCCAAGCATCTAAAAGAGAACTCCGGGCCAAGTTCTCAATCTCTCCACGAGCTGTGGGTAAATTTACAGGTGGGAGAGAAACACCACCCAAAATTGAGCTTCGGCCTCTATACAGGTTGTGAATTGAAGCTCGTCGCTGTGTTTCCAGATCAAGGGGAGCCATACCTGTGAGAATAGAAAATGTGTCGGTAGCGCAGGTTCTGTAAGCCTTTGCTAAAGCTATTAGTGCGAAGCGCTGTCCAGAAAGCAGCAGACGTCTAATGTATTGGGTTTCACAACGATGAGCCCAACAAGGAGCAGCATAACACATAATACTCAGAAAGGAAGCGTTGTAAAACAGTCTTGCTACTGGAAATTTAAGGCCCCAACTAGCTCGAGCAAGACGTGAAATCTTTTGGAAGGCTATTTTTGCACTATCGGATACAGCACGAACATGGTATTGGAAAGTAAGGCTTCTATCTAGTGTAACACCCAAAACTTTGACCCTATCCTTAAATATTACACGCGTATTGATAAATTTGATGGAGGGAGGACTTTTCATTATGCCTTTTAACACTAACCCATACGTCTTCTTAGGTGCGAAATTGAGTCTATGACTTATACCCCAATCTGCAACAGAAGAAAGTAACTGAGTAGCTGCGCGCTCAATAAGTGCTCGGGTGTTACCTTGAATAAGGATTGTAGCATCATCGGCATATGCCAAAATACTGCAGCCATTAGGCGTTGAAAGTGATAGAAGGTCGTCGAACAAGATGTTCCATAACAGTGGACCCAGAACAGAACCCTGAGGGCACCCGATGCTAATTGGTCGCCAGTGCAAATCTTGTCCCCCGGGCATGGCCACATGTCTATTAGTAAAATAGCTCTTCACTAATTTATATATGTTGCTAGGAACCTTACGGTCTCGAAGTTTTTTTAAAATTAGAGGCCACCAGGCATTGTCGAATGCTCCCGCAATATCAAGAGATATAGAGATAACATATTTACTATCAGAGCTTCTAACAATATCAGATATAGCCAAGATAGCATCAACCGTTGATTTCCCAGCGCGAAAACCGAACTGACGATCGGACAGTGGGTGGGTACTGGAAAGATGATCTTCTAAGCGTCGACATATAAGCTTTTCTAAGACCTTACCCAAAATAGGTAATAAAGTAATCGGTCTATATGATTTTGGGTCAGAAGGATCCAGGTCACTACGCTTGGGAATAACAGTCATTAAACCTGTTTTCCAACAATCCGGAAAGTAGCCTTCTCGCAAGCAATTGTTGTACAATAAGATAATCTCGTGGCGAGCTATGTGCCAGCACCTTTGTACGAGAGCTGCGTCAATGCGGTCAATGCCAGGAGATTTGTTTTGGTGAAGATTCTTGATGATAAAATCTACTATTTAAACTTGACACTGGCCAATGTTCTTTAATTTGAGGTTGCAGGAGCCATTAAAGTAATAAAAATATATAACCATTCATGATATTTAAAAGATCATTTTGTAGAAAACAAAATCCGTGAAAACAAAATGATTTTTTTCCAAAAAAAATTCTTGCTAAAATGTGATCAAATACTACAGAGTTTTGCCATATATGAATGAGCGAATTGGTTAGTTTTTTAGGTACTCTTTTTTACAAAAGTATTTCCCCAGTCATTGCATTCAAGTCTGATTGATGTTTTTTTAACTAACTCCTTTGTGTGAATGTTTTTCCACAGACATTGTATTCCAATGGTTTTTCACCTGAATGACTAAATTGATGACTTTGGTACTCTTTTGTACAAAAGTTTTTTCTCAGTCCATTGGATTCAAATGGCTTTTCATCTGAGTGGTGAGTGAATTGATGACTTTTTAACTTACTCCTTTTTGTGAATGTTTTTCCACAGACATTTTTTTTAAATGAATATGTCCTTGTTAAACAAGTACGTATACATCTTCCTACGTTCCTTAAAATAAGCATAAATGCTTGTGCTATAGGTGAACGAAATCGGTCGAGGCAGGATTCGAACTCGCGACCACTGGATAACTAGCCCAGCGCGCAAACCACTCTGCCATCGACCCATCTAAATTGCATTGCATTCAAATGGCTTTTCTCCTGAATGAGTAAATAATGACTTTTTAAGTTACCTTTTTTTGTGAATGTTTTTTCACAGACATTGCATTCAAATGGCTTATCTCCTGAATGAATTAATTGATGATTTTTCGAGTGACTCCTACTTATAAATGTTTTTCCACAGACATTGCATTCAAATGGCTTTTCTCCTAAATGAGTGAATTGATGACTTTTAAAGCGACTCATTTGTGCGAATTTTTTCCACAGACATTGCATTCAAATGGCTATTCTCCTGAATGAGTTAATTGGTGCTTTTTTATGTGACTCTTTTGTGGAATTTTTTTCCACAGACATTGCATTCAAATGGCTTTTCTCCTGAATGAGTTAATTGATGTCTTTTTATGGAACTCTTTTTTGTGAATGTTTTTCCACAAACATTGCATTCAAATTGCTTTTCTCCTGAATAAGTTAATATATGACTTTTTATGTCACTCCTACTTCTAAATGTTTTTCCACAGATAGCGCAATCAAATGGCTTTTAATCTGAGTGAATTAATTTATGCCTTTTTATGTTACTCCTAGTCATAAATGTTTTTCCACAGACATTGCATTCAAATGGCTTTTCTCCTAAATGAGTTAATTGATGACTTTTAAAATGATGCCTGTGTGCGAATTTTTTTCCACAGAAATTGCATTCAAATGGCTTTTCTCCTGAGTGAGTTAATTGATGACTTTTTGTTTCACTCTTTCTTATAAATGTTATTCCACATATATTGCATTCAAATGGCTTTTCATCTGAATGAATTAATTGGTGACTTTTTAAGTAACTCCTTTGTGCGAATTTTTTTCCACAGACATTGCATTCAAATGGCTTTTCTCCTGAATGAGTTAATTGATGACTTTTTATTTCCTTCTTTCTTATAAATGTTTTTCCACATATATTGCATTCAAATGGCTTTTCATCTGAATGAATTAATTGGTGACTTTTTAAGTAACTCCTTTGTGCGAATTTTTTTCCACAAACATTGCATTCAAATGGCTTTTCTCCTGAATGAGTTAATTGATGACTTTTTATGTGACTCTTTGTTGTGAATGTTTTTCCACAGATAGCGCATTCAAATGGCTTTTCATCTGAGTGAATTAATTTATGCCTTTTTATGTGACTCCTAGTCATAAATGTTTTTCCACAGACATTGCATGCAAATGGCTTTTCTCCTGAATGAGTTAATTGATGACTTTTTATTTCCCTCTTTCTTATAAATGTTTTTCCACATATATTGCATTCAAATGGCTTTTCATCGGAATGAGTTAATTGATGATTTTTTAAGTAACTCCTTTGTGCGAATTTTTTTCCACAAACATTGCATTCAAATGGCTTTTCTCCTGAATGAGTTAATTGATGTCTTTTTATGGAACTCTTTTTTGTGAATGTTTTTCCACAAACATTGCATTCAAATAGCTTTTCTCCTGAATAAGTTAATATATGACTTTTTATGTCACTCCTACTTCTAAATGTTTTTCCACAGATAGCGCAATCAAATGGCTTTTAATCTGAGTGAATTAATTTATGCCTTTTTATGTTAATCCTAGTCATAAATGTTTTTCCACAGACATTGCATTCAAATGGCTTTTCTCCTAAATGAGTTAATTGATGACTTTTAAAATGATGCCTGTGTGCGAATTTTTTTCCACAGAAATTGCATTCAAATGGCTTTTCTCCTGAGTGAGTTAATTGATGACTTTTTATTTCACTCTTTCTTATAAATGTTATTCCACATATATTGCATTCAAATGGCTTTTCATCTGAATGAATTAATTGGTGACTTTTTAAGTAACTCCTTTGTGCGAATTTTTTTCCACAGACATTGCATTCAAATGGCTTTTCTCCTGAATGAGTTAATTGATGACTTTTTATTTCCTTCTTTCTTATAAATGTTTTTCCACATATATTGCATTCAAATGGCTTTTCATCTGAATGAATTAATTGGTGACTTTTTAAGTAACTCCTTTGTGCGAATTTTTTTCCACAAACATTGCATTCAAATGGCTTTTCTCCTGAATGAGTTAATTGATGCCTTTTTATGTTACTCTTTGTTGTGAATGTTTTTCCACAGATAGCGCATTCAAATGGCTTTTCATCTGAGTGAATTAATTTATGCCTTTTTATGTGACTCCTAGTCATAAATGTTTTTCCACAGACATTGCATGCAAATGGCTTTTCTCCTGAATGAGTTAATTGATGACTTTTTATTTCCCTCTTTCTTATAAATGTTTTTCCACATATATTGCATTCAAATGGCTTTTCATCTGAATGAATTAATTGGTGACTTTTTAAGTAACTCCTTTGTGCGAATTTTTTTCCACAGACATTGCATTCAAATGGCTTTTCTCCTGAATGAGTTAATTGATGACTTTTTATTTCCTTCTTTCTTATAAATGTTTTTCCACATATATTGCATTCAAATGGCTTTTCATCTGAATGAATTAATTGGTGACTTTTTAAGTAACTCCTTTGTGCGAATTTTTTTCCACAAACATTGCATTCAAATGGCTTTTCTCCTGAATGAGTTAATTGATGACTTTTTATGTGACTCTTTGTTGTGAATGTTTTTCCACAGATAGCGCATTCAAATGGCTTTTCATCTGAGTGAATTAATTTATGCCTTTTTATGTGACTCCTAGTCATAAATGTTTTTCCACAGACATTGCATGCAAATGGCTTTTCTCCTGAATGAGTTAATTGATGACTTTTTATTTCCCTCTTTCTTATAAATGTTTTTCCACATATATTGCATTCAAATGGCTTTTCATCGGAATGAGTTAATTGATGATTTTTTAAGTAACTCCTTTGTGCGAATTTTTTTCCACAAACATTGCATTCAAATGGCTTTTCTCCTGAATGAGTTAATTGATGTCTTTTTATGGAACTCTTTTTTGTGAATGTTTTTCCACAAACATTGCATTCAAATAGCTTTTCTCCTGAATAAGTTAATATATGACTTTTTATGTCACTCCTACTTCTAAATGTTTTTCCACAGATAGCGCAATCAAATGGCTTTTAATCTGAGTGAATTAATTTATGCCTTTTTATGTTAATCCTAGTCATAAATGTTTTTCCACAGACATTGCATTCAAATGGCTTTTCTCCTAAATGAGTTAATTGATGACTTTTAAAATGATGCCTGTGTGCGAATTTTTTTCCACAGAAATTGCATTCAAATGGCTTTTCTCCTGAGTGAGTTAATTGATGACTTTTTATTTCACTCTTTCTTATAAATGTTATTCCACATATATTGCATTCAAATGGCTTTTCATCTGAATGAATTAATTGGTGACTTTTTAAGTAACTCCTTTGTGCGAATTTTTTTCCACAGACATTGCATTCAAATGGCTTTTCTCCTGAATGAGTTAATTGATGACTTTTTATTTCCTTCTTTCTTATAAATGTTTTTCCACATATATTGCATTCAAATGGCTTTTCATCTGAATGAATTAATTGGTGACTTTTTAAGTAACTCCTTTGTGCGAATTTTTTTCCACAAACATTGCATTCAAATGGCTTTTCTCCTGAATGAGTTAATTGATGCCTTTTTATGTTACTCTTTGTTGTGAATGTTTTTCCACAGATAGCGCATTCAAATGGCTTTTCATCTGAGTGAATTAATTTATGCCTTTTTATGTGACTCCTAGTCATAAATGTTTTTCCACAGACATTGCATGCAAATGGCTTTTCTCCTGAATGAGTTAATTGATGACTTTTTATTTCCCTCTTTCTTATAAATGTTTTTCCACATATATTGCATTCAAATGGCTTTTCATCTGAATGAGTTAATTGATGATTTTTTAAGTAACTCCTTTGTGCGATTTTTTTTCCACAAACATTGCATTCAAATGGCTTTTCTCCTGAATGAGTTAATTGATGTCTTTTTATGGAACTCTTTTTTGTGAATGTTTTTCCACAGATAGCGCATTCAAATGGCTTTTCATCTGAGTGAATTAATTTATGCCTTTTTATGTGACTCCTAGTCATAAATGTTTTTCCACAGACATTGCATGCAAATGGCTTTTCTCGTAAATGAGTTAATTGATGACTTTTTAAGTAACTGCTAATTATAAATGTTTTTCCACAGACATTGCATTCTAATGGCTTTTCTTCTGAATGAGTTAATTGATGACTTTTTAAGTGACTCCTACTTATAAATGTTTTTCCACAGACAGCGCATTCAAATGGCTTTTTAACTGGATGAGTGGATATTAGAGTTTTTTTTTTCTTATAGATATTAGTTTCATATCCAATATCAATACTTTGAGGTGACATTTCTTGAACATTGATAAAATGCTCCTTTTTTTCTTTTTTTAAATCTGGTACAAATTCATCTATTGGAAAATCAGGAAATGCTTCACATGAATCATCTGTTTTTGCTTCTTTCGGAGAAATTTCTTCGTCACTTGTATGGCATAATCTTTCTTGCTTCACTTCTTTGATCTTGTCCATGCTCTAAAACAATTATAAGCAATACATATGTGTACCTAATTAATCCATTTTCAGCATTTGTTATATTTTATGCGTCACTAAGGCAAATGATAAAATAAGATGCGTTTTCGACAAATAACTTGAGTATTTTCGTCGCCGAAGAGGGCAGTTTGCAAATATACCATGATAAAAGTAACCCAAATTAGCGCTCTTCACAGCCTACGTGATTTCTCAAGTTATTTGTGGATACCTGCACACACATCCATTGATTTTATATATAATAATATTTTATAACCATCGGGTTTGGTTATAAAATATTATTACCAACTTACAAAACCCGGCAGATGCCAATCGTTATGATTATTGTGAATAAAGATATCTAAATATAAACAATTACTTACTCTGAATTCGTTGAATATGGCAAATAATTGTATTGTGTCCTCAAATATTTGAGTATTTAGCGTTCATTATGTAAAACCAAAATAACAGAAAAAGCTCCGCATTGATGCAGCGCCATCTTGAAAAACTTCCATGTACTCCAGTGTGACCGTTTTCTAAACTGCCGAAAATACCAAACTTGTGGAAAATACTAAAATATACTAAACCCAATGTGAAATATACCAAAAAAATACTAAATTTTTTAACGATATTTGGAAGCAAACTAAGAAAACACGCATGTATTTAACCTTCCTCACCCGAAGTATCGAAAAATTTCGCATGGTCCGAAGCGTTACTTAAATAGTTGCATATTTTTGAAATAATATCCATTTGTAAAACTTTTATTATTTTTAACAAATTTATTTTTTTTATAAAATCGCGAATTGAATAAAGAAGGAATATAAAATAAATTATTTATAAATTTAAGTTAATTTTTGAAATTTTTTATGTCTTCGAATGAATTTGCTTTATGAAAGTATTAAAGAGTACTTAAAGTATCGTTTTGAAAAATTAATAATTTAATAAACGTCATCAGAATATTCAAGTAATTTAATATATTGAATATAAAATCATCATATTGACGTCTATAGAAAAGTAGGCCACGTCCCCCATCAAAATTTAATTATTTGAATTACTTATTCAAGTACATACATAATATTTCAATCTTTCATCAAGATAAAATAAACATTTTTATTCACCACAATTGTCTTTATTTTTGCAGTTTGGGCAAGTAATAATTTTGCATTGATGTCTTTTGACACCAGCTCTCTCTCTGCGGTCGCAGAGAGGGCTGTCAGTCATTCATGGCTTGGCCGCGAATGACTGACAGCCCTCTGACGCCAACATTCTTGGCTTGGCCGCGAGTCACGATACCTAGGTGGGGACCGGTAGTCATCCGCGGCCGGTCGTCTTCCTGGCACTTCGCTGATTGACTGCGTGTCGCGTAGGTTCAACTCAAACGGGCGCGAGCCCATCCGCTCGGCCTTCCCCAAGAGTCGTTCATAAGGTGCGCCAGCCATGGCCCATATTTCAAATATTTCTCGATTTCGGGGCGTCATCAACTCTACGATCCGCTCGACTAACCCCTCGTCCATCTCCTCTCCGGGGTAGAGTCGGCGGAATATGTCCTGCTTCTGATACAGCAGGGCGGATTGCTTCAGATTGTGCGCCGGCGTGCAGGTGGGCTAGAAGGGCCGAGCGGACAGACTCGGTCCCGAAGCTCCGGCGTAGGAGGCTCTTGAACCGGTCCCAGGTCCATAGGCCCTGCTGGTACTGTGACCACCAGGTACGTGCTCGCCCCCGCAGTTGTTGTGCCGCCTTCTGGCACTTTAGGGTTTCGCTCTCTTCACCATGGGCGAAGTGGCGGTCGCAAGATGCTAAAAACTGTTCGGGGTCCTCGGCCAAGTTCCCCGAGAATGTCTCTTCAAGTTTATTGTTGCCTGATGGCACGTAGATTCTATAGTTGGGCGCCAGAAGCTGTTTTTCCACGGCTTCATGTGGTGATAACGCGCAGTGTCGGCGCGGGGCTCATGTGGGCCATGCACTACGTGGGACGCGCGATCCCTATTAAATGGCGTACCGCCGCCGTACTCCGCGCCGTTCTGACCGTACTGCGGGGGAGAGACGGCACGAGAGCCGCTCCCGGGAGGAGAACGCGCGGTGGCAAACATACCCGAAACCGCCGGTAAACCCCCCCTTCCGCGAGTCTGCATCGACCCGTCCGCGACCGGACCGTGAGCGCCTCCAAGTTCCTCTCGATCCAAACACACACACCCCTAATCAAGCTCTCTCGGCGCGGGCAGGTGGATCTATAATGAGCAAGAAGATTCGTAATAAAATAAAAACAATGTTGAAAAAAATTCAAATTGTGTAACGATAATAATAATAATAATTCAATTTAAAATATCGATAATCCCAAATAAAATTATTTCTGTACAAAATTATAAAAAAATGCGATGTCGTAGAAAATATAAAAATGTTGAACAATAATAATAAATTAATTTTAAATATCAATAATCCCAAATATAAAATTATTTCTGTACGAAATTATAAAATGCAATGTCGTAGAAAATTTATAAATATTATTTTATTTATTTATTTATTAAAATCCTTTTTACAAGTATAATAATAACAATAAGTACAATATTACTTTATACAGTAGTTAATAAAAATTATAAGTTATACTATAAGTAATAAAAAGTTAAGTTTGTCATTAGTGTATACGTTTATATATTTTAATTTGTGGATTAGGCTACTCTACTAGGCTATGCCTGTACCAGAGTAGCGTTATATAAATCAGTTCTATTATTTTAATTCGTCATAGTGTTAGTTATTTTTGTAAGGTTTGTGGTAGGTTGAAGTAATGATGTGCAAGTATGTATGTATATATTTTAGTGTTGTATGAGAAAAAAAAATGCTTGATGTAGAAAGGGCTAATGATAATATAATTTTGATTTTTTTTATAAGTCGTCTAAGCAGTAATATTAAATAGTTCTTCTGTTTCTTTTCGTCCTTTGGTAATTAACCAGTTGTTTGCTATGGCTTTCAATTTGATATGTGAGTAGGTTCTTAATAGTGGAAAGTCAGTTTTGAAGAGGTTAAATATTTTTGGACCTATGTACGCGTAATTTTTCTGGCCATGTGTTGTCTTAGTTTTTGGAATTTCGTCAAGGTTTAGTAGTGCTTGCCTAGTATTGTGTGAATGTGAGTTGCTGGTTGTCATTTGGTGGTTTGAAGTTTTGATGTAGAAAGTGAGAGTTGACTTAACAAAAAGCTGTCTTACGTCTAGTACATTAAATTCACTGAATAGTCTGTCTGAAGAGTATCTAAGTGGTTTTTTATTAATGACACGAAGTAAAGTTTTTTGCGCCGTTATAACCGTTTTTAATGTGGTTTTGTAAGTACCTCCCCAACTGGGAATCGCATAGCTTAAGAATGACTGGGCAAGGGCATAGTAGATAGTTTTGAGTTGGTGTTTCTTAAAAATATTGCGAATGGATTTAAATAGATAAATGAGTTTTAGAAGTTTTCCCGAAATTAATTCAATGTGTGGTTTCCAGTTTAAGTGTCTATCTATTATTATTCCTAAGTATTTCACATTATCTGTATTTTCGAGGGGGTTACAATTGCAATTTTGGTGTTGGCAGTCATGCATAATCAGTTTTAAATCGCTAGACGGTTGCCCTCTTTTATCGATACTGAATGTCAAATATTTAGTTTTTTAAGATTTACTGTTAGCAAGTTGTTGTCCAGCCAGCTTTTTACTATGTTGCAACCCAGATCTGCCCCTTTGAAAACAAGATCCCATGTTGAAGCGTGAAACAGTAGTATTGTATCGTCCGCAAAGGTAATTATTTTTCCCCCCGTTTTTAGCTTACATAAATCGTTAATGTATAAAAGAAATAAGACCGGTCCTAGTGTACTGCCTTGAGGCACTCCGTATTTGATGTATTGATCGTCACTTTTAGTCTTGTCAAGTTGTATAAATTGTGTTCTGTCTGTAAGGTATGTTTTGAACCAGTTGTAGCTTGTTTCCGATAATCCAGTCTGTTTTAGTTTGTGTAGCATTTTTTCATGTGATACCGTGTCAAAAGCTTTCGTTAAATCTAGTACTATTGCTAAACATTTTTTCTTATTGTCAAGTTTATCAGAAATATAACCAACAACTTCCTGAATTGCTTCTTGCGTACCCCGATTTTTCCTGAATCCAAACTGGTTATTGGCTAATATTTGATGTTTTTCTAAGAAATTGGTGAGTTGATTGCATACACATTTTTCAAGAAGCTTTGATAATAAATTTAAAATGGATATATGTAGGTCGGTAGTTGTTTGGATCGTCTTTTTTGCCTGCTTTGTGTATGGGTGTAATTTTAGCAGTTTTTAATTGGGAAGGGAAAATACCGTTGGTGATGCTTAAGTTAAAAATATGAACTATAGGTTTTAATAATCTCTCTTTGAATGATTTAATTACTCTAGCGGAAATACCGTCCGGGCCTGAAGAGCAGTCAATGTTCAGGTCGTCTATGATTTTTTCTACATCTTTGTAACAGATGGTTGTGATTTCAAATTTGGGAAGGTGGGATCCGTTTGTTATTATGTTGTCTTGGTGTGGTTGCTGTTGTGAGTTGTTTAATAATTTTCGGGCTAATGTTTCACCAATTGTGGAGAAATGTAGGTTTAGTTTGTCTGCTATTTCTTTGGTGTCGGTTATGGTAGTGTTGTTATGAGTTAATGAGTTAATGCTTGTCTTTTTATGTTTTTCAATACCATTCAACTCTTTTACGACGTTCCATATGGTTTTAGTGTTATTATTTTGATCAATTTTTTGTTTGTAGTATCTTTCCTTTCTCTTTTTTATTATGTTGTTGCATATATTACGGTATCTTTTGTAATACTGATATAGTGATTGGTTAAATGGATGTTTTTTTACTTGTTGATGCAGTTGGTCACGTTTGTGTGTGCACTTTATTATATTCGTTGTTATCCAAGGTTTTATGCATTTGTTTCTTTTTTTAACATGAGTGGTAGTATTTTTTTCAATATGTTTGTTAAGAATGTCTAAAAATTTTGATAAAGCTACATCCGTTTGCTTTTCCTTTATAACGTCTATCCAGCTTTCTGTGATTAGATCAGTTTTTAGTAATTCAAAGTTAGTTTGTTGAATGTTTGTTATATGTTGTTTAGACTGTTGTTTTGTTGTGCTGTCGTATAGTCCTAGTACAGTACTGTAATGGTCAGTGATTTTTGATTTAATAACGGCAGACTGTATGCTCAGTTTTGATTTGACAAATATGTGGTCTAAACATGAATCAGAATCTCTACATTCCCGTGTCGTTACGTTTATTGTTTTAAGATACCCGTGTGCTGACATAAGACACTCGTATTCATGCGATTGTTTATGTTTGAGACCAATAGTGTTGATATTGATGTCACCCGCTATGATGCTAGTTTGATATATATTGATGTTGAGAATGTTTTCTTCTAAGGAGTTTAAGAATTCTATAATGCATGGGTTGCTAGGTGATCTGTAGATAGCTAGTATTGCAAGTGTATTATTTAAAACTATTTTTAAACAATTTGCTTGTAATAAGTTTGATTCAATAACAGTGAAATTTTTTATTTGTCTATTAATATATACAACAACACCGTCCGACCTGTTTTGTGAAATTTCTGTCCTGAATGCTTCATAATTATTGATGGTTCTGAGTAAAGTGTTGTCTGTCGTCCAACATTCTGTCAGGATTATTACGTCAAATTCTGTATTAACGTCAGTTAAGAAGATCAGTAAATTGTCAAAGATTTTTTTCTAGCGACCTAATGTTCAAGCTGAGTATTTTAATGTTGTATTGCCTGTTAAACAAGAGTGAGCATTTAGAGGCACAGTCAAGCGTTTCGGTTTTTATTTGTTTTATTGAATCTATATTATCCAAATACGAGAAAGCCATTTAGTATGATTGGTATAATCACATTTTTTTTGTACTGCAAGCACTTAATACGTTTAAAATCATTGTATTTAAATTGTAACCAGTTACCACACATAACACACATAATAATTATATTTTTATATTGAAGAAATGTTAAAATTACTACCCGGAATATTGTATATTGTATAACCCGCAAAAAGAAAATTGAAAAGTCTCGAGTTTTAAAAATGGTGCAGAGCAGTCAAATAATTCTGTTCAAATCATTGTCATTTAATATTTTTATAATTTTAGAATTATCTGTTGCGCGCACGTGTATAATACCATTAGAATTGACCCACGAGTATTTGTATTGTGTTTTTTTAGCTATATCACGAGCTTTTTTGTATACATTTCTGTTGTATTTGGTTAAATTAACGTTGACATAGATCGGGCCGACGGAGTTAGTAAAACCTAAGTTGGCAGCAGTGAGACCCTTATGGCGCCGTGCCTCCTTTATTAGTAGGTCTCTCTTCTGTTTGCTCCGTAAGCGAAGTACATGGATTGTTCGTTTTGTATTGTCTTCAGTGTGTGTGTGTCCGGCAACTGATAACTGCGACGGTCGGGATTGGTCAACACTATGGTGACTGGCTGTGAGATTGGTACTGGTATTGGTCGGTAGCGTTATAGTGTATAAATCTTCGAGTTCACCCTCGTTCAGTTCAATATTGTAAATTCTGCCTAAATTTTTGATAACGTCGTTCATATTGGTTTCATTTGTATTTGGAAGTCCGTGAATTTCTATATTTTTTGAGCGTTGCCACTGTTCTTGTTGGTTCAATGAGTCTTTTTGTTGGTTTAGTTCATTTTTTATGGTGTTTAATTCCTCTTCAAGATTTTCAAATTTTTTAATTTTTTTATCCATTTCTGTAACTCGTTTGTCCACGTCATCAATTCGGTTTGAACTTATTTTATTGATATTTTAAATTAAATTATTAAATAATAATAATTTAATTTAAAATATCAATAATCCCAAATAAAATTATTTCTTCTTTGATAAAGGACAATATCGCTCAAACTAAAACACCTAACCATAAATTAAAAGATTATTCTTTCTGTATTAAATTTCCCTCTATGATTCAATATGATTCAAATATAGCTATCCTTATCTATCGTACATAACATGTACGTAATATGACAGAGAAAACAAAACCTATTCAAAATATGATATGCAAATTAATGTAGGCGTTAAAATGTTTGCATTTCAATGTACTTAATGGTCAATATTGCTTAAATATTTTATGAACCATAATGAATTAGCCGTGAATCGAAGATCGCCTTCAAAATAGTATATTCAATTATAGACGTTACGTATTTGTTTTTCAAAGTATGTTGCGGTCAAAATTGCTTAACATGATATATAATATATAAGAACCGCAATGAATTAGATTATATGAACCATAATGAATTAGTTGTGAATCGATGATTGCCATGAGTCGGTATGTGTATCGCATTCTAACGATATATTTTCTATGAGATAGAAAGTGTGAGAGTGATGTCTGGGTCATGAGCGGATCGTTGTGGCAACGTGAACCGTGAGTCACCGATTCAATTTAATGATCCGCTCAAATAATACGGATCACTCATTTTTCCCCGTCGCTAGTTGTCATGTTGTCAACAGAAATGTCAGAAATGTCTCTGAGAGCGAACAAAACATTTGATTCACGGTGAATATAATTATCTTTATCATACATATATCTATTACAATATACCGAATAAATATTACATTTGGCAAAATAAACTTATTTGAAATCAGTCCTTTTAGCGAACAAAATGAATTTCTTAGCTACTACACACTATACAATTTTATACCAAATATAATTCATGACGATTTGCGAATTTAATTTAACCGCACAGCACACACAATTACGTAATCGATTTACAATAATTTTACAATTAATTGAACAATAACCAATTACACAGGTTTTTTACTGTACAATTTCATATCGCTTCTCCAATCTTTTCTTTCAGATAAACCCAGCACCGGGTAGGCTTCCACAATTAAGATGCTAAACGCAGCCAACCAGAACATCAATACCAAGATGACCACGCAGCATCAACGAAACAAAATCAAAAATAGCATAGCCGATTGTCGGAAACAGGACACATATATGTTCCAAAACACACTTGTGATATCTTGGATACAATAAAGCTGCCTTACACTTTTGAAAACACAATTCTGTCTTTTTCTTCTCTCTATTTATACTCTCAGTTCAAAACTAGGATATATACTATGTTATTACTGTACTGCCTCAGAACAGACTCGTCTAGTGAGGCAGTACATTTCCAAAAAGGCACAATTGTACATTATGTATATAAGTCTTTTTCAAAATATAGTTATTTTCTTTTGTTATTGTTATATACATGTTGTGCAAACAATGGAAATAAAAAATTTCATTTCATTTCACTATTTGTAACCATGCATTATTGTACAGTCATCAATAGGTATAATTTGAAGAAGCTTGACAAGTTCACTTATCTAAGTTACATATAAGGTCAATTATTATAATATTATTTCCATACAATTGATAATTATGATTCTTTGCCGGCTTGAGAGAGATCGATCTCAGGGTGTGCGCAGTTCGTTTGAACACGCTCGTTCAAAAGGCCACTAAGTTGGGCGACAATCTGACACCAGCTCTCTCTCTGCGGTCGCAGAGGGGGCTGTCAGTCCTCTGGACGCAAGGCGTCCTAGTTAATTCAAGTGACCAGCTTCGGTCTTGGATCGAGAGAGAATTGAAGGCACTCACCCCAAGGACGCGGTCCTTTCCTCTTCGACCGTCTGCTAAGGGAGACGCTCAGCAGATCACCCCGTCGTAGACCAGCAGGAAGCTACAGGTGTGTGACGTCCTCAGGTATAGGTCCTCGATCCAGAACAAAAGAAAACAGAGAAGCGATTGCAGAAAGGAAATTCTGGGTCAAAGGCGCGACAGACTGCGGTGATCCCTCCCTCCACACGCTTACAAAGGGGGGCCCTGGCTTGCGCTAGGGCAAACGCTTCCCAGGACGTCGGCGCCTCGAGTCAGTAATAAGATATAGTCAGGTGTTAAAATAAAAAAAAAATGACAAGTTACGAGACGCACTACGGCCTGAGAAGCTACTTCTATCTTTCGGCTGCAGTCTGAAAGAGGCCTCTACAGTTAAAAAAAATGCTGCCAAAAGATTTACAAAAAAGTTTACCGCGTGGCGGAGGTACCCCGTTGTTCAGCGGCAGTTTGAGCCTCTTGAGTGGCAGGACCGATAGAACTCGATCTGTTGGGATTATCTGGCGGAATCCCAAGGGTTCTTTTAGTTATCAAGTTGGTTTTTTTGTGCCGGAGAGTGTCCGGCCGTCTTTGATTAAAAAATCAGCTGATCAGCTGTTGGTAGCTGTCAGAATCGTTTGAAAAAAGTCCAAATCATTGTCCAAAAGAAAATAGCCATAAAATAAATTTAAATAGATTTCCCCAAAATCCCGCTGACGGTTGGGGTAGGTTCCGCGGAGAAATTTAGCCACAACCTACTCGAATAGGACGGTGGATCTCTCTCGCGGACATGGGGCCGAGGCGGGCCGGTATCAATATGCAGGAAGCATATTGCTTTCTTGCAAGAATCGCATCGGATTTTGGATTTTCTGTCCTGATTTCTCGGACAAAAAGCGCATCTACTTCTAGCAAGCTCCTGAACTATCAGTGGTTCTGTTGCAGTAATATTTTCGCCATTCACTACTCGATCATAGAGTTCAAAACCATGCTGAATATGTTTGTGATAGTTCGCACTGTTTTTTTTTTCTACGGCAGACATTTTCTTTCACTAATTCCAAAGCCAATTCTTGTATAAAAAATTGTCCTCGACTACGATCATCTTTTCTCCACTCCGGGTATTTTGTTATCCAGACAATATAGGCGTTTAATGCAGCCATGTCAATTATTTCCATAAATATTCTAAATGGCCACCTTCGGCTTGCTCTCACGCAACTATATTGTTGGGTCATTTTATCTCCAGTGTCGACGCCTCCTTTTGTTTTGTTGTAATGTAATATAACATTGGGTCTCTTTTTAGGGCCTTCTTCTATTTGAGCGTCGATATATCCACTAGATAACAGTGTAACAGCAACATTCTTTTTCGGGACATAAGATACTAAGGTGAGATTATCAGAATATCCAAATAAAGTGGAAAATTCTTCTCGGTCTCGGCATTGTTAAAACTCCTTCGGAATCTCACGTTTATTTTTCCTTATTGTTCCTGTGAGTGTAATGCTGTTTTCGAGAAGAATATTCGCGAGAGGAATTGACGTAAAGAAGTTATCCGTTGTAACACCTCTACCTGTGCCATAATATGGTTGGATAAGGTCCGTTACAACACGTTGTCCTTGATTCACTTCTCTCTTGTTTTGAGAATTTCCGGTATATGGTTGACTATTTAAAATATAAGATGTAGCAACATCTGCAGTAATCCAAATTTTCATTCCATATTTTCCCAGCTTACTTTTCATGTAAACACGAAATGGACACTTTCCTCTAAATGTTGCTAATCTTTCATCAACAGTTATGTAAAAACCAGGTGAAAAATATTTTATGCAAGCAGCGTTAAATTGGTCATATATGGATCGAATTGGTTCAAATTTATCTCCACTGAGATCGATTCTCAATTGTCTTGTATCTCTATCGTCAAAACGTTTTTTTGAATAAACAAAAGTAAACCTATCTCTGGACATAGCTACAGAAAAAAAATAAAATTTAAAAAGAGGGTTTGTAGTCCATACTTGTTTCAGTGCAAGCCTTCAGCCAATGCATCTACCTGAAGCCAGCAAAAGTCCGACAAACGCTTCTAACTCTGATTTGGAAATGATTTCAAAATCAGATTCATGTCGACAAAATTGATTTGTGTGCGTAGCGATCTTTTCCAACATATTTGATGACAGGTATAAGTTGAAGGCATCCTTTATTGTATTAATACCCCTTGCTTCTTCTTTGAGACCCATAGAAGATGATATAATATTATGAGCTCTGGTTCTAGTACTTGCACGAGGATTGGAACTCCAAGTAAAACCCGATTTGGATATGAAGGTTTCATATTCTTCATCGTCTTCCCTTATTGGTTCATCATCAGACTCTGTTTCCACAATATCTTCTACTTCTACAGAATTATTTTCATCACGCAATTCAAATTCCAAGTCGCTATCAACATCTTCTTGATTACTATCGTCTAATAACAATTTCTCTATTTCTTCTACGGTCAATTTTTGAGCCATTATCTGGTGGAGAAATAAAAAAACAACTTAATTTAATAATAAAATAAAATTGTGATATTTTCAGATAAGTTATTCTTGAGCCCACCAATATTTTCACAAAAACTGCGTAGGAAGATATATACCTAATTTGTATTAAAAAAATATATTAAAAAGTTTGTGAACCACTTTCACGACACAACAAAAATGCACTTGTTCGGCTGGAGCTATGGGTCAGAGATATAGAACATGTGTTCTCACAAAAGGTTGGAGAAGACTGAGCGAAGGAATAATAGACATCTGAGTGGACCGAAGATGCTGTCTCATTTCCACACTGCTGTTGTACGGTAGTCTCGCATAAGTCTGAGTGAAACAAATAACACATAAGAGCAAGCATCTACAAAACACATGTGTCCAGTGTTAAGCCCATGACGTCTACCACTCGAAGGGTATTTATTGTGTACCCATTCATCATGGGATGGCGCGAGTAGGTATTTAATAAATAAAATAATGTAAAAAACGTTTATAAAAAATAAATAAACTAATAATGATAAAATGTTCCATATCACATTCATAAAGATTACACCAAGTATGGATTCAATTGGTCGAGTAGTTTTCGAGTTATCAACGAATATGTCATTTTTGGGGGATTCCGATCCCCCTCTTCGATCCGCATAGGTTAAAGTAAAATTTTATATTTCCATAGGTATTGTGATCGATATATTTCCATGCATTATGATATCAAAGAAACCCAATTACCATTATTTTGCTTCGGCCTAATGTATTTCTTCTATTAATTCTAAGAACGGATTATAGCGGCCTTGTTCATATGTTTCAGCATTGTCTTTTATATTTTTTTTTTTTTAAAAAAAAAAATGAATATGTCATTTTTTAGTTAAACAAGTACATATACATCTTCCTACGTTCCCTAAACTAAGCATAAAAGCTTGTCCTATAGGTGAACGAGATCGGTCGAGGCAGGATTCGAACTCGCGACCACTGGATTACTAACCCAGCGCGCTAACCGCTCTGCCATCCACCCACATGAAAATAAATTTAAAATGTAAAATGCATTAAGCATATTCCTGGAATCTTGGCTTTCACCCGGCGGTACGGGTTGGTTCTTCAGTATAACCCCCCCCCCCCCTCTACTCCATGTTCCACGGGCGCTGGGTCGCCCGGCTGTGTCAGTTCAGTTGTCATTCGGTAGGAGTCAGTGGTTGGTCGGTAATTGTGAGAGAGTACGAGTTTGCTAGCCTATCGGACGGCCTTAGCATTTTTTTTTTAATTGTATAAAGTAGTGGTTAAGTTCTTTTCAGGTTCTCTACCTATCATCGGGGGTGATTTTAAGATAGTTTAAGTTACTATTAAAAATAACTCCTAAGAATAAAAATAACTTAAATAATCGCATAATAGTGAATAAGTGTGTTTCAGGTCCATATAACCAACGAGGGGTGAATTTAAGCTAGTTTTAAGTTATTTTTAATAACTAAAAAGTGATATTTAGAAGTGTTTCCTCTACAGCCTCGTTACGAGAGCAGCAGTTTGGTAAGATCTTTCCAGTTATGTATATATTATTTTACCATGCCTGTATTTGTATGTATTTGTCTTTTCAGGCACATCGCAGCCGATTATGTTTTATTAGAATAAGATTTTTATTTTCAGGGGCAGAGTTTAATGTTTATTTTTATAATGTTTTTCAGCCTCTTAAGTTATCAATCTCGCGTCCCAACGTGGGACGAGTATTTTTCTCCGCCCTTCTTCGGATATCAATTTGGCTCCCAACGTGGGACAAGTACTCTTCTCCGCTTTCTCTAGATATCAAATTGTTACGTATATAACAAGGAAGAGCGTGGTAAACGAGTTTAAAACCGAATTAACAAAATAATATGGCTGGGGAGAAAGAATGTGTCGCGAGTAAGAAATGGAATAAAATGAAATTGGCTATATGTCGATGCAGCAAAGACTCTTGTACGTTTAAATAACGAGATTAATAGAGTATATAGAGAAGCCATCGAAATAGAAAAACGGCCCTTCGCAATGAACACAACAGATGATTCTCGTCGTCTACCAGTGGCGTGGAAACCAGTACTTAATTCATATTCAAGTGACCGCGCATGGTTAAATGAATCAACGCCAATGACGCCAGTACATACCGCTACAATTGTTCCCCCGCCCTCTGCCCCTCCTCACCTAGCTGTACGGCGATCAACACGCGCATATACCAGCGTGACGTCATACGACGAACGATACACAGCACGGTCACCGAGCTGCAGGGGGGACACCCTCACCACACCACCACCAACAACAGAGCGCGAATCGATAGTTACTCATGCTCACACTGCCACCCCTCCCACTCGCCGCATCACACGCCAATTCACAAACACGAGACATAAATAGGACCTCGGAATGCAACACGGCGTCACTTGCCCCGTGTTCGCGATGCGAGCGGTCAGCCTCGATAATGACCGATGGTATTCGGCCGAAACATTGGCAAAACCGTCTTCTTCAGGACGAAAACAAGCGGATAGCCCGGAAAAATAGCTATTCATATTTATTTATTCCCACTCACAATACATGCATATATATATATATATATATATATAAATTGATCAACAACGCCCCACTAGGTATTACCTGTTCTGGGGCTGCTGTTAGGTATACCTATTACATTATCGTCAATTTGAATATATACAGCAGTACAATTTATATCATAAATATAAACACAAAAATAAGAAAACAACATAATTTAAAAGTACAACATAGTTTAAAAGTACAAAATAACTTCAAAAAGCAACACGATTATTTAAAAACATCAATAGATTCACATTATGAACTAATACAAAAGAAAAACAATCAAATATAATAAATTTAGTAAGACATATTAGGGGTCGGAGGCTATGGATGAATACTATCCTCTGCATAGTGTCTGCCTTTTACTAATAGCCATTCCTTTATTTTAGTTTTAAAAGAATGACCATTTTTTGTCTCTTTGATTCCTTTATCGAGTTTATTGAAAGTTCTAGGAGCAATGACTCTAAAATTTCTCTGTCCAAACGAGGTTTTCGTTATAGGCACAAAGAAGTTAAGATTATTTGCTTGCCTAGTGAAACGCGTTAGTTGGCTTCTACTATGCAGAGTTATATTTTTTTGGAAATGAACCAATGCAGCTTTCAAAAACAACTGTCTGGGATCAAGGATAGGAAAGATCCTAAATAAATCGTCTGAAGGGAAAGTTCTATTTCTTCTGTTAATAATACGCATAATACATTTTTGAGCTTTGTTGAGTGGACTCAAGACTGTCTTGACACATCCACCCCATCCCATAATTCCATACGACAAAACAGACTGGGTGAGAGCATAATACACGCATTTTAAGGTTGAAATATCAAGAATATTTCTCAGTGTTTGTATACGTGTCCCAGTCTTCTTATCCTAATGGATAGATCGTCTATGTGGTTTTGGAAAGAAATTTTGTTATCTATTTAGATCCCCAAGTATTTTATAAATTTTGTTTTTTCAAGATAAACACAGTTACATTGACCTAGTAGTGCATTACACTTATGCAATTGGAGAATATATTGTGGGCTAGCTTTAGGTTGTCCAGTTTCTGTTGCACTAAGCATATATCTCTACACTCTCCGAAAATTTATATATATATATATATATATATATATATATATATATATATATATATATATATATATATATATATATATATATATATATATATATATATATATATATATATATATATATATATATATATATATATATATATATATATATATATATATATATATATATATATATATATATATATATATATATATATATATATATATATATATATATATATATATATATATATATATATATATATATATATATATATATATATATATATATATATATATATATATATATATATATATATATATATATATATATATATATATATATATATATATGTTATAATATTTTTATCTCGGTTTTCCCGTGTCAGTAGGTCTTGACTAAGACCATTTGTCTTGATTTGACTTGACGGTGAGCTTTCAGTGTGAGTAGACGTGTGTCGCGCGCGTGCTTTTCGTTAAGTCCTTGAAAATGCCTGGTGATATTCAGGCGAAACGTCGGAAGACAAATGGTCTTAGTCAAGACCTACTGACACGGGAAAACCGAGATAAAAATATTATAACATATTTCACCCGTGAAAACATCAAATATAACATATATATATATATATATATATATATATATATATATATATATATATATATATATATATATATATATATATATATATATATATATATATATATATATATATATATATATATATATATATATATATATTATATATATATATATATATATATATATATATATATATATATATATATATATATATATATATATATATATATATATATATATATATATATATATATATATATATATATATATATATATATGTTATATTATATATGTTATATTTGATGTTTTCACGGGTGAAATATGTTATAATATTTTTATCTCGGTTTTCCCGTGTCAGTAGGTCTTGACAAAGACTACTGACACGGGAAAACCGAGATAAAAATATTATAACATATATATATATATATATATATATATATATATATATATATATATATATATATATATATATATATATATATATATATATATATATATATATATATATATATATATATATATATATAATATATATATATATATATATGTTATATTTGATGTTTTCACGGGTGAAATATGTTATAATATTTTTATCTCGGTTTTTCCCGTGTCAGTAGGTCTTGACTAAGACCATTTGTCTTCCGACGTTTCGCCTGAATATCACCAGGCATTTTTATATGACAAACAATACAATAATAATATTAATAATACCATAGCGAAAATAACCCCAAAACACAACAATAATAATATAAATGTCACAACTAAAATTAACAATAAATCACAACACAAAAATAATGATAAAATATTATTACCAACGAACACGACAGCAGGTGGGCGTGTCACAAGGAGCCAATCACGTCGCGCTAACAATATTTGACATAAGCGGCCATCTTGTACGCTACGAGTCACTTGACGGTGAGCTTTCAGTGTGAGTAGACGTGTGTCGCGCACGTGCTTTTCGTTAAGTCCTTGAAAATGCCTGGTGATATTCAGGCGAAACGTCGGAAGACAAATGGTCTTAGTCAAGACCTACTGACACGGGAAAACCGAGATAAAAAATATTATAACATATATATATATATATATATAATATATATTATATATATATATATATATATATATATATATATATATATATATATATATATATATATATATATATATATATATAATATATATATATATATATATATATATATATATATATATATATATATATATATATATATATATATTATATATATATATATATATATATATATATATATATATATATATATATATATATATATATATATATAATATATATATATATATATATATATATATATATATATATATATATATATATATATATAGATGATGGATTGTTTTCTAGGGTAACCCGCGTATAGTCTTGAGAAAGACTGTTGTTTAACTCCCAACGTTTCAGCCAGATAGCAACTGACCATTTTCAAGGGGGTTTCGACTTGGTATATTGAGTTATGTTTTGAATTGGTGGCGAGCGCACACCCGTTCAACTCAGAAGTCAATATCCAAGTGAGGCCCTGTACGAAGCTAACTGTCAAATTTACTTTGTGTTTGTATCGTTACTGTCTGTGACCTGGTGATTCTTTTGTTAGGGGTAGGGTTTATTTCATTGTTCTCTGTAATGGTTGTATTGATATGTACTTTCACAGAGTCATTACTTGGAATCGGTTTATTTGTTGATATTTTCGGGTATGTTTTACAATCGTTAAGGTATTCTTATACCATCGTCCCAGCTATTCATATTATGTTCGTTTTTATGGATTTCAATGGCTTCCCGGTAATTCGGCACGTTTCGTTATAAATGTTCGCGAGAGTTGTAGCGCTATCAAAATGGTCAGTACTATCTGGCTGAAACGTTGGGAGTTAAAACAACAGTCTTTCTCAAGACTATACGCGGGGTTACCCTAGAAAACAATCCATCATCTTTCACCCGCGAAAATCTTAATATTAACATATATATATATATAATATATATATATATATATATATATATATATATATATATAATATATATATATATATATATATATATATATATATATATATATATATTATATATATATATATATATAATATATATATATATATATATATATATATATATATATATATATATATATATATATATATTATATATATAATATATATATATACTATTATATATATATATATATATATATATATATATATATATATATATATATATATATATATATATATATATATATATATATATATATATATATATATATATATATATATATATATATATATATTGTGACCGTATTTTGTATTTACACGTCACTATTTAATAATTTTAATTTAATGTTTATAAAAATGTCTTAAACGAACGCACTTCGCAATATTGGCAATATTTCTAAAAAAGTTGTAAGGCGAACACAGCCGTGAACGGATTAGCTAGGCGGGTCGAAATATCTATGCCTTTCTTTTCAACGCTGACAGCCGACACGAGGTGTCATCGCTCAACTATGGCCTACGCAAAATTATCCAGCAAAGACTGGAAATTTAAATTCAAAGGAGGCAGGAAATATAACCGCCTCCTTTGTCCTTTGTCCTTTGTTCCTTGCTTCCTTGCTTCTTTGCTTTCTTCTTTACTTTCTTTATCTTGTTTGTTCATGCTGTCTTTTCATCATTCTTCAACATTGGTGTACTTTACTATGTACACCATGGATGACTGAAAATGAATAATTTTAAATATCATGGTTGGTGCATGCTCACATTTGCACATCATGACTTGATAATGACTAAAACACCTGTAAATTGTACTTCAAATCGACGTAAATACTACGATGGTAGTTCTCATCACAACAATTGTATCTGCTGATCATCTTCAAGAAGATGGAAATTCCTAAAACTGTTTCGTTTCTTGGTTATTATAAAAAAAACATATGAAATACTGATATCATTTGAAAATTTAGTTGAATCTGTTTAATTATGTCATGTCTGATATTTCTTTTTATTATACACCACCTGGTCTAGAAAAACATTTAAAAACTTGTAAATTGTAATTTAAGAATTAAATTATTTTATTAAAATGTCAAATATTTAGCTTAGTTCAGGTAACGTAGATAACTGTATCATATTTAACACTCCTTGCCAACCATGATAAGAATAAATTGTAATTTCTTTTGTATTTGTGCGTTTCTTTCATCACTTGGTCTTCCCTACAATCACATCTGACTCAGCTTTTCATGTTTTAATTACTGTTTCATTGAACAGAAAATTCTTATTTGATACTTAAATATATTCTTTTTTTTTGTCTTAATCAATAAACAACACGCTCTGAGATACTGAGATATTTGCATTATTTTAAATGAGTCTCATTGCAATATCGCTGACTGCTGGTGGTAAGGTTTTATGGTGAGTATAATTTTAGCTTCTCTTTTTCTTTTCTCATAAACCACCATACCTTGCAATTGGCGCCCAACGTGGGGCAGGATTTTTTAAAAAATTGAAGAGCGCGGACTATTAGGATTTAAATTCCATTTGTATTTTTTATTTTTATTGATTGTAAGACTGGCGCCCATTCTATAACTCTTTTTAAAGTCAGATGTTTGTGTGGGACAGATTAGTGTTTGTAGAGAACGTAAAATTGATAATTAGTTCGTGTACTTTGTGGTAGCGATTCCTTTCCTTCCTTAAACCCATCCTTAATCTGAGGACTGCGCAGAATCCATCGTCATGAAAGCCGAGCTGTGAGATTATATTCAGGAGATGACCAGAAGTCAACCAAACTATTTCTAAAAAGTGTGGAAGAGCCCATTATGACCAGTCTTATTCGAGAAATACCATTCAAGAAATCTACTCAATCAGGTTGTATTGTAAACTAATAAATAATTAAATGTCGTGAGGACTATAACATAAAATTCACATTCTTTTCAGTACAAAACTTGAGTTGTCATCAATTATTATTAATGTCTATTTTTTGGAAATCCATAAATTGATTAGAATTATTTTTCTGATTTCATAATTAAAATGTCACATTTTAACTGAACATGCATAATGAGGATATCAAATTTTTTATAATTGAAACTATCTTCAAAAACATCAGGTTGTATAATTTTAATTTGTCGTTGGACTGTGCTAAATGTTATTTCATGTTTGGTTTGCATTTTTAATGTTGAATACCTATGTTATAGATAAAAAAATATGAATCTTTATAAGCGTTGTAATTTCCTTTTTGCTAACATACAACATAGTATACATTTTTCTTGGGTCGGTCATAAAATTTGAACTTGTAAAAAATAATTATAAAAATCATATGTGGGGTAGAAATTAATTAGGAAATTGTTGTGGTAATTACCAAAAAAAAGTCTGTCTGATACCTGCATAGAATCAACATTGTTGCATGGCAGTTAATATTTTTTTCTTGTAACAAGTGAAAATAATCAATGTCTTTTTAAAATAATGATATTATTGATATAATACTCTTCGATAATAATAAAAAGTTTTCTTAATTCATGTTAAATCAATATAATTAAAAGGAAATGGTGTTTTAAAGCAATTTGAGTTTTAATTCTCTGTTGGGGACATGTGTTTTTTCTCAATTTTGATGTTAAAAGTTCAGCTTTGTTGTATAAAATAATAACTGAAAATGTTCTTTTAAATTGAATCTCAAATCAATGTGTGCTATAGGGAGTTTTGTTTATGATTGTAATGAATATGCAATTAAATATTTTCACTTTTACAGATGGAAAGTGTTGGTGAATTCTATGAAATATTTTTTGGGAATGCTGAATTTGAATCTGCTGTATAATCACAAAAAAATCAAGGCTCGGAGAGATGATATTTCTGTATGGATTTTGGTCTATTTCTTATTTAAGGTATTCCATGTTTATTAATTTGGTCTGACATAAACTTATGATGTAATATTGTCATCTCTGAGAATGATTTAGTTTGAATTTACCAAATGTAATGTTGCTTCTTGATGATAATAACTTCATTTTTATATGGAAATGAGTATTTTTTCTATTATGAATAAATTGTTTGATGTTTTATATTATATTTATGTTGTCTAATGTGTGGTACACAGTATCGACCTACAACAACATGTTACGCTGGTTATTCAATAGAAAGTAATGTCAATAATTCTGAAATGTTATGGAACTCATCGTTCAAATGATAGAATCTTTTATGTATAACAATACACTTTTTGTATAATCTATTTGACATTTTACTGACTATAATCATTGTAGTTTATTTTAGAAATGATTAACAATCATTAAAATTAATGTCGGGGATATAATACGGTTTTAAAGTTAAAATAAATGAAAATTAATTATATTCTTTTGTCAAAAGTGTAATTAACGCCATCTATGCGGCGGGAGGAAAACTTATGTGGTTGCATGACTACTCGTGCTGCAACTAAATAGTTGGTTCTGAGTTATGAAATAATTGTAATTGTTAGATATGATTGTATATTAATGGGAATAATGCACGGCGTATGCTAATATGTTAATCTTATAAACAAACTCTTCTTTTTTTTGTAATTGTCATACACATTACAAAGATTATTGTTTTCGGTACGAATAATTAATCATGTTGTATCAAATCATCCTATATTGTGAGTAATAAGCTGATGTTAAAAAATCATTCGTACGTTTCTGTACTTTCTTTTGACATTTCCACAATATAATATTTCTTTAAAAATGGAACATATTGATGACGAGTCAATTACGGGGATGAAATTATATTACGGTGTAGTGCGGTGGCGGATTTTTGGATAGGCTTTGGATGGACGGATTTCTGTTTAATAATCTTGTTCAGCCTTGGGTGTTCAACTGTTTGGCATTGGGCGCACTGTGATGATTTCTATTTTTGTATTTGAACAAATGGCGAACAAATCCAACATTATGCTTTTAAATCTGATTAATTTGATTTTGAAATCAACTTTCTTGGGAATATAATTTTTAATTGATTAATACTTTGCTTAAAGTTTTGAAGTAGTTACTTAGTTTTGAATTTATAGCTTTATGAAAATTATAAATTGATGATTTCATCAAAGTATGCTGTCGCGTTATATGAATGGTACAGTGAATATCTCAACGGGATATACACCTTATTTTCTTTTTCACGGTCGTGAACAAATTCTGTCAGGTGAGATGCATCAAAGGTATCAACCTGGACCCATCTCAGCAGATGACATGCAAATAGAAAAGCCCCATGATTATGCTGAAATGCTAGATGAATTAAGAATTATTTTTTTTGAAGTTCAGAAGAATCTTATGTCAGCTTTTAAACGCAATGCCACTTGGTATAACAAAAATAGGGTCGAACGCTCTTATAATGTAGGTGACTTTGTCTACCGGAGAAATTTTGTAAACTCCAAAGGCGCTGAATTCTTTTCATCAAAATTAGCTCCACGCTTTGTTAGAAACAAAATTATAGCAAAAATATCACCTGTAGTTTATACATTAGCGAATGAACAAAATAAGTCTGTAGGGAACTTTCACATCAAGGATCTCTTAAAACCAGATTAATATTAAATTTTTTTTTGACATCTGTATCATCAGTAGGATACAACTGTATCATATAATTTGTATGTTTTCATTGCCAATACATGACATCCATATCTGCTTAATGCTACTATCATTCTCAGGATTGTAATATGTCAGATGACCAAATTAATCAAACGTTGATAAATGTTTACACTGTAAACACACTGTTTTTTTTTATAATGTGAAATTTCTCGAGGAACATATTGGTACTCTGATGGCATATGTTTGATATGATGGGTTCCTCGACAAATTTAAATTTGATTATATTGTGAGGAATGCTGTGATGGAGTATTTCTTCACAATATTGAGATGTCATATACTTTTGTTTTCATTCAGATGAGTTAGTTCTATTTTTATGTCAAAATTTGTAGAGCTACATTGTACTTTCTCTTTTTTATATTAAAATGTTATCCTATATTGTTTAGATGTTGGACTATAAAACTGATATTTTCCAAGGAAAATTGTCTAGTATATGTCATACAGATTGTGTTGATGGTAAATATGATCCTGAATGAAAACCTAAGTATATCAATTTGATAAAAGTTTATATCTAGAGCTTCTTTTTGTTTCATGTAGGTTACTGTATAATATGTAATGTTCTTGTTTATGAATACCAATTTCATATTGTAATATGAAATTGATTGTTATATGTCATGGTATAACTTAAAATACTGAAATGCCATTATATTCTGTTTTTTTTTATTACAATAATAGGAAATTTATTTGATAATTCACTCATTTTTCTACTATATAAGAGTTATATCTATGGTATCACGTGCATGGAATGCCATGGTCTTCTTCCAGATAACTGTGTCGACCAACTCAGTTATCGTAGACTGCATCTGGAGATTTAGTTTGGTCAACTAGATGTCTGATGTAATCAAAACGAAGAGACACTGATCATTGTCTGTCACATGAGATACATGAGATGACACACTTGGTGTGCGATAGAAGAAATTACAAATTGTTGAACGTTATAAATTTTCTCAAATCTTATCATTCTGTAGACTATTTTTATATAACCTTGCATGGACTAGTGTCCTTAATCATAACAAAGAGACACTGTCACATGAGATACATGAGGTGACACACTTGGTGTGCGATAGAAGATATTACAAATTATTGAATGTTACAAATTTTCTCAATTCTTGTCATTTTGTAGATTATTTTTTATATAATTTTGTATGTACTAGTGTCCTTGATCATGACGAAGAGACACTGTTACATGACATACATGAGGAGACACACTTGCTGTGCAATAGAAAGA
Organism: Molanna angustata; assembly: GCA_963576475.1. NCBI lineage: Eukaryota > Metazoa > Arthropoda > Insecta > Trichoptera > Molannidae > Molanna > Molanna angustata. The sequence continues at coordinate 5,399,446 of OY754989.1, read as the reverse complement.
GTTACAATTCATTAGAGGTTATAAATTTTTATTAAATTTAGTCATTAGATATTACATTTTTGATGTTCTGTCTAGCTGATGCTTTTATGTATGACATATTGGGTAATCTATTACCAAACCTGATCTCTAATACCATGATATATAACAACATTTTAGTTAAGATTGAATTCTGTTATGATCAAAATAGTGTAATGCAAATTCGATACTGGACTTATATCACATTCTTGAAACATTAATTTTGAAATTGCATTATATTATTATTTGTTATGGAGAAATAAGATGCTGGTATGAAATTTCTTTTGTTTAATATAAAAATGTTTTTCATCTGGGATCAAAGTGGATAAATTTTATGCATTTATCTTCCCGATGAATTTTCTTATCATGGGTAAGGTGTTTATAGGAGGTACTCATGATAACTGATGTTTATAGTTATTGATAATGATTATTAAAATAATGATATTTTACATTTGCTATGTCTGACACATAAATCTTTCATAGACAAATTTACATGTTAGCTTTCACATTTCTTGGCTTACAATTAAGACTTACATGTATGATACTGAGCTAAGCTCACAATTTGATATGATGACTATGATGCTATTTTAACTGGGAAAATATTCTGAACTTTAAATTTTCCCTATGATGAAATTTTTTTTATCGTGAGTTAAGGTGTTTATAGGATGGACTCACGATAACTGTATCACGCTTGAAGATACATGGTATCTGAGTGATTCTGTTTCAACATGAGAGCCTCTTCCGCAGATTCTAGCTCACAATGAGAATTAGCACAAATGATAGCTAATCCAAGCTCACAATATGGAGACAAGATGAAAAGCTAAGATGGGGTTTCCTTAGTTTTCCATCGATAAAAAAAAATAATGAACGCTTCTCGGGAGTGTCATTGAAGGGGTTAAATAATCAAACGTGAGTGGACTGAAAACGTTCACCACTAGATCTGTAAATACTGTATTATAATTGTTATTACGTCTGTTTTATGAACAGAGGGGTTTCATTTAAATGAATAGTAATCTTGGCAGCAAGTATGTCAAAATTTGGAATTCTTATTTAATATGAAAATTTTCTGTTTCAGCTAGTTTAAGAATTTTATATATTTTTATGGTGGATAATTTTTGTTATTTTTTATTATGTAACTGTTCCAGATCTGCCACCAGTTGTTTAAATGACAAGGATATGTCGTTATCAGCGACATAGACTTATGTCATTTGAACTCTAACATTTTCCTTATCCTTAAATTGTAGGTGTTTTTCCTCGCGGGATTCGGTTGAGTTGGAGAACATGGGACTTATGCCAGTTATATTTACTAATTTCTGTTTTTCAAATTTACTATCAAAACACTTTTTTTCTTTTTTTTTTGTTAACAGAGGAGGTATGTGACGTTATTTTGTATTTACACGTCACTATTTAATAATTTTAATTTAATGTTTATAAAAATGTCTTAAACGAACGCACTTCGCAATATTGGCAATATTTCTAAAAAAGTTGTAAGGCGAACACAGCCGTGAACGGATTAGCTAGGCGGGTCGAAATATCTATGCCTTTCTTTTCAACGCTGACAGCCGACACGAGGTGTCATCGCTCAACTATGGCCTACGCAAAATTATCCAGCAAAGACTGGAAATTTAAATTCAAAGGAGGCTGGGTAAGTTCTCTATCTAATTTCATCGATCCTCGTCTATATAAAATATCTGGCATGAGTCACGTTCGCTAATTTAACTGAATTCTTGCAGGAAATATAACCGCCTCCTTTGTCTTTTGTCCTTTGTTCCTTGCTTCCTTGCTTCTTTGCTTTCTTCTTTACTTTCTTCATCTTGTTTGTTCATGCTGTCTTTTCATCATTCTTCAACATTGGTGTACTTTACTATGTACACCATGGATGACTGAAAATGAATAATTTTAAATATCATGGTTGGTGCATGCTCACATTTGCACATCATGACTTGATAATGACTAAAACACCTGTAAATTGTACTTCAAATCGACGTAAATACTACGATGGTAGTTCTCATCACAACAATTGTATCTGCTGATCATCTTCAAGAAGATGGAAATTCCTAAAACTGTTTCGTTTCTTGGTTATTATAAAAAAAACATATGAAATACTGATATCATTTGAAAATTTAGTTGAATCTGTTTAATTATGTCATGTCTGATATTTCTTTTTATTATACACCACCTGGTCTAGAAAAACATTTAAAAACTTGTAAATTGTAATTTAAGAATTAAATTATTTTATTAAAATGTCAAATATTTAGCTTAGTTCAGGTAACGTAGATAACTGTATCATATTTAACACTCCTTGCCAACCATGATAAGAATAAATTGTAATTTCTTTTGTATTTGTGCGTTTCTTTCATCACTTGGTCTTCCCTACAATCACATCTGACTCAGCTTTTCATGTTTTAATTACTGTTTCATTGAACAGAAAATTCTTATTTGATACTTAAATATATTCTTTTTTTTTGTCTTAATCAATAAACAACACGCTCTGAGATACTGAGATATTTGCATTATTTTAAATGAGTCTCATTGCAATATCGCTGACTGCTGGTGGTAAGGTTTTATGGTGAGTATAATTTTAGCTTCTCTTTTTCTTTTCTCATAAACCACCATACCTTGCAATATATATATATATATATATATATATATATATATATATATATATATATATATATATATATATATATATATATATATATATATATATATATATATATATATATATATATATATATATATATATATATATATATATATATATATATATATATATATATATATATATATATATATATATATATATATATATATATATATATATATATATATATATATATATATATATATATATATATATATATATATATATATATATATATATATATATATATATATATATATATATATATATATATATATATATATATATATATATATATATATATATATATATATATATATATATATATATATATATATATATATATATATATATATATATATATATATATATATATATATATATATATATATATATATATATATATATATATATATATATATATATATATATATATATATATATATATATATATATATATATATATATATATATATATATATATATATATATATATATATATATATATATATATATATATATATATATATATATATATATATATATATATATATATATATATATATATATATATATATATATATATGTATATATATATATATGTATATATATATATATAAATATATATATATATACATATATATATATAATGGAGTGTATTAAGCAAATTAAATCGTTGTTCTGTAAAAAGAGAAATTTATTATTAAAATAATTATAAAATACAATAAAAGTAATAATAACATAAACATAAATAAATAATAATAATAACAAATATAATTTTACCTGTAAAAAGAGAAACGACATTAAATGCTTTTAGTTCCTCCTTTTTAGAATCTTAACTGTCACTTTAAAACAAATATAAAACTAAAACTTTAATATAGAACCAATTCAAATAAAAATGAAATAAGTACTTCTAGGTGACATCTATGTAAGTACTTGTTTTACATCTTCCCCCCCCCCAAAAAAAATTATATAAAACAATACTACTAAATTAATATAATTTTTATACAAAACAATACTTAATGTAGTACAATTTTTCATCGGCTAATACAATTTTTTTTTCTATATATTTAATCAATAATTGGAACAAGTTTTGTGATATGAAAAAGGTTTGATTCTGATTTCTTGTGACCTGTATCTATTCTGTATATTGAGTTTGAAATTTTTTCTAAAATTTTATATGGTCCAATTTTTAATTCATCCAATTTTTTTCTGTTTAATCGATTTCCGTTTTCAACAAATACAGAGTCTCCGATTTTTAATTCGCATTTTGTCCTGTTTTTGTCGAAATGTTGTTTATTATAATTGTGTGATTTTATCGTATTTTTTAAGGCAAGTTTTCGATCTTGGAATAAATCATTAAGTGTTTTTTCCTGTTTTAATTCATCTGGCAAAATAGTAATATTTTTTCCTTCTAATAAATATTTAGGGGCAAATCCAGTTACTGTGTGTTCTGTTGTGTTATATCTTAGGATACATTCATGTGCTATTGTCGTCCAGGCCAATTTTCCTTTCCTTTCATTTACCTTACATCTTATTTTATTAACGATTGTTTGGTTAAGCCTTTCATTCAGGCCATTTGAAAAAGGTGCATTAACTGCGGTGAAGACAATGGGTATATTCTCATAACTTAAAAAGTTTTCAAAATCTTTTGAATTTATTCCCGGATATTGATCCGATAGAATCATACCAATTTTATTTCCTTGCATCGCTTTTCGAACAAGGTTTATAAAGTCACTCGAACTTTGACTTTTTGAAGTCAAAATATAGGCATACCTCGTGAAATGATCTACAAGAAGATGTAAGTATGTCTTTGTAGAACGTGAGCCACCAAATCCACCAATTGTATCTATAGACATTATCTCAAATGGGTAAGTTGCAGGACCTAAATGAGACATAAGTCCAAATTTATATTTTCCTCGAGATTTGTTTTTTATGCATATTTCACATTTTTCGCAGATTTTTTTAATATTATCGGTTAAATTTTTTGCTGTGTAGAATGGTATAATTTTATTTTGCATTTGTTTTTTTCCTATATGACAGTAAAGATAATGTATATTTTCTATAAATTTTTTACTAAATTCCTCTGATAGTATTATTTTTTCTTTTTTTCCAATTTTTTTGTAGTATATTTCATCTTTCAATTTTAATTTATTTTTATTATTTTTCAAATCTTCATTATTTTTCTGATCATTTTGTATATCCCCTAGTTTTATTAAGTTTACGATTCTTAAATTTTCTTCCTGATTTTCATGTGGTTCTAACACCGGATTTCTGCTTAAACAGTCTGCTTCTAAATTGTATTTTTCTGGAGCGTATATTACTTCAAAGTTAAATTGAGATAGATAATAAGTTAATTCTCCTAGTTCTTCATCTGTTCTGGCTTTTATATTCATTCTTTCTAGTGGTTTATGGTCTGAGTATACCGTGAATTTTTTTCCTATGAGCCAATGTTGCCAGTATTTTACTGTCTCCTTTATTGCTAAGCATTCCAAATATATTGCCTTTTTCTTTTTTTGAGTTTCATTTAATTTTCTCGAAAAGTATGCACATGGTTTTTCTTCTCCATTTTTTTGTGGTTGTTTCAAGACAGCTCCTATGCCCTGTATACTCGCATATGTGTAAATATTTATTGGCAAATCTGGATTATATATTGTTAAAATAGGTGTTGAACAAAGTAATGTTTTAATTGTTTCAAATGATTCTTGACATTTTTCTGACCAAATAAATTTTTGTCCTTTTCTCAACAAATTATGTAAAGGGTCTAAAATAATTGATATTTTTGGCACATATTTAGCATAAAAATTTATTTTTCCTAAAAATTGGCGCACATTTTTTTGTGTTCTCGGAAGAGGAAATTTTTTTATAGCAATTAAATTATCTTTTAATGGACTTATTGTGTTATTCTTGATTATATGGCCTAAATACTTCACCGAATTTTGTGCAAAGCTGCACTTGGAAAATTTCAATCTAAAACCTTCTTTCAAAATTGCTTTTAATAATAATGATAAGTGATTAATGTGTTCTTCAAATGTTTTTGAAAAAATCAATATATCATCTATATAATTCACTGTGAAATCTGATAGTTTATGTTTCCTTATAATGCTACTTAAAATTCTTTGGAAAATTGCTGGTGAAGTTTTTAAACCAAATGGTAAACAGGTCCACTGAAAATGACCTTCTTGTGTAACAAATGCTGTTTTTTTTATCTTCAATTTTCAAAGGAATAGACCAGAATGCCGAGTTTATGTCCAATGTTGAAAAAAATTTACATTCTCTCGTTTTAACCATTAAATCCTAGATCAATGGGAAAGGTTGTGACTGAGGAATTATAATTTTATTTAAATCACGAAAATCTATACACAATCTTGATCTTTTTCCGTCTTCTTTTTTATATGCCAAAGTCACCGGTGCCGCGAAAGGACTATATGACTCTTCTATTAATTTGTTTTTTAACAAATTGGATACCTGTTGTTCTATTTCTTTTTTATCTTCAATAGTACATCTATACGGTCTTTTACTACAATATTTATCTATTAATAAATCAATATGTGCTTCATATCCTTTTACCATACCTATATCATATTTATCTTTAGCAAAGAGTGATCTATAATTATATATCAATTCATCTATTTTAGACTGTTGCTGGAGGTCTAGATGATTTATTGAAATTTCAAAATTGTCTACTTCTATATGTTCATTAAAGTTTATTTTATATTCATCATTACTTTCATCCTTTTTCTTTTTTATTATATCCAAATATTTATTATTATTAATATATGAATATTTTTTTTCTTCCATTTCATTACCTGAGAACCCAGGAATTATTTTTTTATTATTTTCATTATCTACTTTGTCACTCTCGTTTTCTTTTATAAGGCTTATGTATTTTTTTTGAGTAATTTCTAATTTTTCATTTTGCATTAACTTGAAATTTTCTATGCAATCTAATCCAATCAAGAAATCATAATCGAAATTGTCTTTATCCATAGCAAAAACATTTATGTTTTTCTCAATATCAAAAATCTTAATCTTTAAGGTTACAATACCCATAGTTTTTTTCACACCATTAATCGTTTTTAAATTAATATTTTTCTTATTATTATTTATTTGATTATGTTTCAAGCACAATAATCTCGAATTGATTAAAGATACATTTGATCCTGAGTCATAAATTCCCCAGATTCTTAAAGTATCATTTATTAACAATTTAGTTTTGATTAATGGTGTAATTATAAGTTTTTTGGATCAATTTCATTTAATTCCGTTTCTAATTCAGAGTTATTAACATTTCTTATATTATATTCTCTTTTTTTTTCATCATTATTTTTGTTTTGGAACCAACATGATGATTCGGGATGATAACGAATTCCCTTATTTTGTCTTTCACAAATACTGCATGGTTTGTCTCTGATATAATTTTTTTTTAATATATTTTGAATACTAGTCTTTTTTTCTGAATGATTTTTATTTGCTAAATTTTCTAAACCTCTAATGTTATTAAATAAATCACTAGTTTCCTTCATGTTGTTTCTATCAATTTTATCAGATATAATATTTGGTAGTCCCGTAGCAATAAGATCAATAAGAGTGCATTTATCTATCGATTTATTTATTTCCAATAAAAGTCTTTCTTTTTTTAAAGCATATTCTAATAATGAGCCTTGTATATATTTGAATGACATTGCATACCTGATTGGTGTCCAACCTTTGTCTGCATAAGTTTTACAAAAGCTATCTTTCCATGTTGACCATTCTGAGTTTACAGTATATTTTATAAGCATTGACCTGTACCAGTCAAGACATGACTCATCCAGAAATAACCTAAGTGTTTCAATTTTCTTAATATCTTCTTCAATTCCCAAACGAGTACATTCACTTTCAAAAATATTTATCCATTGTGATACGTTAGAAGTTTTTGTCGTAAAATTTTCTATAACAAAATTAACTGCTAATTTTTTTATATTATTAGGTTTACAAATATCTTTTTGAGCTATAAAATTGTCAATAATTTTTGTCTCCTGTATTTTATTTTGTGTAATTTCCTCCAAATATATATTATCAAACTGTAAGTTACCATCTTCATCTATGTATGTTTTTTGTAACTCATCTATTAACGTTATCCAAACTCTTCGTACTTGATACCTTTTTGTTATACTTCTTTTTACTTTAATAAAGGCACTTGTTTTTATTATTTCTTTGTGATTGCTCACTGGTTGTAGATCTTCTGGTATGGCATAAACCTTGTTATCAGTTGTGGTGATTGAGATTATATTATAAACATTTGTTTTTCCATCACTTCCAGGTAATATTTTAAATTCAAAATGAAGTTTCACCATTTTATGTATATTGATTTTGTCGTTAAACAATAATGTCGTTTTATAATGGAGTGTATTAAGCAAATTAAATCGTTGTTCTGTAAAAAGAGAAATTTATTATTAAAATAATTATAAAATACAAGAAAAGTAATAATAACATAAACATAAATAAATAATAATAATAACAAATATAATTTTACCTGTAAAAAGAGAAACGACATTAAATGCTTTTAGTTCCTCCTTTTTAGAATCTTAACTGTCACTTTAAAACAAATATAAAACTAAAACTTTAATATAGAACCAATTCAAATAAAAATGAAATAAGTACTTCTAGGTGACATCTATGTAAGTACTTGTTTTACATATATATATATATATATATATATATATATATATATATATATATATATATATATATATATATATATATATATATATATATATATATATATATATATATATATATATATATATATATATATATATATATATATATATATATATATATATATATATATATATATATATATATATATATATATATATATATATATATATATATATATATATATATATATATATATATATATATATATATATATATATATATATATATATATATATATATATATATATATATATATATATATATATATATATATATATATATATATATATATATATATATATATATATATATATATATATATATATAAAGAATTAATATCAAATGTTCAAAGAATTAATAGCCCTCAAAGAATTACGCAACAACAAAGATTTGATAATCCTTCCAGCTGATAAAGGCAATGCCACAGTAGTGATGAACAGTGAAGATTATAAATCGAAAATGACCGATATCCTTGAAGACCCAGCATACAAAATACATGCAAGCAACCCAATCACGTATCTTGAGAAAACCACGAAAACTAAAATAATGGAAACAAAACTTAGTGATGATATCAAGAAGTCACTTATTCCACGAGAGAATTCGTCACGCTTTCCAAAATTATATGGTCTTCCAAAAATTCATAAGAAAGATATTCCTCTCAGACCAATTGTTAGTTCCATTGGTTCGCCGTTACAAATGCTTTCTAAATTCCTCACGAATATGTTGCAGCCCTATGTAGAATCCGCAGACTCCTATGTCAAAAACTCAGAACATTTCATATCACTCATCACTGACTTAGAACTGGAAAGTACAGATATTCTTGTGAGTTTTGACGTTGTTTCTTTATTTACAAATATTCCAATTAACGAGACACTAGACATAATCAAAGAAACACTCAATACCACAGACGATATTTTAAATTTATTTTATCACTGTTTAAATAACACATTTTTTTATTACAACAATAAGACATACAAACAAATAAAAGGAGCACCTATGGGTTTGTCATTGTCACCAGCAGTCGCCAACTTATTTATGACGAGGTTTGAAGAAGAAGTCTTAAAGAAAGTAATACTCAAACCAAAGAAATGGCTAAGATATGTGGATGACACATTCGTAGTATGGTCTCACGGAGAAGAAGAATTAAATAATTTTTTGAACACTATTAACAGCATTCATAAAGATATAAAGTTTACAATGGAGAAGGAAAATAACAGACAAATACCTTTCTTAGACGTTTTAGTGTTAAAAAAAGCAAACGGTAAACTGGGGCACACAGTATATAGAAAGCCCACACACACCGATAGATACCTACACGCAACGTCCAATCATCACCCCGCACAAATATGCTCAGTCGCAAAAACACTAATAACAAGATCAAAAAGAATTGCAGACCACGAGCATAAAAAACAAGAATTAGAATACACGAAAAATGCTCTACGTTGTAATGGTTTCTCAGACTATATAATAAACAAAGCATTAAAGAGTCCAAAAACAGTGAAAGAAAAATCCAATGAAACACCATTATCAACAGCCCGACTACCATATATCAAAGGCGTCACCGATAAAATCAGCCGTCTATTAAACAAAAATAACATACGTACCGTTTTCAGCACAACAAATAAAATATCAACCTTTCTAAGAAACCCGAAAGACATCATTCCACTTGAAGCTCATGGAGTATATGAAATACCGTGCGGATCGTGCAATAAGACTTATGTAGGAAGAACCAATCGAAAAGTTGAAGCACGAATAGCGGAGCACAGAGTCGACATGAGAAACAAAAAACTTACATCCTCACTTGTACAACACTCGCTCACAGAAGGACATACAATAGATTTTGACCATTCAAAAATAATAGCAAGTTTAAACAGTGAACCTCTCAGAATTTACAGGGAAGCTATAGAAATATATAAGAGAAGGGATATAATGAACAATCGGGACGACGGAGTTCGTTTGCCTAGTACCTGGAAGAACATTTTATATGACAAACAATACAATAATAATATTAATAATACCATAGCGAAAATAACCCCAAAACACAACAATAATAATATTAATGTCACAACTAAAATTAACAATAAATCACAACACAAAAATAATGATAAAATATTATTACCAACGAACACGACAGCAGGTGGGCGTGTCACAAGGAGCCAATCACGTCGCGCTAACAATATTTGACATAAGCGGCCATCTTGTACGCTACGAGTCACTTGACGGTGAGCTTTCAGTGTGAGTAGACGTGTGTCGCGCGCGTGCTTTTCGTTAAGTCCTTGAAAATGCCTGGTGATATTCAGGCGAAACGTCGGAAGACAAATGGTCTTAGTCAAGACCTACTGACACGGGAAAACCGAGATAAAAATATTAAAAAATGCAGGAGCTATTATGTGGGATGGAAAGTCTTAATATAAATATTCTATAATTCCTAAAAAAAAAATATAACATTTAACACAAAAACTGGTTAAACATTATTTAATATTACTTCACACATCAGTTATAAAAAAAATTAAAAACCCCAAATCTTCAGAATTGTGGGTACATTGGAAATAATCTGAAACGTGATAAGGTTATGGTCACTGCACGAGGCATCCTCGTCTACAGTCCAATTCCCTACTCTATGGTTAATCTGAGGTGTAGCTAAAGTGACATCTATATGACTTGTACCCATGTGGTTAGAGAAGGTAGGTGGACTGAAAGGATTGTTCAACACACTCAAATTGTCGTTGGACTGTGCTAAATGTTATTTCATGTTTGGTTTGCATTTTTAATGTTGAATACCTATGTTATAGATAAAAAAATATGAATCTTTATAAGCGTTGTAATTTCCTTTTTGCTAACATACAACATAGTATACATTTTCCTTGGGTCGGTCATAAAATATTGTTATGTTATAGAAAATTATGTATAGGGAAAAATTAATAATTGGGAATTTATAGTTTTTTTTTGTGCGAACACACTAAATTGATTTTTGTCAAGTGGCAATATTTTTTATGATTAGCAAAGCTTATGTCAAATTCTTTCCTTTTGCCTACATCTATCGAAGCGGGTCGGCCAGCGTAGGAAAAATGGCGGCTGATATAACTTAAAATTACTGAATTTGGGGTAAGTTTGTTTTATGTGTTCGTATGTCAAGATATTTTTGCAAGAGATCATTTTTCAAACCAATAATCCTGTTTTCTTTTCTATAATCTAGATGCTGATATAAATGTCAGTCATCCCAAATTCAATCCTACCCTGACATTGCGCACCCATTCTGATGAACATAATTTTTATTTAATTCTACAAATGGATTACTCGAATGTTATTCCATTTATTTTGCCATTGGAAATATATTTTTTTTGGATATTATTTTGCAATTACCATTCCTGCATATACACGACGATGAAATGTTCGACATTTAATTCTGCCTAACCTAAAATTTTATAACTGACGACAAAGGAGTCACATATAGGAAATTGTCGGAGACAATTTCTTCACTTGGATTTTTTTTACTTGGACACAAACAAATTTATTCACTTGGATTTTTATTGTAACATTGAGGGATCAAGATACAAATAGTCACGAGAATTTATAAATTTAAATACATCTTCTACAACCGGATTCATTTGAAGATATTGGTCATCGAGGGAATCTCCTTATTCATGCTGCGAGTCGATATTGTTCAAAATATTTACTCCATAGCTGTGTAATGATTTTATCTTTATGATTTACTGTCTGAATATAGGAATGTGAGTCCAGTATGTTTGAACCTAATATAAATTAGAATCATGATTTTGTGTATGATATGAAAGAAATTTGATTAGGTTTGATTACGTGGTAAATTTCATGATGTATGTAAATTTCAATTTTTAACATTATTTTTTATAACAAATATTTAAAATTTCACTTTTGTATTCAATTACATTTTTCCTCTTATAGGAAATGATTAGTACTATCCAAACCAAGATTGATATTTTAGAGTCATGTATTATATTTTTACTTATACAATAAAAATGTAAATATCTCAAAGTGCGTTGTCTCTCTATTCTCCTAATGCAGTACATCATTATCTCTCATATTCAGTTGATATTTTTATTTAATTTAATTTAATTGTTTGAATTCATTCTGTCTTCATATATGTTCACGATTAAAACATGACCCTGAGAGTAAAATTTTCATGAGTCTCATTGCCTCTATCGCTGACTGTTGGTGGAAGGGAGTGTTGGAGCATGTGTTGTGACCTGAATAAGTACGTCGAACCATTTATACAGGTCACAAGCATATCAAAATCTGTTATACTATCACACACCTTCTCAATATGAACTTGTAAAAAAAATAATTATAAAAATCATATGTGGGGTAGAAATTAATTAGGAGATTGTTGTGGTAATTAACAAAAAGGAGTCTGTCTGATACCTGCATAGAATCAACATTGTTGCATGGCACTTAATATTTTTTCTTGTAACAAGTGAAAATGATCAATGTCTTTTTAAATAATGATATTATTGATATAATACTCTTCGTGAATAATAAAAAGTTCTCTTAATTCATGTTAAATCAATATAATTAAAAGGAAATGGTGTTTTAAAACAATTCGAGTTTTTTATTCTCTGTTGGGAACATGTGTTTTTTCTCAATTTTGATGTTAAAGTTCATCTATGTTGTATAAAATAATAACTGAAAATGTTATTTTAAATTGAATCTCAAATCAATGTGTGCTATAGGGAGTTTTGTTTATGATTGTAATGAATATGCAATTAAATATTTTCACTTTTACAGATGGAATGTGTTGGTGAATTCTATGAAATATTTTTTGGGAATGCTGAATTTGAATCTGCTGTATAATCACAAAAAATCAAGGCTCGGAGAGATGATATTTCTATATGGATTTTGGTCTATTTCTTATTTAAGGTATTCCATGTTTATTAATTTGGTCTGACATAAACTTATGATGTAATATTTTCATCTCTGAGAATGATTTAGTTTGAATTTACCAAATGTAATGTTGCTTCTTGATGATAATAACTTCATTTTTATATGGAAATGAGTCTTGTTTCTATTATGAACAAATTGTTTAACGTCTCATATTATATTTATGTTATCTTATGTGTGGTACACAGTATCGACCTACGACAACATGTTACGCTGGTTATTCAATAGAAATTAATGTTAATAATTCAGAAATGTTATGGAACTCATCGTTCAAATGATTGAATCTTTTATGTATAACAATACACTTTTTGTATAATCTATTTGACATTTTACTGACTATAATCATTATAGCTTATTTTAAAATGATTAACAATCATTAAAATTAATGTTGAGGAAATAATACTGTTTTAAAGTTAAAATAAATGAAAATGAATTATATTCTTTTGTCAAAAGTGTAATTAACGCCATCTATACGGCGGGAGGAAAACTTATGTAGTTGCATGACTACTCGTGCTGCAACTAAATAGTTGGTTCTAAATTATGAAATATTTGTAATTGTTAGATATGATTGTATATTGATTGGAAATAATGTAGCGTGTACTAATATGTTAATTTTATAAAGAAACTCTTCTTTTTTTTTGTAATTGTCATACACATTACAAATATTATTGTTTTCGGTAAGAATAATTAATCATGTTGTATCAAATCATCCTATATTGTGAGTAATAAGCTGATGTTAAAAAATCATTCGTACGTTTCTGTACTTTCTTTTGACATTTCCACAATATAATATTTCTTTAAAAATGGAACGTATAGATGACGAGTCAATTACAGGGATGAAATTATATTACGGTGTAGTACGGTGTCGGATTTTTGGATAGGCTTTGGATGGACAGATTTCTGTTTAATAATCTTGTCCAGCCTTGGGTGTTCAACTGTTTGGCATTGGGCGCACTGTGATGATTTCTATTTTTTGTATTTGAACAAATGGCGAACGAATCCAACATTATGCTTTTAAATTTGATTAATTTGATTTTGACATCAACTTTCTTGGGAATATAATTTTTAATTGATTAATGCCACTTTGTATAACAAAAATAGGGTCGAACGCTCTTATAATGTAGGTGACTTTGTCTACCGGAGAAATTTTATAAACTCCAAAGGCGCTGAATTCTTTTCATCAAAATTAGCTCCACGCTTTGTTAGAAACAAAATTATAGCAAAAATATCACCAGTAGTTTATACATTAGCGAATGAACAAAATAAGTCTGTAGGGAACTTTCACATCAAGGATCTCTTAAAACCAGATTAATATTAAATTTTTTTGATGTCTGTATCATCAGTATGATACAACTGTATCATATAATTTGTATGTTTTCATTGCCAATACATGACATCCATATCTGCTTAATGCTATTATCATTCTCAGGATTATAATATGTTAGATGACCATATTAATCAAACGTTGATAAATGTTTACACTGTAAATACACTGTTTTTTTTTTATAATGTGAAATTTCTCGAGGAACATATTGGTACTCTGATGGCATATGTTTGATATGATGGGTTCCTCGACAAATTTAAATTTGATTATATTGTGAGGAATGCTGTGATGGAGTATTTCTTCACAATATTGAGATGTCATATACTTTTGTTTTCATTCAGATGAGTTAGTTCTATTTTTATGTCAAAATTTGTAGAGCTACATTGTACTTTCTTTTTTTATATTAAAATGTTATCCTATATTGTTTAGATATTGGACTATAAAACTAACATTTTCCAAGGAAAATTGTCTAGTATATGTCATACAAATTGTGTTGATGGTAAATATGATCCTGAATGAAAACCTAAGTATATCAATTTGATAAAAGTTTGTATGTAGAGCTCCTTTTTATTTCATGTAGGTTACTGTATATGTAATGTTCTTGTTTATAAATACCAATTTCATATTGTAATATGAAATTGATTGTTATATGTCATGGTATAACTTAAAATACTGAAATGCTACTATATTCTGTTTTTTTTAATTACAATAGTAGGAAATTTATTTGGAAATTTACTCATTTTTCTACCATATAAGAGCTATATCTATGGTATCGAGTGCATTTAATTGCCATGGTCTTCTTCCAGATAACTGTGTCGACCAGCTCAGTTATCGTAGACTGCATCTGGAGATTTAGTTTGGTAAACTAGATGTCTGATGTAATCAAAACGAAGAGACACTGATCATTATCTGTCACATGAGATACATGAGATGACACACTTGGTGTGCGATAGAAGAAATTACAAATTGTTGAACGTTATAAATTTTCTCAAATCTTATCATTCTGTAAACTATTTTTTTATAACCTTGCATGGACTAGTGTCCTTAATCATAACAAAGAGACACCGTCACATGACATACATGAGGTGACACACTTGGTGTGCGATAGAAGATATTACAAATTATTGAATGTTACAAATTTTCTCAATTCTTGTCATTTTGTAGATTATTTTTATATAATTTTGTATGTACTAGTGTCCTTAATCATAACAAAGAGACACTGTTACATGACATACATGAGGAGACACACTTGCTGTGCAATAGAAAGAGTTACAATTTATTAGACGTTATAAAATTTTATTAAATTTAGTCATTAGATATTACATTTCTGATGTTCTGTCTAGCTGATGCTTTTATGTATGACATATTGGGTAATCTATTACCAAACCTGATCTCTAATACCATGATATATAACAACATTTTAGTTAAGATTGAATTCTGTTATGATCAAAATAGTGTAATGCAAATTCAATATTGGACTTATATTAATTTTAAAGTTGCATTATATTATTATTTGTTATGGAGAAATAAGATGCTGGTATGAAATTTCTTTTGTTTAATATAAAAATGTTTTTCATCTGGGATCAAAGTGGATAAATTTTATGCATTTATCTTCCCGATGAATTTTCTTATCATGGGTAAGGTGTTTATAGGAGGTACTCATGATAACTGATGTTTATAGTTATTGATAATGATTATTAAAATAATGATATTTTACATTTGCTATGTCTGACACATAAATCTTTCATAGACAAATTTACATGTTAGCTTTCACATTTCTTGGCTTACAATTAAGACTTGCATGTATGATACTGAGCTAAGCTCACAATTTGATATGATGACGATGATGCTGTATTAACTGGGAAAATATTCTGAACTTTAAATTTTCCCTATGATGAAATTTTTTTATCGTGAGTTAAGGTGTTTATAGGATGGACTCACGATAACTGTATCACGCTTGAAGATACATGGTATCTGAGTGATGCTGTTTCAACATGAGAGCCTCTTCCGCAGATTCTAGCTTACAATGAGAATTAGCACAAATGATAGCTAATCCAAGCTCACAATATGGAGACAAGATGAAAAGCTAAGATGGGGTTTCCTTAGTTTTCCATCGATTAAAAAAAAATAATAATAATGAACGCTTCTCGGGAGTGTCATTGAAGGGGTTAAATAATCAAACGTGAGTGGACTGAAAACGTTCACCACTAGATCTGTAAATACTGTATTATTATTGTTATTACGTCTGTTTTATGAACAGAGGGGTTTCATTTAAATGAATAGTTAATCTTGACAGCAAGTATGTCAAAATTTGGAATTTTTATTTAACATGAAAATTTTCTGTTTCAGCTAGTTTAAGAATTTTATATATTTTTATGGTGGATAATTTTTGTTATTTTTTATTATGTAACTGTTCCAGATCTGCCACCAGTTATTTAAATGACGAGGATATGTCGTTATCAGCGACATAGACTTATGTCATTTGAACTCTATTTCAAATGTTTTCCTTATCCTTAAACTGTAGGTGTTCTTCCTCGCGGGATTCGGTTGAGTTGGGGAACACGGGACTTATGCCAGTTATATTTACAAATTTTGTTTTTCAAATTTACTATCAAAACATTTTTTTTTCTTTTTTTTTTGTTAACAGAGGAGGTATGTGACGTTATTTTTGTATTTGCACGTCACTACTTAATTATTTTAATTTAATGTTTATAAAAATGTCTTAAACGAACGAACTTCGCAATATTGGAAATATTTCTAAAAAAGTTGTAAGGCGAACGCAGCCGTGAACGGATTACATAGGCGGATCGAGGTATCTATGCCTTCCTTTTCAACGCTGACAGCCGACACGATGTGTCACATGGCGCCAAAATGCGTGAGACCCAGCAAAGACGGGAAATTTAAGTTCAAAGGAGGCTGGGTAAGTTTTATTTAGTTTCATCGATCCTCGTCTATATAAAATATCTGGCATGAGTCACGTTCGCTAATTTAACTGAATTCTTGCAGGAAATATAACCGCCTCCTTTGTCCCTTTGTTACCTTTACCTTTTCTTGTCTTTTTTGTACATGCTGTCTTTTCATCATGCTTCAATATTGGCATACTTTACTAAGTATGCCATGGATGATGAAAAATAAATAATTTTAAATATCATGGTTAGTGCACACCCATATTTGCACATCATTAATGGATAATAACTGTAAAACACCTGTAAATTGCACTTCAAATCGACGTAAATACTACGATGGTAGTTTTCATTTCAACAATTGTACCTGCTGATCATCTTCAAGAAGTTGGAAATTCATAAAACTGTTTCATTTCTAATTGATTAAAAAAAAAACATATGAAATACTGATATTATTTGAAAATTTAGTTCAATCTGTTTAATTATGTCATGTTTAATATTTCTTGGTTATTATACACCACATGGTCTAGAAAAATATCTGAAAACTTGTGAATTATAATTTAAGAATTAAATTGTTTTATTAAAATGTCAAATATTTAGCTTAGTTCAGGTAACGTAGATAACTGTATCATATTTAACACTCCTTGCCAACCATGATAAGAATAAATTGTAATTTCTTTTGTATTTGTGCGTTTCTTTCATCACTTGGTCTTCCCTACAATCACATCTGACTCAGCTTTTCATGTTTTAATTACTGTTTCATTGAACAGAAAATTCTTATTTGATACTTAAATATATTCTTTTTTTTTGTCTTAATCAATAAACAACACGCTCTGAGATACTGAGATATTTGCATTATTTTAAATGAGTCTCATTGCAATATCGCTGACTGCTGGTGGTAAGGTTTTATGGTGAGTATAATTTTAGCTTCTCTTTTTCTTTTCTCATAAACCACCATACCTTGCAATTGGCGCCCAACGTGGGGCAGGATTTTTTAAAAAATTGAAGAGCGCGGACTATTAGGATTTAAATTCCATTTGTATTTTTTATTTTTATTGATTGTAAGACTGGCGCCCATTCTATAACTCTTTTTAAAGTCAGATGTTTGTGTGGGACAGATTAGTGTTTGTAGAGAACGTAAAATTGATAATTAGTTCGTGTACTTTGTGGTAGCGATTCCTTTCCTTCCTTAAACCCATCCTTAATCTGAGGACTGCGCAGAATCCATCGTCATGAAAGCCGAGCTGTGAGATTATATTCAGGAGATGACCAGAAGTCAACCAAACTATTCTAAAAAGTGTGGAAGAGCCCATTATGACCAGTCTTATTCGAGAAATACCATTCAAGAAATCTACTCAATCAGGTTGTATTGTAAACTAATAAATAATTAAATGTCGTGAGGACTATAACATGAAAATTCACATTCTTTTCAGTACAAAACTTGAGTTGTCATCAATTATTATTTATGTCTATTTTTTTGTAAATCTATAAAATGATTAGAATTATTTTTCTGATTTCATAATTAAAATGTCACATTTTAACTGAGCATACATAATGAGGGTATCAAATCTTTATAATCGAAACTGTCTTCAAAAAACATCATGTTGTATAATTTTAATTTGTCGTTGGACTGTTCTTCCCCCACCACCACCCGTATATTTATATATATATATATATATATATATATATATATATATATATATATATATATATATATATATATATATATATATATATATATATATATATATATATATATATATATATATATATATATATATATATATATATATATATATATATATATATATATATATATATATATATATATATATATATATATATATATATATATATATATATATATATATATATATATATATATATATATATATATATATATATATATAAATAAATATACATATATATATATATATATATATATATATATATATATATATATATATATATATATATATATATATATATATATATATATATATATATATATATATATATATATATATATATATATATATATATATATATATATATATATACACCTAAAAAGGCACTACATTCTGTGGTGAACCTCATTGCTGATCTACGTGAGATGTTATTGTTGCCTATTGTATTCACTATTATCCTGCTCGTACGCGACACCCGAAAACCGATGTTAATAGATAAGAATGGAAGCACTATTCTTAGGCGGTGCTTCACAGCTAATGAAAAACTCTTTATTTTTTTTAATAAATGTACTATTTGTTTATATCCGTGAAAATCATTAGAGGTTATTAATTTTTTCATTATAAAGAAAAAAAAGGGTTAATTAAAAACACAGAAATGTTTGTATATTTTAATTTTTGTTTATTATAAAATGTATTTAAGATATACCTATTTACATATTAAAATTATCAACATATATTACAGACCTAATAAAATATAACAGTCTATCAAATTTTCGGTAGATTAATAGAAATTTCTATAAATGTTAGACGTAATTTTTTAATAGTCACGCTTCATACTATCTCCGAAAGCCGCTTCTATTCAAGGTTTATACTATCCAATCGTTGTTATCTGCCATGGAATCCTTTTACATAAATAAAATATAACAGTCTATCTAATGTTCGGTAGATTAAAAGACTTACGGAAAATTTCTATAAATGAAAGACGTGATTTTTTAATAGTCACGCTTCATACTATCTCCGAAAGCCGCTTCTATTCAAGGTTTATACTATCCAATCGTTGTTATCTGCCATGGAATCCTTTTACATAAATAAAATATAACAGTCTATCTAATGTTCGGTAGATTAAAAGACTTACGGAAAATTTCTATAAATGTAAGACGTGATTTTAGACGTGACTATCTCCGAAAGCCGAAACTATACCATCGTTGTAATCTGCTGTGGAATCATTTTACATAAATAAGATCAGCCTTTAAACTATGACGTATGTCTGACAGCCATACATTCCGTTCGTTCTTACAATGACAAAATCACGTAACAACATTCATTGGTTGAAGATGCTAGACATGAAGCGACCCATCAGGCGTTATTGCAGGATAAATGTGTTATATTTATTGCAGCAAATCAGGCGTAATTAATGAAGGCTAAATTGCTGTAAAAAAATATATATATTCTTTTTCAAAATTGCGTTGAGATCGATAAAATTATATTTTTATGTTTTTTTATAACCAAAGATGAAAAAAAATCAGTGTCGCTTCATAGTCTGTAGGCAAAGAGAATCGAGCGTATTTGCATGCACTCATCGCCTCATTCACCGCTTCACGCATGATCGTATGTCAATTCAAATTTGTTGCATTTCCTTTTTTTAGAGTATTTTTCACACGAACAAGTACCTAAAACGAGTATTTTACGATTATATACAGGGTGTATCATGAGGAGTGGATCAACCGAAGCATGGTGGTAGAGGAACTCAATACCTATCGATTTAACTCCCATGTATGTTCAGCGATATTGGGTGGTTCAAAAGTTATGTACACTTTTGTAAAATTTGAATAAAAATCGGATTTCATACTAAACTACATCACTGTACCGAAACTATTATGTTTGCGATCATGATTTTTTTTTCAGGGAATAGTTCAATAGTGATGCTTAATGAAAATAATACCGTTGTGAGTAAGTACCTAATAACTATAAAAATAAAACAAAAAATCTTAAAAAAATTTGGAAGCCTCAATTTTCCACTAACTTTTCAAAGGCTCTTGGAACAATAATTTCACATAACTTTTTTTTCCACAAGTTATCTTAAAAACTACTACCATTCATAGAGAGCCAACGCCAAATTTCATGAAAAAAAATCATGATCGCAAACCTAATAGTTTCGGTACAGTGATGTAGTTTAGTATGAAATCCGATTTTTATTCAAATTTTACAAAAGTGTACATAACTTTTGAACCACCCAATATCGCTGATCATACATGGGGGTTAAATCGATAGGTATTGAGGTCCCCTACCTCCCTGCTTCGGTTGATCCACTCCTCATGATACACCCTGTATATGTACACATAAATTGGATGTCTTCCTTGTAGAGTCAATGACTTTTTAACAATACAATATCTCAATAGAGACGAAGTTGGAATATTATAGGAAACCAAGGCACCTACAAAGCTTAAGGGGGGGACTGCTGCCAACGTATCTATTTTTTAATTTGATATACCATCATTATTTCAAATCAAATCGTTTTGAAAACAAATATTTAGATAGCTTGGGTATTAATAAAGAAAAATATAGGTACATTAACTTTTTGATAATGATCTGTATAAATTCTTTCAGAAAAATAATGACATACCCCGATTTTCATAGTTTATCTTATATTTTGAATAAACTAAAAGGCGTAGTTCAATATTTTTTTTTTAATTAAAAAAGACAAAAATATCTATAAAAATATGATGTGACGTTGCATTAATGCTTCGGGTTTAGTAAATAAACCTAAAAAACATATTTTCCATTCAGCGCCATTGCGAAATAAAAGTTTTTATGGTTTAATTACTTAACCTGATGCATTAATGCAACGTCACATCATATTTTTCCAGATATTTAGATCTTCTTTAATTTATAAAAAAAATATATTGCCCTATACCTACCTTGTAGTTTTTTAGAAATTTAAGATAAATGTCATAAATCGGGATATGCTTATTATTTTCCTACAAGAATATAGGTATACAAAATAATTAAAAAGTAAAGGTATATTTTTGTTTATAAATATCCAAACTCACTAGGTTATTTTTTTCAAAATGATTCGTTTTGTACTTATGATGCAATTTCAAATTGAAAAAATAGGTAGGTACGATGGCAGCAGTCGTCCTCTTAAGAACTGTCATTGGCTGGTTTACGTGATCAATAAAAGCGTTTGCGCAACATTAACCAATTATGAATTAATATCTAAAAATGGTATAGTTTGTGAATGTTGCGCAAGTCGGTTATTAATAATAAAATATAAACTATTTTTGTCCGTTGGTTGAGAAGTTAAAATTAATTTTCAGAAGTCTGACTACTGGGGCTTCGAAGGCGACTGAGATTGCATAGGACATCAAGTAGCTCATGACAGTTACACCGGCGTAGATAATCAACTGAAAAAAAAGAAAAACGAATATCATAATTTTTTTTTTTTTTTGAAAAAAAATGAATATGTCCTTATTAAAAAAAGTACATATACATCTTCCTACGTTCCCTAAAATAACCATAAATGCTTGTGCTATAGGATATTTATATTCATTCGTTCATTAATTGATTTATTTATTTATTCATTTATTATTTAGTTATTCATTCATTTAAGCATTCATGCATTGACTCATTTTCTTTATTTATAACATACGAAATAATATACACTTAAATACACATCAGAGTTTGACATTACAATTTTTACAAAAAAGATACTTAAAAACTAGATGCGGAACCTGTTCTGAAGCAGCTTATAATTAAAATTATATTTTTAGGTGCGCGTGTGTGTCATTGCATGTTAACGCAAAGTAGTTTATTTATCAGTTTCTTGTCTGTTTATAATTATAATTATATAAGTATATGGTTTAGGTACGCGTGTGTGTCGTTGCATGTTAACGCAAAGTAGTTTATTTATCAGTTTCTTGTCTGTTTATAATTATAATTATATAAGTATATGGTTTAGGTACGCGTGTGTGTCGTTGCATGTTAACGTAAAGTAGTTTATTTATCAGTTTCTTGTCTGTTTATAATTATAATTATATAAGTATATGGTTTAGGTACGCGTGTGTGTCGTTGCATGTTAACGTAAAGTTTATTTATCAGTTTCTTGTCTGTTTATAATTATAATTAAATAAGTATATGGTTTAGGTGCGCGTGTATGTCATTGCATGTTAACGTAAAGTAGTTTATTTATCAGTTTCTTGTCTGTTTATAATTATAATTAAATAAGTATATGGTTTAGGTGCGCGTGTATGTCATTGCATGTTAACGTAAAGTAGTTTATTTATCAGTTTCTTGTCTGTTTATAATTATAATTATATAAGTATATGGTTTAGGTACGCGTGTGTGTCGTTGCATGTTAACGTAAAGTAGTTTATTTATCAGTTTCTTGTCTGTTTATAATTATAATTAAATAAGTATATGGTTTAGGTGCGCGTGTATGTCATTGCATGTTAACGTAAAGTAGTTTATTTATCAGTTTCTTGTCTGTTTATAATTATAATTATATAAGTATATGGTTTAGGTACGCGTGTGTGTCGTTGCATGTTAACGTAAAGTAGTTTATTTATCAGTTTCTTGTCTGTTTATAATTATAATTAAATAAGTATATGGTTTAGGTGCGCGTGTATGTCATTGCATGTTAACGTAAAGTAGTTTATTTATCAGTTTCTTGTCTGTTTATAATTATAATTATATAAGTATATGGTTTAGGTACGCGTGTGTGTCGTTGCATGTTAACGTAAAGTAGTTTATTTATCAGTTTCTTGTCTGTTTATAATTATAATTATATAAGTATATGGTTTAGGTACGCGTGTGTGTCGTTGCATGTTAACGTAAAGTAGTTTATTTATCAGTTTCTTGTCTGTTTATAATTATAATTAAATAAGTATATGGTTTAGGTGCGCGTGTATGTCATTGCATGTTAACGTAAAGTAGTTTATTTATCAGTTTCTTGTCTGTTTATAATTATAATTAAATAAGTACATGGTTTAGGTGCGCGTGTATGTCATTGCATGTTAACGTAAAGTAGTTTATTTATCAGTTTCTTGTCTGTTTATAATTATAATTATATAAGTATATGGTTTAGGTGCGCGTGTATGTCATTGCATGTTAACGTAAAGTAGTTTATTTATCAGTTTCTTGTCTGTTTATAATTATAATTATATAAGTATATGGTTTAGGTACGCGTGTGTGTCGTTGCATGTTAACGTAAAGTAGTTTATTTATCAGTTTCTTGTCTGTTTATAATTATAATTATATAAGTATATGGTTTAGGTACGCGTGTGTGTCGTTGCATGTTAACGTAAAGTAGTTTATTTATCAGTTTCTTGTCTGTTTATAATTATAATTAAATAAGTATATGGTTTAGGTGCGCGTGTATGTCATTGCATGTTAACGTAAAGTAGTTTATTTATCAGTTTCTTGTCTGTTTATAATTATAATTAAATAAGTATATGGTTTAGGTGCGCGTGTATGTCATTGCATGTTAACGTAAAGTAGTTTATTTATCAGTTTCTTGTCTGTTTATAATTATAATTATATAAGTATATGGTTTAGGTACGCGTGTGTGTCGTTGCATGTTAACGTAAAGTAGTTTATTTATCAGTTTCTTGTCTGTTTATAATTATAATTAAATAAGTATATGGTTTAGGTGCGCGTGTATGTCATTGCATGTTAACGTAAAGTAGTTTATTTATCAGTTTCTTGTCTGTTTATAATTATAATTATATAAGTATATGGTTTAGGTACGCGTGTGTGTCGTTGCATGTTAACGTAAAGTAGTTTATTTATCAGTTTCTTGTCTGTTTATAATTATAATTATATAAGTATATGGTTTAGGTACGCGTGTGTGTCGTTGCATGTTAACGTAAAGTAGTTTATTTATCAGTTTCTTGTCTGTTTATAATTATAATTAAATAAGTATATGGTTTAGGTGCGCGTGTATGTCATTGCATGTTAACGTAAAGTAGTTTATTTATCAGTTTCTTGTCTGTTTATAATTATAATTATATAAGTATATGGTTTAGGTACGCGTGTGTGTCGTTGCATGTTAACGTAAAGTAGTTTATTTATCAGTTTCTTGTCTTTTTATAATTATAATTAAATAAGTATATGGTTTAGGTACGCGTGTGTGTCGTTGCATGTTAACGTAAAGTAGTTTATTTATCAGTTTCTTGTCTGTTTATAATTATAATTAAATAAGTATATGGTTTAGGTGCGCGTGTATGTCATTGCATGTTAACGTAAAGTAGTTTATTTATCAGTTTCTTGTCTGTTTATAATTATAATTATATAAGTATATGGTTTAGGTACGCGTGTGTGTCGTTGCATGTTAACGTAAAGTAGTTTATTTATCAGTTTCTTGTCTGTTTATAATTATAATTATATAAGTATATGGTTTAGGTACGCGTGTGTGTCGTTGCATGTTAACGTAAAGTAGTTTATTTATCAGTTTCTTGTCTGTTTATAATTATAATTAAATAAGTATATGGTTTAGGTGCGCGTGTATGTCATTGCATGTTAACGTAAAGTAGTTTATTTATCAGTTTCTTGTCTGTTTATAATTATAATTATATAAGTATATGGTTTAGGTACGCGTGTGTGTCGTTGCATGTTAACGTAAAGTAGTTTATTTATCAGTTTCTTGTCTGTTTATAATTATAATTAAATAAGTATATGGTTTAGGTACGCGTGTGTGTCGTTGCATGTTAACGTAAAGTAGTTTATTTATCAGTTTCTTGTCTGTTTATAATTATAATTAAATAAGTATATGGTTTAGGTACGCGTGTGTGTCGTTGCATGTTAACGTAAATTTTTTTGTTTATCACTGTTTTATCTGTTTTTTTATCCACTTTTAATCCCAATTTAAAGCTATTTATATTTTTAGTTTTCTTCAATTCAACTGGAAGAAAATTGAAAACATTATTATTATTATTATCAAAAAGTGACGGTCTTTGACGTAAATAATAATATTGAAAGTAGGTATCTGTGGTGAGGTGTAAACCATAGATAAAATCCTGGCAACATTATTCATAGAATATATTTTCTCTTGGAAATTATTGCTGAGTATATTTCCTGTAGTCAGCTGTCACAAGAGTCTGATTTTGCTTCCTTTGAAACTTTATTCTATACAAATCAAAGCGAACATTTATTTTCACTTTGATTTGTATGGAAAACTCACACCTTCAAATCTTGCCTCCAAGTTTGGCTTTGAGAGACTATATTTAAAAAAAAACGGGGCCATGCCTATGATTTTTGCGCCCGGCATATTTTATTTTTATTTTATTTAATTGAACACAGACACAGGTATAAATGCCCAAATATTTCTGCGCATAATAGTTTATGCATGGGAAGTAGGCACATATACGTAGGTACGTATTGTGTGTAGGTATATAAGTTTCCTACCTACACTACACTATGCAGTGTACGGAAGGTTCAGTGTCTATTTTAAATGTCTAATTATTATGTTGCGGATAGAAGTTATGTACATAGTAAGCTTAGAGTTGTTGATTTTGATACATTAAATAAATGTATCATGAATATCAAATAATAATTAAACATGAGAAAATGAACAGAGAAGTTATACATAAATTTATACAAAAGAATTAAGAGGCTACGAACTAAAGTTAATTTGGAGTTTGAGAATATATCAATATTATTAATTTGATGAACTGAGTTGTAAATTCTGATTAGGCGAGGAACTGGAGAGAAATAACCGATATTTGTACTAAAGAATTTTATGTGAAAAATATTTCTAATTGGTACTGTTATTTGAATACGTGGAAGGATATTTGGTACATCTAACTGATAATTAAATATTTTATACTTGCTGAGAAGCATCGCTTCGCTCAGCTTCTAAGCTAGGGCTTTCAGCCAACTTTTTACCGCTGCGCGATAAATGGCCGCCTTCGGCGGTTCATGCAACAAAATGAACCGAAGCTTTTATGGTAGGTACTTAAAAAATATATTCGGTACAGTGTTACACGCCCATGACGTTGCCAAGTCCATGAAGACTTGGTCACGTCAACCTGAGCACCCGCGAGGAAGAACGAACGCTTGCCCTTAACCGTGAGTGCCGTGAAAAGATAAATTACTCTGGATGCTGCAATTTATCGACCTGCATCTTCGCTTTGTGTCTCATGGGCATATTATGATGAGTAACAGCACTCTATTCTCCATCATCAAAATGTAGTTATTTACCTCATTTTGATTATAGACCTAATACCTAATTATATTTTAGTTTAAATTTAAATTAGATTTGTAGGCCGGTACCTACTTCTGTTTTGAAAATCAGTAAGTTATGTTATTTTATTATTCTTCAACATTTATTTAAGATAAACAATATCAATTTATTTATTCAATTATTTTTAAATAAGTATTTTGTTTATTTATGTTAGTCCAATTAATTCAAACTTTGGGTTGCCCATATATAACGAATGTGTTTTTAAAGTTGTAACCTGCACAGCATCTATTATATTGAATACGTCTCCCACTCCTATGTCCGTGTATACCGTGTCAGTTTAGCATGTGCGCTAATTGCCAGTGAAATAATTTTACCCATATTAATTTTCGCTTTCAAAATATTTCTCCAATATAAAAATAAATTGAAACGAAAAAGTACAAAATTATCATTTAATATGTATTTTAAATATCCATCGACAATATTATTGTTCAAAAAGGAATTTTAAACATCAATTTTATCAAACGTCATTAATAAATCTGCGGAATACGTAATTAAATTATGGCACCATTCTGTACGAACTCTCTATGGAACGCGCTAAAACAATCAAATCTATGGCTTTGACGTGAGTATAAAAGTCATATTTTAGCTTTGATCGTTCAAAATATTTATTTTTTAACATCATTATCTAATTATTTGGTGTTATTTTGTTTGTTGCAGAAACTCCATGGATACCTACAATCAAAACAATCAAGAGATGGATGAGCGAGATATGACAGAACAGCGAGATCTGGATGAGCGAGATATGACAGAACAGAGAACAGCTAGGCGAAGAGTGACACAAGAGCTACGAGATCGTCGAAATGCTAGACGAAGAGTGGAAAATATAACGCAAGAACAACGAGAACGTAGGAATACGAGGGAGCGCGAGATCGTAGGAATTTTAGGCGAAGAGTGGAAAATATGACGCAAGAACAGCGAAATCGTAGGAATGCTAGACGAAGAGTGGAAAATATGACGCAAGAACAACGAGAACGTAGGAATACGAGGGAGCGTGTGGAAAATATAACACAAGAACAGCAAGATCGTAGGAATTTTAGGCGAAGAGTGGAAAATGTTACGCAAGAGCAGCTAGATAGAAGTATGAATGCAGGCAGAAGAAATTCTGTCACTTATTTTAAGTGTGCAATTATTAATACACCTCATAATTTTCTTCCAGATCAGCATGATATGGGTCGCATGGACAAGCTGTGTACAGTGGAGAATTGCAGAGCGGTTCATTTTAATGCTGAAAAGGGCAAACTATTACATAGTTGTTGCCACAGTGGCAAAGTGTCACCCCAAGTACTGTCAACATATCCGGAAGAATTGAAAGCATTATTGTTAGGAAGCTGCAATGAATCCAAAAATTTTAGGGAATTTATTCGTCAATACAATAGTGCTAATGCTTTTGCATCCTTTGGCGCTCAGATTGCAGACGTACCTGGTACCGGACCATACTGTTTGAAAATTTCAGGTGAAGTATATCATAGAACTTCTAGAAGTATGCAGATTGACGGAGAAACTCCATCTTATGCACAGATGTATGTTTATGATGCCGATGAAGCTGTAAGGGTACGTATGAGACACCCATCAAATGTAAGGTGTCAACAAAATATTATGTTTACGATTGATAATGTCATTCGTCGTGTAAGTCCGTATGCTCTCCAGTATAAAAGGTTAAAAGAAGCTATAGAAGAAGAAGAAGAAGCTCGAGTTGCAATTAGTGGCGGCCCGATGAGAGATGTTAGACTCCTATTCACACGGTCAGAAGCAGATGATCAAAGAAGGTATAATGCTCCATCTCACAATAGTGACATTGCCATTGTATATGTCGCAGATCATGAAGGTCAGATACCATTTGATGTAGATGTAGCTGTTCACCCAAGGAATATTGAAGGCCTCCAGCGCATAAATATGTTGTCAAAACATCTGGACCCCATGGTTTTTCCATTGTTATTTCCCTCAGGCGAGTATGGATGGACAACTGGTATTCAGCATCATCCAAATTTTCAAACAAATCGTCGTCAATCTGTAACAACTATGCAATTTTATTCGAGTAAAATAGCAGTACGTAGGGAGGTCTTCAATCCAATACATTGTGCTGGCAAGCTTTTCCAACAATATATAATTCACGCATATATAGTTTGCGAATCACTTCGTTTAAAGTACATAAGAGAAAATCAACAACATTTGAGAGTTGAATGCTACCAGGGTCTACAGGATTATGTACAGAATTTGGCTATTGAAAGTGGACGAGCAGGCAATATAATAATTCTTCCTTCTACATTTATTGGTGGGCCACGTCATATGAATAAACTTTACCAAGACTCTATGGCTATGGTTAGAAAATTTGGTCGTCCAGATTTGTTCATCACTTTTACCTGTAACCCAAAGTGGCCAGAAATCCAGAATGAATTATTACCAAATCAAACTACATCGGATAGGCCTGATTTAGTGGCCCGGGTTTTTCAGTTAAAAGTGGAAGAGTTTATAAGAGATATGACTGAAAAACATATATTTGGTAAAGTGTTGTGTTGGGTTTATGTTCTTCCCCATCTTCATGGAGTATTTACGCTGTGTGAGCAGGACAAATTTCGCACAACTTCAGATATTGACACAGTTGTTAGTGCTGAATTACCCGATCGAAGTTTTCATGGTTTGTATGACATAATTTTGATACATAATATTCATGGACCTTGCGGTATACTAAATCCAAATTCAGTGTGTATGGTTAATGGTAAGTGTTCTAAAAAATTTCCAAAGAATTTCAGAGATTACACCAATAATAATGTAGGAGGGTATCCAGAATATCGGAGACGCGATAATTTTTCTGGTAATCATATTGTTCGAGGAATACGTATTGATAATCGTTTTGTCGTTCCATATAATCCTTATCTTAGTCAAAAATATAATGCTCACATTAATGTAGAAATTTGTTCTTCGGTTCTTAGTATTAAGTATATTCATAAATATATATCAAAAGGGTTTGATTGTGCCCGGATACAAATACATCAAAATGTTGAACGCAATGAGACTCTGGTATATGATGAAATATGTGAGTATATTAACTGTCGATATGTAAGCGCACCAGAAGCTGCATGGAGAATCATGGAAAATCCAATATATGGTCATTCTCATGCTATTTTGCTTTTGTCAGTACATTTGCCTAATGGTCAGCCTATATATTTTTCAGAAGGACGAGATGAGTCGATTCAGACTTATGTCACAGCCCTAAAGAATTTGAGTATACCATGCGAATTTGGACTTCTAAGGGACCTCAGTTGCCAACCTTAAAAAAATGTCGAATATTAAAAAAGGACAATGGCGCTGTTTGTCGTGTATGTTGGAGGATCCAAGATCCCTTAGATCTTCAGCTTTCGCTAGCCCATCAGAACCGCGTGTCAATAATAATGATGCATCGCATCACTCCCCATCAACAAATTTCACTGGGGTATCCGATGTCGTAACTCCTGAGACTGGGTGCTTGCCACAAGTTCAAAAAATTTTGGAAGAGTTAGCCTCGCTTCGGAGTGAGTTTAAGCTCATGTATAATGATATGCAGGAGTTTAAAACATTTTCAAACATTATAGGACAGCAAAATGATGTAATAAGCGCTAAACTATCAGAGGTAGATAATCGCTTAAAACGCATGGATGCCCTAGAAAGAGATGTAGCAACTATGCAAAGTGAGCTATCTCGCCTCAAGCAGGAGAGCAGTGAAAGAGAGCAGTATCAACGGTTGAATAATGTTGAGATCACGGGGATTCCTGAGGTCAAGGATGAAAACCTCAATCAAATATTGGATCGCTTAACGTCCAAAATAGGAGTATCGATCCCAAGAGAAGACGTTGTATCTATTCATCGAGTGGCTTCATGGAATAGGGATCCAAAACAGAACAAAACTTCGAAAGTTGTTGTAAAATTCGGGAATCGCCAGACAAAAAATAAACTTATGAGTGAATCTCGAAAAAGGCGTAGACTCGCATGTGCCGATCTAGGACTGCCTAATGGTGGATTGAATAGAAGAGCGGAGACTGATATGGTTTATTTGTTTAAGATCGTAAATGGAGATGTTAATTCTGCGAATTTGCTCGAGCAGGTACCCTTCAACTGTCCGCAGCGCGTCACTCGCATTAATCACTTGTTCAGGTTGCCCCACTGCACCACTAACTATGCTCGTAATTCGTTTATGCAGCGCAGTTGTTCGCAGTTTAATATGTTATTCGGTGACCTGGACATATTTTTATTGAATAAGGGACAGTTTAGGAGAGGTGTACGAAAAGTACTTGAAACATCTGATTCTTAACTACTGAATAAAAGTGACGTGTGACACAAGTAATTGTTCCATTGTTTATGCTTGTTATTATTTATTTGTATATATATTTATTAATTTGTTTATTGATTTTTTATTTTATTTATATATTTATTAATTTGTTTATTGATTTTTTATTTTATTTATTTTTCTCTTTTTATTGATTAATTGATTTATTTATTGATTTAATTATTTTTTTTTATAAATCGAATTATTGTTTTTTTTTGTTATTTAATTTTGACTTTAATTGAAAATTGGTAATATTGAGAGTCTTCACTGGTCCATATGCTGGTAACTCATTTGTTTTTATACATTGTAGTTATGACTGTCTGTACTCTAAAATTGGTAATATTGAGAGTCTTCACTGGTCCATATGCTGGTAACTCATTTGTGTTTATACATTGTAGTTATGACTGTCTGTACTCTAAAATTGGTAATATTGAGAGTCTTCACTGGTCCATATGCTGGTAACTCATTTGTGTTTATACATTGTAGTTATGACTGTCTGTACTCTAAAATTGGTAATATTGAGAGTCTTCACTGGTCCATATGCTGGTAACTCATTTGTGTTTATACATTGTAGTTATGACTGTCTGTACTCTAAAATTGGTAATATTGAGAGTCTTCACTGGTCCATATGCTGGTAACTCATTTGTGTTTATACATTGTAGTTATGACTGTCTGTACTCTAAAAATGAAATAAAATAAAATAAAATTGTCTAAGACAAAAAATGCTAAATAGAGTTCATTCCTCACACATGGGGATAGAGCGAACAAAAAATCTTGTCCGTGGAGTACTATATTGGCCAAAAATCAATATTGATATACAAAATACAATAGAACAATGCCCAACTTGTCTAAAGTACAAACCTAATAATTCTAAAGAACCCCTGATGCCTCATGACATACCAGAATTGCCATGGGAAAAAGTAGCAGTAGACTTTTTTGATTTTGATAGTAAGAAGTTTATGAACACAGTAGACTACTGTTCAAAATTTATTGAGGTTTGTCAATTATCTAGCAATTCGTCAGAACATGTAGTAAATGCATTAAAAACAATATTTGCTGAATTCCAGTCCAGCTTATAAGTGACGGAGGACCACCATTCTCCTCGCATGAATTTGTCAATTTTGCCCAAAGTTGGGGTTTCTTTCATGTCAAAAGTAGTCCTCACTATCCCAAATCCAATGGCATGGCTGAGAGCAGTATAAAAATAATTAAAAACCTTCTAAAAAATGCAAGGATTCAGGGACAGACTTCTTATTAGCTTTATTAGATCAAAGAAATACACCAAAAGGCGATATCTTCTCACCATCTCAGCTTCTTCAATCAAGAAGATTGAGATGCAACCTCCCTATAAAGGAAATACTTTTAAAGCCATCAATTTTGCCACATAAGGATCTTAAAAAAGTCAGATTTAATGTAAATCAAAAAATAATTAAATACTATAATAAGTCGGCCAAAAATCTACCTCCTCTAGCAGTAGGAGAGTCAGTGTTCTATAAGCAGAAACCAGATAGCCATTGGTTACCAGGTTTAATTAAAAGTATAGGAGATACACCTCGAACGTATATTATCTTGTCCGAACATGGCACAGAATACAAGCGAAACAGATTTCATACATATATTAGGACCAACAAAACCAATTTTACATAGTCAAAATGATAATATGAGCTATGAATTTATTAATAAAAAGATGCATCTGACGACACCATTATTAAAAACTAGTCATAACACATCAGAAAATAATGTTAATATGGAAAATGTAAGAGCGTGTTGTATAAGCGGTCATTGTCTATGGATGTATAAATATTGTCGATGTTACTTCCGTTTCTGGCACGCTTAGTCATGTACATTTTGTCTGGTGTATTATTCAATAATAGTCTACTTTACAATATGAATATATTATTTAATACCCATAAGTGATCCCCTCTTCAACATTCATCATACTGACTTTCGAGGTCCACGTCTCGCATCCATACAATAAAACAGGTCACACATAGTATTTTATCATTTTTGTTGGAGTTTCAGTCAGGTTTATGTTGTCGTTACAGAAGAGTATATTTTTTGATACATTTTTTTATTTTACAAAAACGAGAACCTGTCTCCTTTGAACATCCTTATGTACTTACTTACTTAACGGGTTCGGACCTTAGACCTTGCCAATCCAATAGGCGGCGTTCTTTCTGTAGATATAATTATTACACTGGTGGGCTTATTTCCTTATGGCAATTTCTTCCAATCATCCAGAGTAAATGTTAAATATACAAAACAGTGGGTACTATGGCAATAAGTTAATCACATTACAAAATAAATGAAGATAGCAGAAGAAAAGTAAAAAAAAGAAGATAGCATTTAGGAACAATTCATAGCAATGATAGGAAAACTAAAGGATAAGGAAAGGAAGAGGAGAGGAAGATGTAATCAGGTGTTGTCAGATAAATATTTTTGCTTTGGCCTTTTTTGAAGATGTTTAGTGAGATAGACGACGTAATATCAGGACAATGAAGAGCTAAAAAGATCAGAACTATGAATAGGGATAGATAGTAAAGCACGTTCAGCAGATCGAAGTGGACGCCCGTGGTTTGAAAGATAAGTGAATTTATTTTGAGATACTGAGTTAAATTTGGATTAAAAAGGACATTGTATAGTAATGACAAGATATGTATATTACGTCGTTGTCGTATCTTGGGCCAATGAAGAAGATTACGGTAATGAGAAATATGATCGAATTTTTATAGTCCAAAGATAAAACAGATTCAAACATTTTGAAGGCGTTCAAGATTGTTGAGATGTTCCTCGTTTACATCCAAGTAGCTAACATCAGCATAGTCAATTATCTTGTGGAGTTCCATGACATCTTAAAAATTGTGACTGCTATACATTTTTCATCAGGCGTAATTCATATCGTTATTGGATCGATTTCAGTTTTCTTTACCGTAAAGAAAACATGGAAAATATTTTTTTTATTAACGTTTTTAGAGCCCACATATTTCCGCTCCTAGGTAACCTGCTCTACTAGCGTATAATTGTTTCAACCCTGATTAAATCATATTTATTTCATTCTCAATATATTTTATTATCGGAAGGCGAAAACTACTGAATGTTTTTATTTAAAATCGTGATTTGTGTGACCAACGCGAAATCTCAAAACATATTTAAATGTTATAGTTTAAATTTTAAATATGTCAACTTGATCAATTATTGTGGAAGAGAATTTAGTTTTAAAATGAATGCTCTCTGTTTGGGCGTTTAAGATCCAACCTACCTACCCATATTCCATCCTTAGCTTATTATCACCACGCTGAGACCAGACGTCGCCCATCGCCGCCCAGAGAAGAAAGTACCTACCCACAGTTCAGAATATTCATTTCAATAATTCAAATAATTCTGAACATATTAAAAAAAGGAACATTCATTTGTTTTTAGTTAGTTGCAATTTTTCACTTGCTTCAGACACGCTTTTAATTCGCCTTTCATAGTATCAAGAAAACTTTTACATTTCCCATTTAGTGTTGTGTGCCATTTTAAGAAGCTCTGGTCAAAAAAAGCGGAAGCCAACGTCCAGTGCATCGCCGAGAACCTGGGTAAGTCGATCTCAGTTCCTGGTGATAAATTTCTCTTGTCCTACCCCAACCCGACCAATTCCTTCATAATATACAGTCCACTTAAATGAGTCGGGCAGTATCGTCCAGAGACAATATTACCAATTTTCATTTCGCCAGGGCCACAGCACTCTCAAAACAAAAACCATGTTATTGAGAAACCGGAGGTGCTGGTTGAATGAAGAGTGGAACCCAGATTCCGAAATTAAGACCAAAATTGAAATGGCGAGATTCACCTTCTACAAAATGCAAAAACTGCTGTGTGACAGAGATATTGAGTACAAGATAGAGATCTGTTAAAGAATACGTGTTGCCAGTACTGCTGTATGGAGTGGAAGGTTGGACTTCAAAATCTCTACAATAAATAAAATTGAAGCGTTCGAGTTGTGGCTTCACGGAAGGTTGATGCGCATCTCATGGGTCCAATGGAAGAGTTATAAATATGATGGAGAAAGATAGTGTGAGAGAGAGTTGCTGTCGAGAGACGCAAAGCAGCATATTTTGGCCACATATTCCGTGGTGTTAGATATGGCCTTCTACAACTTATAGTGGGAAGACGGAGGATGGGGCGTAGAAGATTATCGTGGCTTAAAAATTTCAGGCAGTTGTTCGGGATTCCGTTCCGCAGTTGTTCCAAGTCGAGCCTTGGTTTCCTTCAACTTTTGCCTCCAACCCCGTCTGTCCTCAGCTGCCGTCCTCCAGTTTGTAACCCTTAAGAGCTGCGCTGCATTCCTCCTCATCTCGTCCATCTCGTCCATCGTTACCTGGATCTTCCTTCTTTCTCCTGGGTGGCTAGACATAATTCTCTTAATTCGCATATTTGGCATTCTCTGAACATTTACAGCCCATCTCAATCTCTATAGTCTTATACATATTTGTTGCGATACTGGGTGATTCATATATTCTGTATACAGTTCATCGTTTCGCCTTATACGCCACTCTTCCCCATCTTTCACTGGACCGCATATGCGGCGGAGAACTTTCCTCTCAAATAATATGTCCAAACCTTCAGCGGATTTTATTGTAAGTGTCAACGTATCGCACCCGTATGTTACCACAGTCCTAATAATTTGGGCCTAGGTTGCGGCTCTAAGGGCCTAGGCAGTAAAGGCGGGGGTGGGCGGCCGACGCTGTTGTGCCCTCGTCAATTCTGTACTTAGAGAAGAGCAGGACG
Source organism: Molanna angustata (assembly GCA_963576475.1). NCBI lineage: Eukaryota > Metazoa > Arthropoda > Insecta > Trichoptera > Molannidae > Molanna > Molanna angustata. The sequence goes on along the minus strand of OY754989.1, from coordinate 5,362,943 downwards.
AACGCCTTTAGTCTCGCTCGGCAGTGACTCGTCAAACTGTGGCGAATGTTGTTGTGTGGTTCGGGCACACCGCCGGCGCAGACGTCGGGTCAGACATCCTGTGTTGACAAATTGACGTCATATCTGACAGGTGATGATTGCGTCGGATGCCCCCGGTGTTAGCCCGCGGAACCTTCGGACGCCAACACGAGGACCGAGGGGTCGGGGACAAGCCCCTCCGACTTGAAACGGAGTGTACATAGCGGCCGATTTTGAGACCAATCGGAGGCCCTGACGTGTGAGGTTGGATTCTCGGGGGCAGTGGTTGAACCCGATAGATGGTGGATAGTTTGTGTTGTCCGACGATGCGGCCGCGTCCGGGGGTGAACAGAACTAATGGGTCTTATAGCGTCTCCGGCGTGGAAGTGGAATCGCGATCTCCTTCTCAGTCCTAATAATTGTCTTGTATAGGATTATTTTGGTTTTCCTGTGGACGTTTCAAGACATCAACACTGGCACCAAGGAGAAGTATGTCCTGTTACCCGCTGAGATTATTTTCTTTATTCCCTCCGCTTCTTCATTGCATTCCGTGAGATGAGATCCCAAGTATGTGAATTGATTGACTGATTCGAATGTGTTATTCTCTGCTAGCTGCACGTTTCGTCTTGTTCTATTAGGTGCATTTCGGCTTTGTATCATAAAATTTGTCTTTTCATTATGAATCTTTAATCCCACCTCATGTGCTGTAGATACCAGGGGGTTGAGAACTTCTTTAAAACAATGAAAGAAACAGTCCTTATACATGAGGTGACAATGTTCTCGCACCCTGGGTTGTGTTCAGATTCAATGCTCGACGTCCTGAAGTTGCAGATGATGGCGTTTTTCACACCAATCTCACTGAACGCTGTCTAGCGCGGCGTTTCAATCTGAAGGCTGCATCGGGTGTTTTAAATGTCAAATGTCATTTATCATGTATATGTACATGTAACTTTTTAGGTTATATTTTCATCGAAAGACAACAATTGGGTGGTGGAGTAAATAATGATCTCTGACCTTTTATTGGAAATTGTTGTATTATATTTTTTTTATAAATTAACCTCTTTGTGAATGCATATTGTCATCATAAATAGAAGTAATCATTCCACAGATAAAAAAAAGGACAACAGATACCTACTATAACTGTCAGAGCGTTTTTCACCCGACAACGTTACCGAGCGATTGGTGCGTACACACGACGTTTAATCTGAACGCCACAGAGTGTCTTTCGAGCGTCTGTTTCCCTTCATTATGAATGGTTTGGAGCGTTCACTAAGTGCGCTCGGCTGGAAACACACTGTATAACATATTTGAGAAATTTCGTTTCAAAATGACACATTCATGTTCATATGCCCTCTTTAGTATAGAAATGCTTTAAGGAATATTATTAATATAAAAGATTGAAATAATTCAATCTTTATATTGATCTCTGCGTAAGAGCACTAAAGAATGAAAATATAGGTCTGACACTAAATACTGTAAATATACGTGATTTGATGTATGCAGATGATAAACTGGTGATTGCTGAATGTGCGGATGAGTTACAGTATTTAGTGAATAAAGTGTATGAAGGATGCTTGCAGAACGGACTGAGAATGAATGTGAGTGAATCTAAGAGATTGGTATTCGAAAACACCGAAAGTGTAACTCCGTGTCAGTGGCGGATACAGAGGGGAGGCGCGGGGGGCGCGCGCCCCCCCCTTGCGGGCCCACCCGTTCCGACCAATTCTAAGGAGAATGGAAAGCCTTTTTATGTCACTGGAGAACTGTGTGGGTAAAGGCTGTGATGGTTGCTCAGTTAATATGTTAGAATTGAAAGGAGCTGTGGCTACAATACAAAAAAAAACTATCAACGCGCAAGTAGCACCGTGACGAAGTCATCAGTTCAATCTCTGTCTCTCGCAGTTGCAAAACACTCGCTGCAGTCACATTGTCACACGAGGTGGGTTGAGCGACATGATGCTGTTATTCAATTCGCAGCTGATCTCAGAACAGTTTGCAAAGTTCTTAAAGAAATACAGTGTTGGAGGGATATAACAACGGCTGCCAAAGCTAATATCCTCCTTCGAGCTCTCTCTAATTGCGAGTTTACTATCACGCTGTTTACACTGAGTGACATTATGAACATAACATATCCAGTCAGCAAAATCTTACAAGACCCTAGCTTGGACGTCGCGACGGCTAAAGCAAAATTAGATTCAATGCTCAAGGTGTACGACGGCATGAGAGTTAATGCTGATAGCCACTTTGCTCGTATTGTTGAAGAGGTGAAAGCAGTTATGTAAGAATGAGACGTGGAGATGAGTGTTCCTCGTCTTACAGGCACAGGCAGACAAAGACACAGGGAAAACTGCGATCATAATAATGATGCTATGACATATTGGAAAAGAACTGTTTTTATTTCAACACTGGACCATGTTACGACTGACATGAGAGAACGTTTTGCTGAAGAAAATATCAATTTATCATTTAAAATTCAACATACTTTTGCCCTCACAACTGAAACATGCCTGTAATGATCTGGCACATAAATTGAATCAGTGCTTAACTGAATTACCGTTTGTTGAAGAAGAATCACCCTTTGTGATTAAAAAAAGACTAATGGGAGAGATTCTTCAATACAAGCAAATGAGCATAAAGACCCTTAATGATCGAGATTCTGTTATGCAAGCGTTGTCTGATTGTCCTAGATCTGACTATCCTACTTTGCACACGCTATACAAAATAATTGCTTGTCTACCTATATCTATTGCTACAGTAGAAAGAAGTTTTTCAACATTGCGGCGTACAAAGACATGGCTGAAGTCGACAATGAAGGAGAATCGACTAAATGGCTTAGCTCTGTTGAACACTCACCATGACATTGATTGTCTGTAACCAATTTGCCAGGAAGACTAGGCGCATAGGATTCATCATTTAAGGAAGAGAAACTTTTTTTATATCATAAGATGGCATTGTCTTGTACCTATGTGTATAATCAGTTTAAAAATAAAACATTTTTAAACATTACATGTGACTTGATTACTTTTTATTACAACAAAAGTAGCTCAAGGTATATTTTGCGCGCCCCCCCCTTGAGTTTTTTCTGTATCCGCCACTGCTCCGTGTAGAATAAAAGTAGAGAACGAATGGCTAGAACAAGTAGAGGAATATTTATACTTGGGGAGTATGTTTGAATGGAATGGAAGACCTGATAAAAACATTGAAAGAAGAGTTATGGCAGGTAATAGAATAAACGGTGTTCTCAGACCAGTAATGTCCGATCGAAGTATCTCAAAGGAAGCCAAAATTGCCGTACATAATGCAATTGTAGTGCCCACTTTGATGTATGCCAGTGAAACATAGACGTGGCAAAAGACGCATGAAAATAGAATAAATGCTGTTGAAATGAGATCAGTAATATAACGATATATGATAGAATAAAAAATGAGGACAAAAGGAGAGAATGCAAGAGAAAGAAGAGTATTATAAGTAAAATGAAAGTGAATTCCTTGGGCTGGATTGGAGATATTGAAAGAATGAATGATGAACGACTGACCAAAAAATTATACATGGGTGTGAGAGATGGAGTGAATTGCAGGGGCCGCCCCAGAAAGGGATGGCATGACCATGTGAATGATATTGTGAAAGAAGGAAATATAAGAAGCTTGAATAATCGACGAGCATGTATGAGACGATGCATGGATGTAAAGGAAGCTAGGAATGTATGCAAAAATAGAGGAGTATGGCGCTCGGTTCTCTCTGATTACCGCGTAAGGGAAATGGCGTGATGGTATGTATGTATGTATTAATACAAAAATAACATAACTCCTACAGAGGTATACTTTAGAGGGGTAGGTATACTTTAGTGGAGAGAAAAAATTCTGTTTATTTTTCGTGTAAACATTTACATAAAATTGAAAGAAGATGAAAAAACAACATTGGTTATTGTGTTTCAAAGATTCAATAATCTTTTTGTTTAACTCTTAAATTGTTTTCGTAAGAATAATAAATGTGGGAACATGTCCATATGTTTGATTTAGTTTTATATATATATTTTTTTTATTATTATTGAAACCAAACAAAATATAACAATATAGTTACAAACAATAAAAATATTACAAAAAAGTACAATTTAAATAAGTTATATGAAACATTTTTTTTATAGGATTATTTGGTATATACCACCTCACTAGGCTGAGCCTGTACCGAGGTGGCAGATTTTTTTTTTGCGTTATAGCTGACAGAAAAATATTAAACTTGTATTTAACTAAAACTTGTTATAAAATATACCTATTATAAAAATAAAATATAAACTATTGTAGCTTGATCATGTTTCCGCAGTATATAATGCCCTTGTTTCTAATCCATGTTTCTATTGTTTTCTTGTGTTTCAAATTATTCATCAACTGTATGTCCGTTATTTCACTTTTTATCTTATTAAAAATTTTTGGAGCTAAATAATAGTAATGTCTTTGTCCGAATGTCGTGTTTGTCTTTGGAGTCATGAGAAAATTCCTGCGTGTCGTCTCGTAATTGTGTTGCGGTGTAATGTGAATTGTTTTATCTTTATGAAAATGTATAGAAATAATTTTGATATATAACTGTGGAATGTTGAAAACTGGAAAATCATTAAATAATTGAACTGTTGGATATGTAAATGGTTTTTTTATAATAACCTTAATTAAAGCTTTTTGTGCTTTAATAAGAGGATCCATATTAATTTTAGCAGCGCCACCCCAACCAATCATTCCGTGTGTTATAATCGATTGAGCTAACGCGTAATATATTGTTTTTAAGTCTTTTTTAGTCATTATGTTGCGAATGTTTTTAAAAATATAAATAAGCCTTCTTATTTTACCTGCAACTGTGTTTATATAATTGAATAAAATAATTTCAACATGAATGGAGCACTTAGACCAGTTATGAATGATCGCAACATATCAAAGGCTGCCAAAGTTGCCATTCATAACGCTATCTTAGTGCCAACGTCGGCGTATGCAAGTGAAACCTGGACATGGCAGAAGTCGCACGAAAGTAAAATAAATGCTGTTGAAATGAGATCTCTAAGAAGAATCTGCAATAGAACGATGTATGGCAGGATAAGAAATGATAACATAAGGAAAGAATGTAAGATGAAGAAAGATATCATTAATAGAATGAAAGTGAACACACTGAGATGGTTTGGCCACATGGGTAGAATAAATGAGGAACGCCTGACGAAGAAAATATACAATGCGGATAGGATTGGATTGAGAGGCCGGGGCCGCCCAAGAAAGGGATGGCACGACCATGTGAACGATATTCTGAAAGACGAAAATGTTAGAAGCGTGTACAATAGACGAACATGTATGAGACGATGCATGAATGTTGACGAGGAGAAGAATGTGTGCCAGGATAGAAAGATATGGCGTTCGGTTCTCTCTGCCTACCCCGTAAGGGACATGGCGTGATGGTATGTATGTATAATTTCAACACCTTTCCAACTAACTATTTTAAAAGATTCGGTATGGGTAATAATATATGACTAGTTGCATGTAACACATGAGATTCAACTGTCGATGGCGAAAGTATGTATAGTTGAAGAATAATATGTAGGTACAAAATTATAAACCCACAAACCCGAATTATTGATTGTTTTGAAAAATCGTAATACTATACTATTACAAAACATGTATGTCATGATAGCATAGCGTGGAGTTCAGTCCTTTTTCCTAGCCCGAATATGTAAACAGCTTGATGGTATGTATGAAGATTGAATATCAAACTATTAAGAGTCCCCATAGTATGAAACTCAATTATAAATACTATAATATTCAATTTTCACAATAATTGTAATTAAAATTAAATGTACAACTATAATGTATCTATTATTTAATTCGACGTATTATAATGTTTTTAAAAATTTTGGAAATATAAATAAATAAATGAATTTGTCAAAAAATATTTTTTCTCAGTAAAAAAGTATTAGAAATCCTGAAACATTTTGTATTAATATAAATTTTCATCGTTAGAGGTTTGACATAGTACCTATATGAAAAAATGAAATATATATTCAAATTTGTATAATTCCTGACTGGAACAAAACTTTAAAATTCTGAGTATAAAAGTTTTGTATACCTAAAACTTTGTATGTTTTCTGAAATTTTAGGCTCTGTGCATCAAGCGGCACAAAAATTATAAAGGGATTTACTTATAGACAATCTTAATGTATATTATATAACATACGCTGCGAACGCTGTGTTTTTTGACTTCAAAGTTGGAAAAACCGTGCAAAAACTATACTACTGCATATATACAATTCGTTCACATTGGTCTAAGGTTAATAATGTCGGTTCGACCAATAAACTCTCTTGAATTTATTTGTTTATTTACAATACAACGAGGAAGTTACAAATATAATTACATACATACTAGAGCTAGAAGTGCGTGTGTACATTTGTTGTGTGTGTACATATGTGTATTATATTTTATTGATAAGTATTGTAATATTGATAGGATACGATGAACACCTCACTAGGAAGTCCTGTGCCGAGGTGTTCATTTCAACAGTTGTGTAACATAGATGTGTGGCGGTCTGGCGTTTTGGCCACGAACATCCATACCCCAAATCGATGACACAGCGAGCGGTATATAACCGCGCGCGGGCGATGCTCGGGTACCATTCTGACGCTGCTCGTCACGTCGCCGTTATATTACCGCGAACGTTATTTTTAGCTCTAAATATTTGTAACATTGTCAGTCTGTAAATTTATCTAGTAATTAAGTGTTAATAATTTGTTGAAAGGTGAATTAATAAATACTTGTAAGTACCAGGACTTTTCTTATTACTTTTCCTTCTGATACTTCTCTCGTTGATTTCTTATTTGTATTAATTTTGAATATTGTGTGTATGCTCTCAGCAGCACATAAGAAAGAGGGATAGGTTTGGTCATTCAGGACATCCGAATACTTTCTCGATCGGCGGATTCGATTCCCGGTGAGCGAGAGATTTATTCTGGGCCTGTAACTGCATAGCTAATTTTCAAACTCCTTTCATATAGACACGCTTGGCCATTCCTAATTCAACCCCTTCAGATAGTACATTATGTATAAAGTTCTAGAATTAAATTATACATTAAATAATTATTGAGAAAAAAATGTTATCCAACTGTCGATTTGTTCAGGAGAACTTTGTTCTCTTAACATATCGACAATGTATCAAGCCAGAATACGCGAGAATTGTATGGAGAGGTCTACTTTTTTCATGGATTTTCCAACTTTGAAGTCAAAAAACACCAACTTAGAGGCTTCGCAGCATATATGTTCCATACACGGATTTACTCAGAATTCGGAGTAGAACATTTCGTGTGTCTGTGTGTGTGTGTGTCTGTGTGTGTGTCTGTGTGTGTGTCTGTGTGTCCCCCCCCCCCTTATAACTTTTGATCCGCTCAATTTACAGAGCCTTAAATTTCAGAATATATAAACAGTTACAGGCCTACAAAACTTTTATACTCGGAATTTTGAATTTTTGTTTCAGTCAGGGGTTATCAACTTTTGAATTTTTATTTTATTTTTCCATATATCTCAGAAACCATAAACGGTAGAATGCTGAAAATTGGTACAAACATAGACAAATACAAAATCTCAAATTAATTTTTTCAAAAAAATTCCAGGGTTTCTCAAACATTTTTTATTAAGAAAAATATTTTTTTTATGATAAATTTATGAGTTTAACTGCCTATATTTCCAAAACTTTTACAATTATCGAAAAAAGCCGAAACACCCCAACTAGATAATTTAATTTTCTATAAAAAATATTAACATTGTAGTAGAAGATCTCAATTTTTTTTTAACAATTTTTTTAAAAATTGAATTTAGTGACGACATCGCTTCATACATTTTGTATGGCAGTCGCCTATACACAATATGTAAGAAGACTTAATAGTTTGTTACTTCATCTCCAAACATACATACATACCATCATGCAATTTGCATATTCTGGGTAGGAAAAAGGATCTTCTTCCATACTATCCTATCTTGACATACATACCTACATATGTTGTATAGAAAACAAAATATCTGAAAATATTCAATAATTTGTATCTATGGGTTTATAGTTTGGTACATATTCTTCAACTATACATACTATCGCTATCGACAGTTGGATCTCATGTGTTACATGCAACTAGTTTTATATTTGATTAATTATATTTGATTGTGTGTAATTATGTTATTGATTTGTTCTTAACCGGTGTTATATATCCATGCTGTTATGTGTTTTTTGTATTTTTGTGACAATGTGTTTTGTGGAAGCAGTTTGAGTGAGGTTGGTAGGTAATTATGTAGTTTGATGGCATAGTTTGTAACTTCGGGATATTTATTGTGTTGGTGATAGAGGATCTTGTTGTTCTTGGAGGTTGTGTATTGTGTATAGTGGGTATGTTGTGTGTAATGTGTATATAGAAGTACAAATCTTGCGTATAGTTGACGAAGTGTCATAACTTCCAGTCTTGTAAATTACTGAGGAGCTTGTTCTGTATGGCACAATCAGTATGCTTTTTATTAATGAATAGACAGTATAAAATAAATAAACAATAAAATATGTTACCACGATCCCGTTGTGAAGATGGACAGGCCCGTCCATCTGATATGTAGATAGCATCAGTATTGTCGGATGAACGAGATATGCGCAATAGGCCAGTCTGCTGAGTGGTAGTGCCCCACGATAGGACAGGAACCTGGACACAAGACCGCCGCGGTGGGACACGCAGCAAATAACCACCCAGGCCACAGCGACACTCCAGGCTGAAGGAAAATCGCACATATTTCATTTCAATTGAAAGATATAATTAAGTTAAAATCAGGCAAATCTTATGTTCCAGAGGAACTCTAACACAACAAGACAAGGCGGAGTAGCACTCCTAGTTCATAAGGACTCCAAACATCTCATTTCGAAAACAAGGGCAATATCAGACCGTGTCATTTACTTAACATTAAAACTGAACCCAAGATACATTATACAGATTGTCCAATGCTATGCCCCTTCATCAACACACCAAGATGAAGAAGTGGAACAATTCTACGAGGATATAACAACAGCTATATCCGAGGTAAATTCTCAAACCACAATTGTCATGGGCGGTTTTAACGTCAAGATTGGACAAAGAAAAAATTCAGACCCAAATAACATTGGTAAATTTGGATTGGGTACTAGAAACGATAGGGGACAAATGCTCCTTGACTTTATGAGCAAGGAAGACCTTCACTGCATGTCAACCTTCTTCCATAAACAAAATTAGAGAAAATGGACATGGAAAGGTCCAAGTGGAAATGTACTGAACGAAATAGACTACATATTGATATCTCAGAAGAACGTTTGCTCAGATGTGTCGGTTCTAAACAAGTTTGATACTGGAAGTGACCACAGACTGGTAAGAGCAAAAATATCTGTAAACCTCCGATTAGAAAGAAAAAACATGATAACTAAAACTCAAAGACCTAATACTGCTGACTTGCGAGAGAAATCAAAAGAATATCAAATACATTTAAAAAGAAAACTGTGACATATTAAAAATCTAAGTACCTTAACAACTGACGACTTAAATTAGAAAATTACAAATGATATACAAGGAGCCGTGGAATGCGTATGCGCCTTAAAAAGACAACAACCTTCAAAATTAACACAAAAGATCTGATAAAGCTTAGAAAGACAACAAATAGAGACTCCCCAGATTATGCAGAAATTATTAAACGTATCAAGGAAGGAATCAGAAGGGACACTAGAGCATACAATACTAAGCTAATAGAACAAGCAATAAACGACAACATGAATATGAAGGTTCTACGATCAAATCTTGGCAAGGGTAAGGGAAGGATATGTTGAAGAACAATCACGGGAAACTCGTATACGAAAAAGTAGAAATCTTAAGTGTCATACAAGAATTCTACAAAAACCTGTACGAAGAACATATCCCAAAACCCTGGAAACAAAGAACACGGAGCAGAAGTAAAATACAAAACGTAGGATCAGAAGAAATTCCAGAGGTGACACGCACAGAGGTTCAAGCAGCACTGAACGATCTAAAAAACAGGAAAAGCCCCGGGGAAGATCAAATCACTGCAGATATGTTAAAAAGTGGTGATACCATTTTGATAGCAGCTGACGCCTTGTGTATACTTTTTAATAAATGCTTGGAAGAGGGAAAAATTCCTGAAAAGTGGCAAAATGCGGAGGCATCATACTTTTTAAAAAGGGAGACCCGCATTGCATTGAAAACTATAGACCAATAAGCCTGCTCAGTGTGTTATACAAATTACTGACGAAAATCGTAACAAAGCGACTAACAAACAAATTTGACTTCTTCCAACCGGTGGAACAAGCTGGGTTTAGAAAGGGATACAGCACTATTGACATTCTGTACGTTCACTGATTGAAAAAAGCGCCGAGTACAACATTCCACTATGCATGGGATTCGTCGACTACCAAAAAGCATTTGACTCCATTGAAACATGGGCCATAATAGCAGCGATGGATCAAGCACGCATAGATTCTAGATATACCACCCTGATTGAAACTCTCTACAAGAATGCTACTATCCAAGTGAAATTAAATGAAGATTGGACAACAGATAAAATAGAGATTAAAAAAGGAATCTGACAGGGAGATACAATATCACCAAAACTCTTTACACTGGTATTAGAATACGCTTTAAAAAATCTAAATTGGGGGTCCAAGGGCATATTGTGAGGGTTAAAGTCATGGTGGCAGAGGCCTAGGGCCTCGCCCCACCCGGACTTGCACCCGCACCACCGGCCAGCCAGCCGTTTACACATGAAACTATCAAAAAATCGAATTCTCGGGGTCGCAACCTGCCCTAAAGGAATTTAACTCCAATTCAAAGAAAATTTTTTAAGGGAAGTCTATCAAAAGACTCCCATTATACCAAAAATAAATATAATTTACGATTATCAATATTTGATCATTTCTTGTCATACCATTAGAAGGTCCAAAGGAGGAGAGATAAATACAAAACCTGAATTATGATAACAATTTATATTTCATTTTGCTTAATCAGTCTTTTTCGTTTTGATATAAAAAAAAATTATCCATATAATACAATTAAATTATTACAACCTCATTACATTTTTTATTTCTATTATATTTTACCATCCCCAATATTAACCCTTTAAGAAAAAAATCTATCTTAATGTAATTATGACCCAATAAAACATTATTTATTAACAAAAATCTTCTTATTAATTATTTGGCCAAATTTACATACATTATACAAAATTTCATTAATACAAAAAAAATGGTTGCCGTTAATTTACATTTTACAAAATTAAATTAAAAAAAAACTGTTCATATTGAAAGTCACTAAATTCGAAGCTTCTATTTTTAAAACTGCACGAAGTTAAATAAGATTCGATCATCCGCCATCGTTGTTCACAGAAAATGTCGGTCTTTTGAGGTTACACGACTCATCGCCATCTTGATTCAATTTCATATCATATTTTGCTGTTTCCAGCAAAACAACTTGTCTTCAAAATGATGGATAGTCGGTGCAATGATATTGTTTAATCTTAGTCTACATAATACTTTGGATTCCATTACATATTAAATATATAAAAAAAAAAAACTAGTAGAAAGGAATATTTGGGGGACTCGTTAACCCTGGAATATGTTATAAAATTATTGTGTGTCGGTGGACGTCAAACTAATTATGTTCAAAAAAATAGACATGGAGACTTACCCATTTTCCCACTAGTCTTTTCTTATGGTTATTTATAATGTTTTAAACGCCACAGCGTTTTCTCTGTCTATTTAAGTGACGTCCATTTTATTGACTTTTTCGCGTCACCTCTCGTTAAAAGAATATCGGCCAAAGCAATGCAATCCGGTGTTTCCGCTCGGCGACTAACTAACCGGGTTGCCCGCAGACAAAAAAAACTCTGCTTATTAGCATAATTTTAACATTTTTTTCCAAAGTGGATTATCCTTTTTTTTCAATTTTCCTCTGAGAGGAGGTAAGTCATGTTATTCAATAAAATAACATGACAATACACCCCACCCAGAAGAAAATTTTAAGCGAGCTTAAAATTTTTGAGGGTCCACCGTCACACAACAACTTTACATGTAATCAACCTGTCTATATATAATCTGAGAATAGACCTAATACATATTGAGGATACCAATCTGTGTGTAATTAAGGTATGGTTCTAGGATGGGTATACTGAAACAGATCAAACAAATCAGCAAAAAAAACATAAATGAAATATAGAATTGACAATAATATAATCAACATCTAGATCCTGGATCTTAGAATGTTATTTTGATTCACATAATATACTCTATATTTATATTTCATACTTTAATGATTACTTATAATTTACATTGACAATTTCAACAAAAGATATTCTAAGGAACACTTAATCTATTTTTTAAGAATGGCTTGCATTTACTAAGTAAACACCCGCCAAACTATTTTTTGTACAAAGAAATACTAGGCAAATAAAAACATAATTTATAATATCGAAATGGAAATGAATCATACAAGATTTCTTCACTCTAGGTGAAAATCTTATTCTTCTAACTTAACCCCCACAGTCTTTGTATTTTTAGCGCAAGTCTGGGCCCGCTCTCATGTGGTAAGGAATATATTCTAGGCCAATTCCTTCCTGGCCATCATGTGGAATAACAGAATACTCAAACAAGACTCACAACTACCAAATTACGTCATCAGTCTTTCGAAGCGGAACCTAAACAGTCCCTTAAAGATCTGATGGAGCAAAAAAAAATTTTTTACTCTTTGGTAAAACACAAACCTAAGCAAAATTATCAAACTTATACTCTATATCTTAAATCTCTCTTACGCCTACTCCTTGGTACAAGAACCAAACCTAAGCATTATAAAACAATATTTTTTTTAATTATTCCTTCGGGTTTCCTTCCTTATGCTTGATGGAACATCAAACAGAACAAAAGAAAGCAAAAGAAAAATTTTCTCAAACAACCAGTTTTCAATGAAAATTCATACATTTTACTGTAAAGAAAATATCAATATTAAGGATATCACCATGACATGGAGTTGGCTATTCTAAAATTCAAGGTTAGATCGTAATTTACTTAGAAAGCACTCCATATCCTTTCATCCAAGCATAAAAAAACACAGAGTAATTTCCACTGAATAAATTCTCATTGAACCTTTGCGAGGAGCATTTCCCTTCCTTTTTTCTCCGTTCGCCTGCTCATGCCAGTAAGCAAGAAAACAGTAGTGAGGAATCGACTTGAGATGCACTGGCATATTACATCTCAAATCAAAACCCAAAAGTAAGGATACACCCTCTACCAAAAGTCAACTCAGATTTACCATAAAGCAATTCTAGTAATTCATTTACTATATAATACAGCAAATCAACTTTAGGACTGACAACGTTAAAATTTGAGACTTAAAATATTTGACATGATATATAGAACACTAAAATTCTTCAAAAACTAATAGCAATGAGATTTTCACTGAAAACATTATGAATGATAACTCATGGTTATATAATCCTTCTTTCATCAAAAATACATTTATTGAATGCAACCATAAATTATATTCAATACCGTCCTTATTCATTATAAATTCTATGTGATTAATATTTATCTTATTATAACATATTATCTAATACTTGTGACATCTAATATACAGATAGAGCATATTACAATTAATTTTGGAGAGATCATACAACAAACAAATATCCTTCTCAGAAAACTGACCCACGGTCCTTAAACTATAATCAACACAAACTCTAGATCACCCAAAATTGATACTTTTTAAACTCAATTGTATTGAGGTATTGTAGATACAACTTTAAGTAGAAACATCTAAATATACTTTACTTATACTTTACATTTTTAATTAACCAATATAAGGTCAATCAAAACCAACTTAAATACTCTATAATGCAACACCAACATATAAATACATTTCCTTATTAAACATCAATGATATACTCTCTCCAAAAAATTGAATGTATGGTGAAAAATTATTTTTTTCACTACATTAAACATTATGACATTATAATCATATTTTAAACATACACGGTATGTATAATAACAGGATAACAATTATATGATCGTATAATATATAAGTGAGTACAACATTACACAGAATAAGATTCATGTCTTCCTCGGGGCTAAAACTATAGACAATTATATTAAGGGTCTAGATTCAGTAGATTGACAAATACAAAATGCACATTTTTTTGACTTTCAAATCAAAGTTCTTGCATTGAAATAATTACTATTAACTAAGTTTCATGTTGCATTATGATTGGGCAGATTGTTCAAGTTTTAATATATCTTTAATATGGAAATTTCCCAATATTTTTCCTTTCTCGTCAGCTAATGTATACACTAAAGGAGAAATTTTCGCTACAATTTTATTTTTGACAAAACGCTCGGCCAACTTAGAGCTGAAATATTCGCTGGCTTTTGAATATGGAAAAGTTTTTCGCCAAATTAAATCGCCTACCTTATAAGATACATCTTTTCTGCCTTGATTATATTGGGCAGCAGACTGTTGAAAAGCCTTAAAAAGATTTTCCTGTACATCGTCGAAAATTTTTTTCAGATCAGACAATTTTTCTGCATAGACATTACGATCTTCTATCTCAACCTCCTCTAACGTACTGGGACCAGGACCAAATCTGTCATGTAGACTTCCTGCCAAAATCTGCTCTCTTCCAAAAAATAAAAAGTAAGGGGTATAACTAGTAGTGACATTAACTGAGGCATTTAGTGCAGTGCAAATGAGTGGTATAAAGCTACACCAGTCTCGTTGTCTATCAGAAACGATTCCTGCGAGTGCAGTTATCGCTGTGCGATGATATCTTTCTACCGAATTGGCTTGGGGCGAATATAAAGGTGTATAAAAAATCTTAGGAATGTCATATTTCTTTATCAGGTCTTTAAATTTATTCGAGGTGAATTGAACTCCGTTATCCGCAATAATTATAGATGGTACCCCATGAGGTAGAAAAACATAGTTTTCTAAAGCTTTTATGATATTTTCCGCGTTAGATTTTTTTAACGGAAATAACCAGAGGTACTTAGAGAAAACATCCAAAACCGAAAGAATATAAATATTACCTAATTTAGATCTAGGTAGCGGCCCGACCACGTCGATCGACAACATTTTCATCGGTTTTTCCACTCTCTTAGGATTTGACATAATACCAAGAGGCTTCTGTTGATAGTGTTTAAATTTCTTGCATATTTCGCATTGATTTATATAATTTACGACCTCTGAAAATAGTTTAGGCCAGTAGTATAAAAGTTGTATTTTTCTATATGTTTTAAAAATACCTAAGTGCGCTGAACTATCTGCATCATGATTATTTCTTAAAATCTCTAATCTTTCCTCTTTCGGTATCACCCTCTTCCATGCAAACTCTTGCAACAACGAACAATTAACTTTGGTATTTCTAAACAATTTACCATTTTGTACCATATAATTGGGGAATTCCTGCGGTTTCTCTACAACACCTTTGTAAATTTTCTTATACCATTCATCCTTCGTTTCTACCTCTACATCTAAGGTTGCAATTTCTATCCTTGACAACGCATCGGGTACCACATTTAACTTCCCACGTCGATGTTCAACATCGAAGGAATATTGTAAAAGCTCGGTTGACCATCGTGCCAAGCGACCAGTGGGGTTTTTCAATGTAACCAACCACTTGAGGCTCGAGTGATCTGTCACCAGCTTAAAATGTGACCCCTCAACAAAAGGTCTAAAATGCCGGATGGCTTCCAGAGCCGCCAACAATTCTCTCTCTGTAATGGCAAAATTAATTTCATTCTTGTGAAGGGTACGAGAATAATAAGCTATTACGTGTTCATCACCATCAATTTTCTGTACTAGGACAGCAGCTATTGCAAATGAGCTAGCGTCTGAATGAATTTCAAAGGGTTGACTGAAATCAGGGTTGATCAATACTGGGGTCGTAGTAAGTGCCTTTTTCAAAGCCAAAAATGCCTTTTCTGCCTCCTCTGACCATAAAAAATTACTGACACCCTTACGTGTACTAGTGAGACGAGTTAAAGGTACAGACAAATCCGCAAAGTTTTTAATAAATTTACGATAATATGAACAGATTCCCATGAAACTTCTAACGTCTTTCACGCATTTCGGCCTCGGAAAATTATTAATAACTTCAACCTTCTGGGGGTTGGTTCGTAAACCTTCCGCATCTACAATATATCCTAAATATTTCAGTTCGCTTTTGCAAAATTCGCATTTTTTCAGATTGATAGTAAGATTAGCCTCTTTTAACCTATTCAATACTAATCTTAAAGTTGAAATATGTGATGGAAAATCTTTTGATAAGACTATCAAGTCGTCGACATAGGTGAACACTGACTTGTCGAATTCGGGACCAAACAGTTTATCGACGGCTCTCTGCATTTCTGCAGCCGAATTTTTCAAACCAAAAGGCATAACTTTAAATTGGAATAGTCCTCTCCCAGGGACCACAAAAGCAGTCTTCTCACGAGAAGCCTCCTCCAGATTGATCTGCCAATAAGCTCTACTGAGGTCTAACGCTGAGATATACCTTGCCCCGTTCAAATTTTGCAAGATACTCTGTATGTGAGGAAGGGGATAAGAGTCCCTCACAGTGACTGAGTTGAGCTTCCTTGAATCTAAACAAAACCGACTCGTCCCATCTGCTTTAGGTACCATTATCACTGGGTTTGACCACGAAGACTTTGAAGGCTCTCCCACATCTAACGCTAACATATCGTCCAATTCCTTTTCTAAATGAGACAATTTCACAGGCGATAATGGATAGTATCGTTGTTTTATTGGTTCTCCGGATGTAACTATTTTATGTTTGGTTAAATTAAGACGTCCCAACCCTTTCCTTTCAAACGAAATCTCTTCAAATTCTCTAACTAAATTATATAATTCCCATTTTTCACTTTCTGATAGTGATTGAGCCGGGGACAGGGCAGAAATACAATTAATCCGTTCCTCATTAGTAGATACTCTAACATTCTTTAATAATTGAGGGCATAGTTCAAACATTAATAAAAAATCAATTCCCAAAATAATATTAGGACTAAGATTCGGTACAATGAAAAATTTAACGATCTTTTCTCCCCCCTCCACGGTGACGGGCAAATAAATTATACTTTCCACGGGTTGTGAACTCCTGTCCGCGGTGTACACGGCAGTTTTCACCTTTTCACAACCTACATTGAAAGGAAACAGTGTATTAAACAAATCAGAATTTATGCACGATACAGACGCGCCTGAATCTAACAAACCTTCGAACTTTAAATTTTTTATTAAAAACGTCAAATAGGGGCGGATGTCTTTGTTCCTGGCGCAAATAACGGGCGCAATCTTAGTGGACGACAAAAACCATCTTACAAATTTCAGATGTTCTGCCAATGCCGCGGGGTCCGAATAATTTACTTTCGAAGGGGTACTACGTCCGCGGGATGATGACCGTTTTTTGATACATTAATATTTTTAGAAGAGTCAATTTGTACATTGTTACTTGGGACCGGTGATGAAATATTTTTAGTACCACAGCAGTACTTGGTCAAAATTCCTTCCTTCTTACATTTAAAACAAACAGGCTTAATGATTAATTTACAATCCCGGGCCCAATGCCCCTCTTTATTACACTTCTTACATACCATGTGACGTGACTCAGATATCGCAGCGACATCAGACTGAACATACTTAGACTTAGAAAAACTTTTATTTATAGGATTCATTTTCTGAATATGATCCTGCTCGTGAAAATTTTCGTCCGTGCGTACCTTATCCATTAAAGTGGATATTGTGGTCGCATGACACGAACGCAACCTAAGTTTACATTCGGGACGGGCGTGTTTAAAGATATGACGCAAAACGTCCCTCTCCGACCAAGGATTTTCTAATTTATTTGACATGAAATATACAGACTCAATATAATTAGACGTGGGCTCGCCCGCCTTCTGTGTCCGTTCTCTCAACCTCTGTTCTAAAACGTCATTTCTACTGGCACTACTAAAACGTTTTTTTAAAGACAACTTGAGCTGATCCCAAGTCAAGAACTGTTCCCTATAAGCTCGATACCAAACTTCGGCGTGGCCCGTAAGTAAGTCGGAAAATGCTCTCAAAATTTGTTCATCGGGAATCCCACGAGAATACTGCAAATTATCTAACTTCTCCAAAAATTCTATTACGTCTGAAGTTCCGTCAAATCGTAAATTGAGGCTACTTAAACCAGCTATCCTCGACTCCTTCACAAATTCTATCCTATTCGAAGGCTTAGGTACCGCCACCCTGTCGCTAATTTTTTCTCTATTTAAAAATCGAACATCCGCATCTTTCAAATCGACATAGCGAGTAGACCCTATCACGTCCTGTTCGGATTCCGTACTCCTTTCTAAAGCTTCTCCGTCTATAGACTGACCTTCCAACTCTTTGCGTTTCAAATATTCTTCAAAATGGGTGACTGAGTGGTTCCAAACGCGCGCCTGTTGCTGCAACATTTTTAACTGGTTGCCGGATTTAATACCCCTGACATTCAATTCTTCTTTTAATTTATTAACTGATCTAAACGAATCGTTTGGTATTGGTTCCATTTTAATAAGTAAAAAAAATTAATAAAATACCTAAGTGGATACAACGAACGATATACCTAAGTGGATATACCAAAAAATACCGAGAACAAAATACCGAGCAAAAGAATAACTTGATCTTTCTATGGATCGAATAGGAAAAACATTAAATCGCAATCTCTACCTATGATTATCTCCAAATAAAAATGTTGAAAGTAAATAAAATTACTCAAGTTCATATCAAACAATTTTCCATCTAAAAATGAACTGCTCAATATAATAAAATTACTAAAACTCTGTTTAAAAAGATAAAGTGTGAAAACACCATAAAAAATATCCAACTAAAATCCTAGCAATGCAATAATTTCATAAAAAAAGATTTCGAAAAGGGAGAGTTAGAAATATTACACATGAAAAAGTATTAAAATCCCCGATGAAGACATAAATATTCTCTCAACTCACATAACATAAAAATTATTAAGACTAAAATCAAACAACATCACTCCTTCTACATATTTTTAAAAAAGGATATTTTCTGCCGATCCTCTGTTCCTCTGCGAAGAAATCCAGATGAGGGTTGTGTTCCTCCTTCTCCGAAAAGATGATGAAGAAAAGTCCCGTCGAAGATGAAGTGGGTAGACAGTAAACAGCAAAATGGAATGGTAGACAGCAAACTATGGTAGACGATGAACACCTTCACTTTCAAAAACTCTTCAAGTATCCCAGGATCCAGCGACAAAAAAAAACCACTTTAAACGTGGTTATTTATTTTTGGTGGTACGAAATTTTATCAATATTTTCACCAAAGCAATGACAAAAAACTGCATCAATTCAATTAGAAAGATTATTTTTTTCAAATGAGGATCAATATCCAATCAAATGACTCATTATTTAAATTAACTTTTCTAGTTTAAATGTAATGTTGAACACTTTCCAAAATTTATTTTGTTTTAACATAAAAGGTTATAAAAATATATTTGTCACAAGATGTTGTGATCTGTATTGTTCAAAGTCAACTGTGAATATTCTAAGGTAGACAAAAATTGTTTACTCAATGGTCAAGTACTAAGCACAATACTATCTAAAAAATAATAAAATGGGTATGAAATATAATTAGGTATTCACCAATCATGTTGAGGTAACATATTATCCACTGAAATAAAAAATTATTACCCACCATTATGAGATGGCAAAATTAAATATAATTGAAATATTTCATTTTTAAAATAAATGGAACAATATGACCTGGAATAAGAATATGCTTCTTCTCCCAAGACGTTGGAGTACCCGCACAGCTACACGACCGCATCCCTCTCAGGCCAAACTTGTGGAGTGCCGTACAACTGCCAAGAGTGCTGCCGCCCGCCGTAGGTGAACGCGGCTGCCAGACGTCATCGCCTTTTCCCATGATGCCTCGAACGGATGGATAGGTATTAGGGTAGGATAGGAAATAGGGATTTACTACCTGCCTAAGTGTACTACTTTTTATATATTTTATCTCTCCCTACCTCCCAATGACTGACAAGAAAAATCAAAAACCAGGAAGGGCGCCATCCTTGAATAGAGCAAACTCGAAGACAATAACAGATTGTAAAAATTCTGACCCGCCTTTAGGGTCGGCCCCCACGCACCGCGCCAATTGTGAGGGTTAAAGTCATGGTGGCAGAGGCCTAGGGCCTCGCCCCACCCGGACTTGCACCCGCACCACCGGCCAGCCAGCCGTTTACACATGAAACTATCAAAAAATCGAATTCTCGGGGTCGCAACCTGCCCTAAAGGAATTTAACTCCAATTCAAAGAAAATTTTTTAAGGGAAGTCTATCAAAAGACTCCCATTATACCAAAAATAAATATAATTTACGATTATCAATATTTGATCATTTCTTGTCATACCATTAGAAGGTCCAAAGGAGGAGAGATAAATACAAAACCTGAATTATGATAACAATTTATATTTCATTTTGCTTAATCAGTCTTTTTCGTTTTGATATAAAAAAAAATTATCCATATAATACAATTAAATTATTACAACCTCATTACATTTTTTATTTCTATTATATTTTACCATCCCCAATATTAACCCTTTAAGAAAAAAATCTATCTTAATGTAATTATGACCCAATAAAACATTATTTATTAACAAAAATCTTCTTATTAATTATTTGGCCAAATTTACATACATTATACAAAATTTCATTAATACAAAAAAAATGGTTGCCGTTAATTTACATTTTACAAAATTAAATTAAAAAAAAACTGTTCATATTGAAAGTCACTAAATTCGAAGCTTCTATTTTTAAAACTGCACGAAGTTAAATAAGATTCGATCATCCGCCATCGTTGTTCACAGAAAATGTCGGTCTTTTGAGGTTACACGACTCATCGCCATCTTGATTCAATTTCATATCATATTTTGCTGTTTCCAGCAAAACAACTTGTCTTCAAAATGATGGATAGTCGGTGCAATGATATTGTTTAATCTTAGTCTACATAATACTTTGGATTCCATTACATATTAAATATATAAAAAAAAAAAACTAGTAGAAAGGAATATTTGGGGGACTCGTTAACCCTGGAATATGTTATAAAATTATTGTGTGTCGGTGGACGTCAAACTAATTATGTTCAAAAAAATAGACATGGAGACTTACCCATTTTCCCACTAGTCTTTTCTTATGGTTATTTATAATGTTTTAAACGCCACAGCGTTTTCTCTGTCTATTTAAGTGACGTCCATTTTATTGACTTTTTCGCGTCACCTCTCGTTAAAAGAATATCGGCCAAAGCAATGCAATCCGGTGTTTCCGCTCGGCGACTAACTAACCGGGTTGCCCGCAGACAAAAAAAACTCTGCTTATTAGCATAATTTTAACATTTTTTCCAAAGTGGATTATCCTTTTTTTTCAATTTTCCTCTGAGAGGAGGTAAGTCATGTTATTCAATAAAATAACATGACAATATGTATAGATGGCAGATATCTAAGCCACTTGCGGTTCGCTGATGACATAGTCATTTTAAGTAACGACCCTAAAGAACTAACTGAAATGCTAAATGAAATAAAGGAGGCATCCAAAGCTATTGGACTGAACATGAACATAGCAAAAACAAAGGTGATGGGCACAGCTGGATCTCAGATCACGGTGGATGGATTCTAGATTGAAAATGTCCAAGTGTATGTGTATTTGGGACACATTATGAAAATTGGTCGAGAAAACCAAACGGCCGAAATAAAGAGGCGAATTGGACTAAGTTGGGCAGTCTTTAGGAAATTAGCCCACATCTTCAAAAATCCCCAAATTCCCATAAACCTGAAACGGAAGGTATATGAGACCTGTGTACTGCCAGTAGCTACTTATGGCTTGGAGACTATGACAATGACTCAGAAAAGTGCTGAAAAACTAATAGTCACCCAAAGAGCCATGGAAAGAGCCATGTTAGGATTAAGTCTGAGAGACAGGGTGTGAAATGACACCATCAGGGAAAGAACAAAATTGGTTGATGTCATCCACCGCATTCTTACCCTGAAGTGGAGATGGGCGGGCCACGTGGCTAGATACCCCGAAGACCGATGGCCAAGAATAGTATTAGCTTGGAGACCGAGAACGACAGTCAGAGGTGTTGGTAGACCGCCAATGAGATGAAGAGATGACATCTGCCGTTATGCTGGTGCCAATTGGTTGCTCAGAGCACAGGATAGAGTGGCGTGGAAGGAGATGGAGGAGGCCTTCGTCCAGGAGTGGACGGGATTGGGCTGAGAAGAAGAAGAAGAAGAATTAAGTATATTTATATATAAATAATAATTTGGGCTGCCTTCGGAAAAATGGGATACCTATATATTTAAAAATCGGAAAACACCCATAAACCTGAAAAGGAAAGTATATGAAGCGTGTGTGCTGCTGGTTGCTACATATGGCCTAGAAACAGTAACTCTCTCTAAACTGAGTGCCGAGAAACTGCGAGTCACCCAAAGAGCTATGGAAAGATCCATGCTGGGTCTGTCACTAAGAGACAAGGTAAGAAACGAAACGGTGAGAGAAAGAACAAAAGTAACAGATATAATCCACCGTGTGGCGACTCTGAAATGGAAATGGGCGGGACACGTAGCCAGAAGCTCGGACGAGAAGTGGACTAAGAGAGTGCTGACTTGGAGACCTCGTATGACAAAGAGAGGTGTGGGGCGGCCGCAGCTGCGGTGGAGGGACGATATTACAAGATATGCTGGCACTGGCACATCCTGGATGCAAACTGCACAGGACAGGACGACGTGGAGTCAAATGGAGGAGGCCTTCGTTCAGGAGTGGACGGAAATAGGCTGAAGAAGAAGAAGAAGAGATATATAAATATACAAGTTTAATCAGTACAGGACCTATGTCAAATGCTTCTTTAACACGCACCCAATAACAAGTTGCCACATTCTGGAGACTTAAAAAATTAATCGCCTGACAAATCCAGACTGAAAACACAATGAAAAACTGTGTCTCTACCGGGTATCGGAACCGGGACCTTCGGATCAGTCAGATACCTAACCAACTGAGCCACGAAGACCGACAACATATGCTGCGAAGCCTCTAAGTTGGTGTTTTTTAACTTCAAAGTTAAAAATAAAAACGTGAAAAATATAGACCTGGCATACAAATCTCGCATACTTATCTTGGCTTGAAACTTTGTCGATATGTTACGAGAAATAACTTCTCTTGAACAAATCGACAGTTAGACAACTATAATATTATACAATTATTGTAATAAACACATTATCACAATAAATGAATATCTACCATACCATACCATCACGCCCTTTCCCTATTTGGGGTAGACAGAGAGAACCGAACGCCAGACTCCTCTCTCTTGACATAAATATATTTCTCGCTTCGTTCACGTCGATACATCTTCCCATACACGCTCTTCTGTTATTCTTACTTCTAACGAGACCATCTTTCAAAATTCCATTTATGTGATCGTGCCAAATTTTCCTTTAAGCCTATACGACGAAACATTAAAACAAACGGTTGCAATATCGGGATGCCTAAAGGGAAGTGTATGGAGGAATAAGCACATGAATATCGAAAGCAAAATCCGAATATATAAAACATGTGTAAGACCCATTGCCACCTACGGAGTAGAGACCAGAGCAGACACAACGAGAACAAAATCTCTTCTGAGAACATCAGAGATGAGGACATTGAGATGTATAACCGGAAACACTCTAAGAGACCGAATTCGAAATACTGAAATAAGAAAAAAGTGTAGTACGGAAGACATCGTCAGATGGGGAAGACAGCGGAGGCGATATTGGAGCTCACATGTTAACAGAATGGATGAAAATAGACTCCCACCTATCGCTCTCCGAGAAAACCCAGCTGGAAGAAAACCACCGAGAAGACCTCCAAAGAGATGGCGAGACAGCTGGCAGTCCACATCGCAGGAGACAGAATAGCGGTTGAAACAGATCTTCGGATCTATGAAAACGAAGAAGACGAAGAACGGTCTTTTATCAGCCTTAATTTTTTTTTTGTCAGACGCTCATCACTCATTCTTACTTTGTGACCAAACCACCTTAGGGCATTTATTTTCATCTTCCTTTACGATATCTCTTTCAATCATACATTCTCGTCTAATATCCTCATTTCTTATTCTATCATACATCGTTTTACCACACATTCGTCTTAGTGACCTCATTTCAACCGCGTAAATTCTACTTTCATGCGTCTACTGCCATGTCCATGTCTTATTAGCATAAATTAGATTCGGTACAATGATACCTTGTGTACCGCGAGTTTTGCTTGCTTCGAAGTGAAAGATGATTCGATGGCAGAGCGGTTAGAGCGCTGGGCTAGCAATCCAGTGGTCGCGAGTTAGAATCCTGCCACGACCGAGTAGAGTAGAATTATGATGACCACGGCAGCGTAGAATTATATGTCTATCTCGGTCGCAACGTGAAACTGGGAGGAGATAATTTTGAAGCTGAACTAGAAAGATGAAGAGGTCTAGGATGGGCTGCGTTCAGCAAATTATCAAATGTTCTGAAATCTAAAAATATCCCAATCCACTTAAAGAAAAAAGTTTTTGACGCTTGCGTACTCCCTGTGCTCACTTACGACTTTGAAACATCCGCATTGACTAAGGGAATGATGGAAAAGCTATGGGTGAAAGAGTTATTGAAAGAAGAATGTTGAATATGTCGCTAAATGACCACAAAACTAATGAATGGATTAGAAGGAACACAGGAGTAGCGGATGTGACCAAAATAATAGCTGAGTTAAAGTGGAGTTGGGCGGGTCATATATCTCGGATGTCGGACGGACGATGGACAAAAGTTGTGATGGACTGGAGGCCAAGGTAAGGAAGCAGAAGCGTAAGAAGGTCATCAGGTCCAGAATTGTGAAGAATGGCACAGGATAGAGACCACTGGAAGTCCAAGCGGGAGCCCTTTGTCCAATACTATTTCATTCATTCATTCATTCGTTCGTTCGTTCGTTCGTTCGTTCGTTCGTTCGTTCGTTCGTTCATTTGTTCAATAGGCTGAGTACGTCAGTAAGTAAGTATCACGACAAGGATAACATAAAATGTAAAATCATTATGAGCGAACTGCGTTTTATACATATAAATAAAATAAAATAAATATATGTATGTACAATTCCATACTAGTGTGGGATGGTTGAATGAATACCTGTGTGTCCAATACTGACGTAGAAAGCCGTGGGCCACAGTTCAAGGTAGCCATCTCTCATTCCATATATGATGGATCCCATCACAGCCAGAGCTGATGGCCACCCCAACACCACGGACCAGGTTGGAAGAACTATCCTTCCGTGCATCTTCCAGAGGAACCAGCCCGTTATCATACCTGGAAATAACATGAATATTTTATTATGTATTTTGTCACAATATTTTGGGTGAATTATCTATGTGGCGTGTCAAGATCTATGTAACTAGGACTGAAAACATGCTCAGAGTTTCAGAAATAAAGGTTCTACGTGTTATCGCAGGGAAGACGCTAAGAGACAGAGTGCGGTACGAAGAGATTAGGCGGAATAGTGAGATCGAGGATATCATACGATGGAGAAGAGCCAGAAGAAGATTTTGGAAGGACCACATAAAAATGATGGACCCGATATACAAAATTGTGGCCAAAATATTTTATGTTGTAAAATTTCATGTTAAAAATTTATGTTATGTTGAAAAAAATATTTTGACCCGTTTCAGAACAGGTTTTTCTAGTGAGACGGGGAACGAAAAAATTAATTGTCATTCATGTATTTTTGTAAATTAATGTCGGGTTGCCAGCACTGAAACTAAATTAAGTCCAGTGTACAATATTATATATAGAGGAACGCGCTCATGACGCGTATTTACCATTGAATATAATGCGAAAAATGCTACTAGACTATCCGTTGTGTAAACAGTCACTGTCCACTTGCCACTTGACTGTCTTTAGTCACTGTCCACTTGCTAATCAACTGTGTGTTATCATTGTCCACTTGCCACTTGACTGTCTATAGTCACTGTTCACGTGCCACTTGACTGTCTGTAGTCACTGTCCACTTGCCACTTGACTGTCTTTAGTCATTGTCAACTTGCCACGTGACCGTCTGTAGTCACTGTCCACTTACAACTTGACTGTCTGTAGTCATTGTCCACTTGCCACTTGACTGTCTGTAGTCAATAACCACTTGCCACTTTACTTGTTACCTGACACTTAACAAAACAATCAACTGGTGTTAACCACAAGCGTCTGGCGACAGACTGATCAAGGGAAGGAAGTCGACATTTGCGTGCGCACAAATATTTAAATGAATAAATAATAAATAGTATTGAAAATACGTAAGTTATATGTTGAAATATGATCTAATGACAAATGTGATCAAATGCGAATACATAATAAACTTATTCCTTACCTCAAATGACAAAGGTGTGGATAACCTTTTTACTGCAACCAATTTCCATTCAATTTATAAAGCAACTCGCTTACGCGAGTCGTTATTATTATTAAGGACTAGGTGAACCTAACTAAAAAAATAATGGGATTGGGATCTATGTACACATTATATCTACTATTATTTCGCTGTTGTATTTTATTGCATCCAATTGTATAATTTTCTCTTATTCATCTGCCGCTAGACGCTAGTCTGTATACCAGGAATACATTATAGCGTTAAGCAAATGATTCCTACCTATAAGCTATCTACTTTTCATAAATGATTATATCCATCTTTTTCGTACTTTGATATGTTCCTTCCACTCATAAGCTGTATGCATCCTGTCTTGTCCTGGTGAGGGGTTCATATGATTAAACACATGTGTTACTTTATACTGTTCTGGTTTATTCGTAGCAGAGCTCTTGGCCGAACAAGTACCTACACTGTTATATATCTACCTGTATAGCGCGCGGAAGCGATAAGACTCCACGAATCACGTCTCTACCATATTAATATTCTTTATCGGGGAAGGGGGCAATACCACGTATACCTACTAATACACCACAAATCCATTCATTAATACCAGTTTTCTAACGAAGATCAGCGGGGCAATTCCCGTTCAAGAGTATATTATATAGACTAGTTGTAAGTAAAACACGTGAGTTCCAACTGTCGATGGCGATAGTATGTATGGTTGAAGAATACATACCCTGAAATCCATTATTTTTTTTCATATTTTAAGATATTTTGCTTCCTATACAAAACATGTAGGTATGTAAAGATAAGAAGTCAGTCCTCTTTTCCTACCCCGAATATATTTATTGTGGAAAAGAAAAAAGAACTGACTTTCACGTTACTAAAATATTGAATAGAATAAATTTAAAGATTTATGGTTTGGTATGTATTCTTCTACTGTAGGTATATGTTATCGCCATCGACAGTTGGATCTCATGTGTTCCATGTGTCAAATAATGAGTGAATTATTTACCAACAAGATAGGGTCCAAGTCTGGACCAAGGTTTGTCATAAAGTTGATCAAACATCTCGAACGGCTCCTGTATCTTGGCCCTGTAGTTGTTGGCGATAGATATGTAGCCGGTCGTTAGCCACGAAGATAATAACAGCATCGTCAGTATGCTGACGGAAATCTTAAAATGTCTGAAAATTAATAATAGGTACATTAATGGGAATGGGATGATAAAACTTAGTGATGAATAATACAATAATGGGATGTTAGAACTAAGTTATAAATATTACAATAATAGGTTATTAAAATATTATAAATAATACATACAATAATGGGATGATATTACTAAGTAATAAATATTTCAGTAATGAGATGTTTTTAGAAATAAATAAAAGATTGATGGGATGTTATAACTTAGTTATGAATAATACAAAATGGGATGTTATAATTTAGTTATGAATAATACAAAATGGGATGTTATAATTTAGTTATGAATAATACAAAATGGGATGTTATAACTTAGTTATGAATAATACAAAATGGGATGTTATAATTTAGTTATGAATAATACAAAATGGGATGTTATAACTTAGTTATGAATAATACAAAATGGGATGTTATAACTTAGTTATGAATAATAAAAAATGGGATGTTATAACTTAGTTATGAATAATACAAAATGGGATGTTATAACTTAGTTATGAATAATACAAAATGGGATGTTATAACTTAGTTATGAATAATACAAAATGGGATGTTATAACTTAGTTATGAATAATACAAAATGGGATGTTATAACTTAGTTATGAATAATACAAAATGGGATGTTATAACTTAGTTATGAATAATAAAAAATGGGATGTTATAACTTAGTTATGAATAATACAAAATGAGATGTTATAACTTAGTTATGAATAATACAAAATGGGATGTTATAACTTAGTTATGAATAATAAAAAATGGGTTGTTATAACTTAGTTATGAATAATACAAAATGGGATGTTATAACTTAGTTATGAATAATACAAAATGGGATGTTATAACTTAGTTATGAATAATACAAAATGGGATGTTATAACTTAGTTATGAATAATACAAAATGGGATGTTATTACTATTATTAATTTCTAACAACATCCAATTATTGTTGAATTTATTTCTAATAGCACCTCACTATTGCAATATTAATTTATTAGTAATTAATAACATTCCATTATTGTACTAATTATTTTTGTACTGTTACTGTTGTGTTTTAAAAAGTAACAATTTCTCAGAGTTTGCCAATCATTAGATTGAAAATAATCATTCTTTTAATACTCAAACGGGCTATAAAATCTTGCACATAAATAAAGAGGGCTTAAGATTGGATAACTTGGAGGCATTAGAGATAAAATAAGCCTTAAATACAAAACAAAAAATAATTAATAATCAATTACATTTAAACAATACTCCATTATTTAATATTTTTCCGTTGACAACCTCTCCTTTCAATAATGTAAGCTCCGCCCATCAATTTACCGATACATAATTTAGGCACACGGGTCACATTATGTACATAGTATCTAAGTTTAGTATAAGTTTGTCCGGACGAAGGAGCGGTTACGTCTCCGAAACTAGTTGACATATAAACATACTCAACGTGGTTAAAAACTAAGAGATTTTATTTAATTATACTAATTATTTTCAGTTATAAAACAATGTGATGTTATTACTGAGTAATAAATATTACATTAATGGGATATATTAGAAATAAATAAAGCAATGATGGGTCGTTATAACTTAGTTATAAATATTACACTAATGGGATGTTATTAGAAATTAATGAAACAATAATGGGATGTTACAACTTAGCAAATAATAATACAATAACGGGATATTCATACTTAGATATAAATAATATAATAATGGTATGTTATTATAAATAAATGCTGGTTGCAAACCCTAGATTAGAAGCTGAGCATAGCAATGCTTCTCAGCTAGTAATAAAATGATGGGATGTAAATAGTAATAAACAATACAATATAAGGATGTTATTAGAAAAAGTAATACAATAATGGGACGTTAATAGAAATTAACAATACAATATAAGAATGTTATTAGAAAAAGTAATACAATAATGGGATGTTAATAGAAATAAACAATACAATATTAGTAAGTTATTATAAAGATTTATACAATAATGGGATGTTAATAGAAATAAACATTTAATATAAGAATGTTATTAGAAACAGTAATACAATAATGGGATGTTCTTGGAAATAAATAGGTAATACATCAATTCAAAAATTCGAACCTCTTTTTTAACGTATGATTTCTGAATGATTATTTCAATTTGGGAACCTTGAATTGACTAGTTTGAGAATCACTGACACTGGAATAAGATCATTCTCTCTTAGTTTTCATTATTCCCTTACAACTAATGCTGAGGTCAATTTCGCAAAACCCGAGCTTAGACTTGCAAATGTAACAAATATCACAGATCACATACATACCTACATAAGTTCCTACTCCTACAAAAGACAGTCTAGCCGGGTGACATTCTTTATTGACATATATTATTGCGAATCGAATCTCCTAACTCTGTTTTATTATCTTGTCTCATCTATTTTCAATAAGAGAGAGATAATATCGAGTCCAATCGTGGAATTCAATTCGATCCTAACTTAATTAATCCGTCCCTTCATTTTATAATAAACTAGCGGACCCGACGGACGTTGTCTTGCCTGAAATTTTGAATAATAATGAATCTCCTGTTTCGCATTTTATTGCCTAACTCAAAAGTTATACTGCTTGCATTATACCAGGCGTACATTTTTTGTCGTGTTTATTACATTTTCTATTATTTCCACTGTTATATTTTTTTCTTATAATAATTTTACTTCTGCACCATTCAGGGATATATAAAACACACAAAAATATTCATCAAAATTTCATCATTTTTTGTTTCTTTTGATCTTAAATGTCTGCTTTACACACGAATGTTCACACTCTGGTAAAAGGCAATCTGTTTTTTTATTGTGCATCTTCTTCTGTGTCTTGTGATTGTGTTGTTTAATATAATAATATGTTGTAATAAAAATAATATCAGACCATCGCGTGGGGGGCCTTTCTCTACTTCTTTTATCATCGCGGGGTCACCATTCCACTACCCTTTTTGTCCACCTCTGGTATTGAAGTCTAGCAACGTGTCCCGCGAAACACCACTTAAGATTAGCCACTCTTTCGACGATGTTTGTTACTCCTGACCTTCTGTGTATATCCTCATTTCTTACTCGGTCCGATAGTGTAATATGGTTCATATTTCTCTTTCATGCTACGCGGAGTTTCTTCACGGTCGACTTGGTGAGTGTAAGCGTTTCTGCTCCGTATGTTAATACTGGCAGTACACATTGCACAAAGCAGAAACCGTTTCTTCTCACTCTCTCTATGACCACGCCCTCCCTGACACAAGACTAAGATCACGCAAAAGTTTCCTGACATTAACGCAGGCACTTCCGTCTCGCCCTGAGCAGGAAAGGCTCCGTCTATGGCAACAAGAAGCCCCTAAGCCTAAGGAGAGTCTTCCCCCGGGCCACAACGCGGAGTGGCGTACGTGGAAGTCACTAAACAGACTGAGGACGGGCGTTGGGAGAACGTTGGATAACCTGACTTCGTGAGGCTTCCTGCAACAGGGAATACCAACGACATGTGAGTGTGGAGAGCAACAGACCACCGCACGTCTTTGCAGCTGCCCCTCAAGTCCAGTCAACTGCACCATGCACGATCTTATGGTGGGCAATGATTGTGCTACTGACGTTGCTAGCCAATGGCAGAAGATTATTTATGTAAATGCGTTGACACGTTGTACGTCAACGCTGACACGTTGACGTACAATTTTACGTTTAAGGCTTTGCGCAATATTGCTGTCGAAGAACTTATTTAAGTTACCATACGCTGCTCACCCAAAACCAATTCTCTTCTGATGCTCAGTTGATATAAAAAGAATGGCTGGTGATTGGATGCAGAAGTCGCAAGACAGAGATATATGGAGAGATATGGGGGAGGCCTACGTTCAACAGTGGACGGAAAAGGTTTTAAAGTAATATAAATAAAATAAGTAATATTAAAAAAAGTTGACGAACCTCTTTGATATCAGCAGAAGTATGATTCCTATTATATAAAACTGCGTGTCGTTCGCCATGTACCAGGACCATAGCATACACATTTCATTTTGGGGGAACAGATTGTTGATGTAGAGTATGTTCCTCCACCAGTACTTCTCGCAAGTCAAGTGGTCCAATATGCTGGGCTCAAAGACGGAGTTGTTGTAGCTGTACCTCAACACCAGCTCGTTCACTCCAATCACGAAGAGATAAGCGGGAGTGAGACGGATAAACCTGTACAGCAACAGCGTCAAAAACTCGACGCAGTTGTCTTTGAGGTCTCTCGTGCTCGAGTGCCGGGTGAATTTGATTTGAAACTGTTCCAAATTTGAATTGTTTCCGTTGGTTTGGGCCATCGCCCCGTTGACGTAGGCGTATTTTTGCAAATGGACAACGGAACACTCCCCGCCGCAGTTCGGTTCGAGATGGCCGCCGCTGCGGCTTCCCGCACTCGCAACACGGTTCAGCTTGTTCCGTCTCTTCCCCTCCAGCGCTTTGCTGTACAAAAAAGTCACCAGGAGACCGCTGAAACAAACAACAGTTCAAATACTGAACTACGGTTCAACGTGGTTCAAATATTGAACTACGTTGAACCAAATTTGATTACTTTTCTTATTTATAAACATGGATCAAGAGTTGAACCGTGATTCAACTCAAATATCAAATTGAACAGGCGATGGGGGTAGTCTTACACTGGTTCAACTTGACATTTCACATTTTTGAAGTAATTATGTTCGAAAGTTTTTTTTTTAACATAAGATATGAGAAAAGATATATTTAAAGAGATTGAATCTATACCATTATCTTGTTTTCAAACAAGTTTTTTTATCGTATGGTACTAGTGAATCAAATTTTTAAAATCAAAATGAACAAAACACAGCAATGACAACAATCAAATACAAAACAGCACGATATGGCAATCATATATTCACGTCGAGGGCTCCGAGCCAATCAACAAATGCTGGTGTCAATTCGCAAATGTCCGACTTTGGGCCTTCATATTCATGGACGCTGCATTCTTCCAATATGTGTTGCATTGTTTGAAAGGGGTGGCCGCAATCGCATTGTGCGGATGGAACAATGCCCAACTACAAAAATATTGAATGTCAAAAAGTGCAAAAGCTAGAGTTTGACAGAAATATCGTGCTATTCTGTTGTCACGACAACAAACTTAACAAAACTTAATTCGGTGCTGTCGTATGAAATAGACAATTCGGTATTTTAGTTGAGTGTGGAATAAGACTTTGCTCCGGGTTCAAATGAACCATAAATCAAGGATTTTTTATAAATAACAATGCAAAAATTAAGGTTTTAATTTTTTTAAAGAATGAATATCCCCTTGTAGGGAACTGACGGCACAAGGTGTCCCACAGGAGACTACCCAGAGTAGCAGATCATGGTGACTGATGACTATGAACTGGGATAGAGGAGCAGGAAATGATGATGATGATGAATGAATCTTCTTGTAAGAAGTACAATTGCGTCGTGACAGGATTCGAACTCACGACCACTGTATTATTTCTTCCCTCAACCACCAGCAGTTCTACTTATGGAGACTTATAACGGCCTCACACAAAACTCAAACTGAAATAACACAACGTAAAGAACAGAGGATGATAAAATGTTATGTGAGGTCTGTGTTGTTATATGACTGTAAAACTTGGTATCAACGCTGCAACTTATTATTGGAAGCTTTTCAGATGTTTTGAGATTGCATCGCAGAAAGCTCGAAATCCCTTGGATAGATCTGGTTACATATAAAGAAGTCTTAAGTCTAGCCAGGACAACCAGTCTATTCCTGTCTACAATAAAAGTCCGCAAGATCGCATATCTGAGGGGAGAAAAATACCACGTGCTCCAATTAATACTGGAGGGTAAGAAAGACAGTCGCCGAGGGACTAGAAGGAGACAGATGTCCTGGCTGTGCAATATCAGGGAATGTACGGGCTTCAGAACTGCGGTGCAGATATTCCGGGTAGCACAGGACAGAGCGGGATTCGCCAGAGTGATCGCCAACGTCGGGGTTCCTGACAGGGCACCAGAAAGAACACAAAAAGAGTCCGAAGAACTCTAAAACCTTGCAGAAACTCGACTTAAAGTGCCAAACAGAGCTAAGCTGGCTCACTATTCACTGAAAGTGAATATAAAAGTGAACCGTATTTAATTCAAAAAGTCTGAAAAGCCCTGAAGTTGCTCCTCGTGGCCACAAGGTTCGCATGTTCATTGGGTCCAAAGAAATTCCTTCGGACATCGTTGTAGAGTTCTCGTTGAAATGTTGATACGGAGAAGTTAGTGTATTCCTATACGATATGCTAGAAGTCTGATCAGGGTTATCACAAAGTCGGCATTAGGAAGAAACGGATAAGTGAAAACGAAGAGGATAACTTTTGAAACTGTTGTGTCCAGTAAGGAATTAAGTGATGCAATAGTTATTAATAATCCACGAAGAAGAAATTCGCGTCCTCGATCTGGCAGAAATAAAAATGTCAGTCTGCCCAAGGACAACCAGCGACGTTGCCAGGGGTCTAGAAGAGAACTCTAGCTGAAGTTTTCAATCATTTCACGAATAGTGGGAAAATTTCAGGTGGAAGACCACTGGATTACTAACCTAGTGTGCATACCACTTTGCCACCATCTATAAAATCAGAAGATTCCAATATGGTCCAACCTCCTAAATTTCGACATACAAAATGCCTGATATATTTTAACGTTTAGTTAATGTGTTTTATGATTTCGCCTCTGTATGGTTCCCCTTCTCTTGCCAGGGCTGGTTCGCGGATAATAAAACAAAGATTGGGACAAAAATAATAGTACCTTAATAAGTTTCACTGTGTGAGATGGGCTAATATATAACCTATAACGACCCCGTAAATGAATAAGTTAAAAGCCAGACTTGAAATTCTCAATCTTTATTGCGACATCGTTATTTTTTATTTATTTTGGGGACACGGAAGGAGCCTCCACGTAGATTGAGTTTCGGTTAACTTCGGAAAGCAATCGGGCGTCCCTGGAAACGGCAGAATGCCGGCCAATCCTTCCACCACCGGAGCACCAACCAATATGATGGTGTTCCGGACACGGAAAGTAAGTAGTATTTATTTAAAATCCTTTTTTACGAGTATTACGAGTATAAAGGGCTTGTAACTTCTATAATGTCAACCTCTCGGCCAGTATCACACATTCTGACATTATATTCACCGCTAGTAATAACGCATTCAAAAATTCTCTCTATAAGTGCATAGCATGAACTCGTATGTTTAAATTTTTTTTTTGTTAATTATTTGTGTTTTTTCTAATATTATCTTTTGTATACTTTTATTTACATTTTTTGTTGTTGTTTGTAACAAAAATATAACAATTTATCTGTCACAATCCTTTTCCCATCCTTTTTTTTCTCTTCCCTTCCTTTCCCGTCACAGGCAAACATACAGTTAATCTTAGTTATATTTAAATTTATGATGTTTAAAATGTTTCATATTTAATATCTGTGGACATATGTAATTGGTCTGTTTGTTTTTATTTTATAGTGTATTATTCTATTTTAGTATTTTAAGACTGTATTTGTCCCTAAATAAATAAATAAATAAATAAATAAATAAATAAATAAATAAATAAATAAATAAATAAATAAGTAAATAAATAAATAAATAAATAAATAAATAAATAAATAAATAAATAAATAAATAAATAAATAAATAAATAAATAAATAGATAAATAGATAAATAAATAAATAAATAAATAAATAAATAAATAAACAAATAAATGTACAAATAAATAAATAAATAAATAAATAAATAAATAAATAAAAAAATGAATAAATTAATAAATTTATAAATATATAAATAAATAAATAAAAAAATAAATAAATGAATAAAATAAATAAATAATATCTTATGTAGGTACAATATAACTTGAAAAAGTAGTAAATAAAATGTACATGTAATACTATAACTAAGTTAAAAGTTAAAGTGTAAGTCATCAGTGTATATATTTATACATTAATTTTTATTTGTGGATTAGGCTACTCTACTAGGCTATGCCTGTCCCAGAGTAGCGTTATATAAATCAGGGACTGGCGTTATATAAATCAGTCCGGTCCAACCGGTGAAATCAAAACACTCACGATTACCCATATCATGGATGTAATTTTTAAAATAAATAATAAAATATGGAGTTCTATAATATCTTTAGATGTCATAGAACTCCATATGATAATTATATCCATGATATGGGTAATCACTACGGTTTTGATTTCGCCGGTCGGACCAGACTTGCCCCCTAGTTCTATTATTTTTTAGTTTAGTATGCTAATATAATTTTGATTTTTTGTAAATCAATTATGTAGTAGTATTAAATACATTTCCAGTTTATTTTCTTCCTAAGTAATTAACCAGTTGTTTGCTATAGCTTTCAAGTTGATATGTGAGTAGTTTCTTATGAAAGGAAAGTCAGTTTTAAAGAAGTTAAATATTTTAGGACCTATGTACGCGTCCGCAAAAGTAATTGTTCTCCTCCCCGTTATTAACTTACATAGATGTATACAAGAAATAAAACTGGTCCTAGTGTACTTCCTTGAGGCACTCCGTATTTGATGTATTGATCGTCACTTTTAGTATTGTCAAGTTGTGTAAATTGTATTCTGTCTGTAAGGTAAGTTTTGAAATACAATCATATCCCATGCAGAAGAGATTATACTCAAGCGTCCTCTGATCCTATATTCCAAATGTATTGTATATATTTACTTCATACCAATCATTTTTTTTAACACAAATTGCCTTTTGTTTTTTTTTTTCTTTTTTCGTCTAATATATTATCTAGTATGTCAATTGTGTAACAATAACAGTCACAAAATAGGCTTTTGCCTAGTGGGATTTCATTCAATTGTTTAGTTTACTTTATTTCTTCTTCTTCTTCTTCCCCCCGACGTTGGCGATCACTGCTGAAAAGACATCTATATCTACCGCCGTACGGAACAATTCGCCGACGTCTCTGATGCCGGTCCACTCACGAATGTTGCAGAGCCATGACATCTGACGTCTTCCTATTCCTCGGTGTTTTACTTTATTTAACCGTTTCTATCCACTGCTGGACAAAGGCCTCCCTATCTCTCCTGAGTTATGTGCACTGGGCCTTCTCCATCCTGTCACCAGAAACCACCTTTATACCATCGGACCACCATCGTGTAGGTGGTCTTCCTCTACTTCTTCTGAACTCACGTGGTCCCCATTCCAGGATCTTCGTGGTCACTCTAGCGATATGTCCCGCCCATAACCACTTTTCAGGTTTTCCCCTCTGAAAATGATGTCAGTAACTCCTGATCATCTAAGTATTTCACGCTCTATCTGAGAGTCTGAGATTCAGCATGGCCCTTTCATATTTTCGCATTTTCATGTTATGAATGTAATATTTTTTGTGTAATTAATGAAACAAATATCGGCTGGGTATTATTATATCGATTGACGAATAAGAATGGAACCTCAATAGCGAGTGATATTACATCATCATTACAGTACGTACGAAAGGCTCACTGTTTACAACAGAGTCGATCGAATCTACGATCACAATTAACACGTGCCCATGGGTGCTATATGAAATGGGGCGTTGAAAATGTAATCGGGTTTAATGTGAAAAATGAAATTGAAAATTCAGTTATGCCCAACGACGCCTTACCGCTTTGCGGCCCAACCCTATCGTAATGTGATAGGTCTCGAGCGATTAGATTTGAAGTAATATGATATTTTTTCGAAGGAAGACATTTTTATTTCCGGCCTTTATGCTGGCGAAAAATGACCCATTTATTTTTTGGCATTTATAATTTCGATTATTTCTATACTTACACTTTTTTCATTCATTCTTATCATGAGTACTTCTGGATATTTTACGTAGTAGAATTCCATTTTAAATTATATTAAAAATGAAACAATATGTTTTAGATTCTACGTATATTAAGTGGAGACTATAGTTAAACTTAACTATAGTCTCCACCCACTACCATTGTTTAATACTCTGCAGATACTGTCCAGTAAAAATAAAACTGTTAGCTCAACCCTCTACCTATATAACCCAACAGAAACTCCACGCCGTCATAATCTTGAAGATGCCCTAACAAGGCGAAATAGCTTTCGACGAATTTAAAAATGTACGTAGAATCTAAATAATTCTTACCATCATCAAAAGGTGCGCGGATGTGCGTTACCATATAAAATTAAGCAGGACAAGCGCGTGTATCCCCACACACCAGCTTCGTTATATCAAAAATGACAAAAGTATAGGTATATGCTTCCATAGAGCAAATTATAATACAGATAGATGTAAAAGGTTAATATTTGGTTTTCAATCGTGAGAACAACGGTTTGTGATGGATTTCCATGTCACTGTGGCTTGAGAAAGACGGTTTGTGATGGTTTCCATGACACTGTACCTTGAGAACAACGGTTTGTGATGGTTTCCATGTCACTGTACCTTGAGAACGACGGTTTGTGATGGTTTCCATGTCACTGTACCTTGAGAACGACGGTTTGTGATGATTTCCATGACACTGTACCTTGAGAACAACGGTTTGTGATGGTTTCCATGTCACTGTACCTTGAGAACGACGGTTTGTGATGGTTTCCATGTCACTGTACCTTGAGAGCGACGGTTTGTGATGGTTTCCATGTCACTGTACTTGAGAACGATGGTTTGTGTTGATGTCCATGTCACTGTACCTTGAGAACGACGGTTTGTGATGGTTTCCATGTCACTGTACCTTGAGAACGACGGTTTGTGATGGTTTCCATGTCACTGTACCTTGAGAATTATTCTTAAAATTCAGTCTTCGAGCTTTTGTCACATTCACGATTTGTCTAGCATGGTTTAAATTAAGGATAAACAGTTAATTTTCGAAGCTTGTGCAATGTATGTATGTTCACCAGATATTCAATACTTATATAGATGCATTGTATATACTGCGTGCTGGTATTTCGTTTCCTAACCACATTTAATTTTGTGAGCAAATTTTCGGCGCTTGTGCAATGCATATTCACCAGAAATTCAATACGTGTATGATGCATTGTATGTACTCCGTGCTGAATTTTAGTTTCCCAGCCACATTGTATTTTGTGAGCAAGCGAAGGACAGTTAATAATATATGCGATTTGTACCAACTATGTTACCATTCATGCTATTATAACTTTTTTTTTACTTTTGTACTTGTATATATCATAAGATTGTAGTTGAAAATAGGAGAAGACATTCATTTGTTTGCATGATAGATAGACGAATCTCGACATTTGCACAACATCATTTTTCTTTTTTGGGAGAAAATTTTTTCAATGAACTTCCGCTTGAAATACGTCGAATTGAAAACCATAGGAAAATGATTACGACTGTGAAAAAAATCTTCAAGGGGGTGGTTTTACAGCACATAGGTATGTATTTATTTGTGACTTGTGTTGTTTCTGTGATGGTGGTTATTGTACAATCTCTTGTGTGAATCTGACTTTTTGATTATTTTTATGTAATGTTATCTATAACTGACTGGTCGAGAAATGGATCCCAACCAATATACTTTGTATAATACATTTACATAATATTGTGTATAATTCATGCATAATTAATTTTGTATATGCTGGTATAATCTTAATGTTTTCTTTTTTTGTTTTACATTTTATTTAGTCATTTAATATCACACATCCTCCCTCTACACAAGCCAATAAGCTTAAAGAGGTAGGTGATATTGAAAACTATATGAAGTATAAATTATGTATGTGTGTATATTTTGTTATGATATGAATAAATAAATAAAAAAAAATAAATAAAAAATATTTTGTACTTTCTCAGTTATGTTATTATTTTTAATGATGGTCATGTAAAATTTTAATTGGTTGTAATTATTTTGATGGCGATGAATGGCGCATTAGACGCAACGATGAGTTGTACAACATACATCAGACCCCAAGTATCTCAACGCACATGAAATTTCTTGCTGGCTGAGATGGGCTGGACATGTACAACGAATGCCAATCTCACGGGTGCCGAAACGAATCATGATTGGACACCCGGGTGTGAGAAGAAGGTTAGGAAGACCATGGCTGCGGTGGGAATAAGATGAGGTCAGAAAGGATGCGGCTCAGCTTCTCCAGGAGAGGAGCTGGAAAGTGGCAGCAGAGGACAGGATTGGATGGAGGCGAAAGTTAGCGGAGGCCAAGGCTCGATTTGGGCTGTAGCGCCATCGAAGAAGAAGAAGAAGTATTTATTTTACTATTTTTTTAATTATTTTACTAAAACTATTTATTTTACTAATAAAAAATATATAATTTAGCTTCGTCTGTACTGAAATATTTTAAAATTTGTCAAAAAATAAGCAGTTATAATAACGAAATTGTATAAAGACCTGATGAAGAAAAATGTATCCACGGAGTACGAGGCGTTTCCAACGGTTTGATAAAAGAAATTCCTTTCTGTGACAGTCCTCAGGGTCTTGTTGTCAGCCACCGTGAACACCTGTAGATACGTATGGACCATGATCACCCAAGCCAAAGACAGAAATCTGCAAAAATCATCAGAGTAAAACAGACCATGATTAGTTTTCATCTTTTATTGATTTTATTTCACTAAAAAATCAACAGATTCTTTAAATTACAAAAAATATATATAAAGAGTAAGGAAAGCTAAAGGATTTCACTAGTTTGTATCAGTATGTGTTTACAATTGCATCTTTTTTTTTGTAAGGAATCAAAATTTGAATGCAGAACTTTAGGGTTGGTAGGTAACCAGTACCGATTATTGATATTTTTTTCAATGGAAGGAACGCTAGAAACTAAAGGGAGATATGAGGCACAGACGGGACGGGAGGTACTGAAGGACTTCGACGGGAGGTACTGAAAATACTGAATGGATGAACGAGATGGGAAGAAATGAAGAGACGAGAGACACTGAAGGACCCGAAGGACCCGAAGGAACGGGAAGTATTGAAGGGCCTGAAGGGCCTGGTATTGAAGGGAGGTACTGAAAGGACTGGAGGTATTGTAAAAATACGAGGCAATGAAGGGACTGAAGGTAACATTTTGAATTGAACAGGTAATACGAAGATTACCGGGTTTTGCTAGTATCTAATGTAAAACTTGGATAAATTATAATACTCACTTGGATCTTGACTTCTGAGTTTAAAACGTTGAGAGTTTACATAATTACAGTCTTTCTCAATACGAGGGTTACCCTAGAAAATAAGAGAAAGACATTTGTTTATCCCACGTTTCGGACAAACGGCACTGTCCATTTTCAAAGGGATTTTCGAGTTGTGCTTTTAAGGAGACAGTTTAAGCCCATTTTTATTTAAAATCA
Organism: Molanna angustata; assembly: GCA_963576475.1. Taxonomy (NCBI): domain Eukaryota; kingdom Metazoa; phylum Arthropoda; class Insecta; order Trichoptera; family Molannidae; genus Molanna; species Molanna angustata. Next base: position 5,322,011 of record OY754989.1, on the reverse strand, counting down.
TCATGGACAAGATTATAGAAGACATCAAATTATTGGAATTGAATTACTTTCTCGGAAATAGGAGAATCGATATTGTATGCTATGCAGACGATGCGGTTCTCATGGCTGATTGTGAAGATGATCTCCAAAGACTCCTGCACAAATTCCACATATCGGCGCAACAATACAACATGAAAATCTCCATAGAAAAAACAAAGAGCATGGTAACTTCAAAACAGCCTGTACGTTGCAAACTCGTAGTTGACAATAAGACAATAGAACAAGTTATGCGATTCAAGTACCTGGGCGCTGAAATATCAAGCAGCAGTGACCTTTACGAAGAAGTCAGGGAACAAACGAATAAGGCTGCCTTTGTAGCGGGGTGCTTGCGAACTATTGTATGGAGAAACCAACACATGTTGAAAGAAAGCAAAATGAAGATATATAAGACCTGCGTAAGGCCAATAATGACATACGGCATCGAAACCAGAGCCGACACCACGAGAACAAAGAGTCTCTTGCGAACCACCGAGATGAAAACTCTCCGCCCCATTGCAGGTTTAACCATCCGAGACAGAGTACGAAACTCTGAAATTCGGAGGATCTGCGATGCCGAGGATGTCGTGCGATGGGGTAGAAACAGAAGACTTTACTGGAGAGATCACGTCGAAAGAGCGAATTCAGTGAGAGTGGTGAAAATAGCGGCAGACGAGATACCGTCAACCAGCAGACCCCCTGGACGACTGCCAAAGAGATGGAAGGACAGCTGGACATCCGCGTTCCAGGAGTGAATCCGTGAATAAACAGTAACCAGTACTAGAACAAGCAGAAGAAGAAGAAGCTTTTAATTGGTGGTGATCACACCCGTCGAACTCAGAAATCAAGATTCAATTGGATCTTGACTCCCCCCAATTGTAGGTACTATTCTTTGGGGAGGGTGAATAATTCTGACAATTTCGTTTGGTGGAATTTTTGTGATTCGAGAACTTTACAAATCCAAATTATGAGATTAATATTCTATTAAAAGGAGCATTAATGCCGAGATTTGGGTGACAATGGTTATTACCAAATATGTATAAGTTGTGCAATCTCATATCACGTTGAGGTATCAATCCCAGCAGCTTAGGGAGTCAATTTTATTTTATTACACATAAATATGATTAGTTAAGGATCAACGGTAGTTGAATGAATACCTGAGTCCGTGGATGCAATTGATGGCGTCTTCTGATGATTCCTCAGTCTTCATGATCTTTTCCGTGTTGGACAGAGCAGAGAAAGAAAGAAGCATTTGTGACAAGATACCTGTATTAAAAATATTGCAGATAACTTTATATAATTTAAAAATATTGCAGATAACTCTATAGAATTTGATAGTAAGTTAGTGTCTGAAAATGATGAAGGTGAAAATTCTTTGCTATTTACCACCTTTTTTCTGTGCACTTGTTGAAAAATCCACACGCGGTGATCTAAACATGTAGTAAACTTTTTTCAGTTGTCACTTATTGTAACCCAAAGTTATTGCAACTAATTTTCATGGGAAGGGATTCGCGGAAATATGCTTCTACAATACTATCCTTTCTTATAAGCAATTCCGAGAGAGGGTTAGGTGCGGACGGATATCATAATGACGAAAGGTATTGTGACATACCATCAGTTGCTCTACCTCTCACATTCCTCCACTTTTCTATTTCTATTCCTACAGTTCCTCCCCCATCTCCGTCATTATCCTTGTTGCTTTTGTCACATATATTTTTTATAACTATATTTTTTTTAGTTTTAAGTATATAATATTAATCTTCTTTCAGAATCAAGTGTAAATACGTACTTTGTGGACGGTTTTTTTGGCCTTGATTTATTACTCATTGTTTTATGTTCATATTAGTTAATAATTCTGTTATTGTCCCAAATAAATAAAACAAATATATGATTACAGACAAGTTGTGCAAAATAAATTGATAATTCCCAGATGGACAAACTATTACGGTGAAAGGTCACTGAAAATAAGCATACCGAAAATATTTAACACCTTTCCAAGTGGTATGGACACACTTGATAAAATATCTTCAGTTAAAACTGTATTTAAAAAAAATATTGTATAAAGTAATTAAAAACATTTGACTTCTAATTTAATTATATAAAAAACACGTATCTCATATTATAATTTTAATACTGTTACTTAAGAAATGTAATATGTACTTGACCTTTTTGTATGGGAAACTCACTGATAGCCTCTAGGCTAGTGAGATCACAATTTTTATAATGTAAGACTTTGATGAAAATAAAATATAAAAAAAAAAAAATAATAATATGTCAATATTTTGTAATGAAAAAAATCATGATAAAAAGTTGGGCATTAAAAATAAAACCTACTTGAAACTCACCCGTCCCAAGTTTTCCTTTGCATTTTCTTTTCGCGGGAAAATCTTCATCTCCTTTGGCGTGAAGTTCTTCCGTCCCAGCGTGTGAGCCATTGCTGTTGACGTGGACACCGTCTCGTGTTGCGGACGTTCCATTTCCGTTGACGAACCCCTCGTGTGTGCCGTTTCCGTTGATCGACGTACCGATCCCCTTGACGCGTGATCCTTCTGGACCGATTCCATTGCCGAATGTTCCTTCCTCGTTTGTGACTGCGCCGTTTCGTGTCGTGTTGTTGTTTTCCATTTCTACGTCTTTGCCATTTGACATTGTGGACATTTTATTGTTTTGTTTGTTTATATAAACTTCGTATATAGAAGCGACAGTCATGATCACGAGAACACAGAAGCCTACGCCGCTGAAAAAATTAAGTGATATAAATAGAAAAGAAAACGGCATTTCTCAATACATGTTACTTTTAGAACTTTGGAATAAAGTCATACTGAACTTCAGAATTTTAACAGGATACTCACAGGCAGAACAAAAACAAAATATGGAATGAGGATATTATACAAATACGTTTTGTAAATAATGTCCCTGATACTAATGTTTGACTAACAACTATATTATGATGTGATAATAAATGATGATATTAGACAAACACGCTGTATAAATAAAATTCCTGAGACGAATGTTTGACAAACAACTCTATGATAGGATAAGAAATGATGATATTAGACAAACACGCTGTGTAAATAAGGTTCCCGAGACGAATGTTTGACAAACAACTATATGATAGGAAAAGAAATGATGATATTAGACAAACACACTGTTTAAATAAGGTCCTTGAGACGAATATTTGACAAACAATTATATGATAGAAAAAGAAAATGGGATATAAGACAAATACGCTGTGCTAATAAGGTCCCTGACACTATATTACAGGATAAGGAATGATGATATTAGACAAACACACTAAGGTCCTTGAGACGAATATTTGACGAACAATTATATGATAGAAAAAGAAATCGGGATATAAGACAAATACGCTGTGCTAATAAGGTCCCTGACACTATATTACAGGATAAGGAATTATGATATTAGACAAACACGCTGTTTAAATAAGGTCCTTGAGACGAATATTTGAGAAACAATTATATGATAGAAAAAGAAAATGGGATATAAGACAAATACGCGGTGCTAATAAGGTCCCTGACACTATATTACAGGATAAGGAATGATGATATTAGACAAACACACTGTTTAAATAAGGTCCTTGAGACGAATATTTGACAAACAATTATATGATAGAAAAAGAAAATGGGATATAAGACAAATACGCTGTGCTAATAAGGTCCCTGAAACGAATGTTTGACAAACAACTATATTACAGCATAAGAAATTATGATATTAGAATGTGGCGAGAATTCTCCTTCACAATAACAATAAATTAAAAACTCATTAGTGGAGGTCGACGACTCTTGATTATTTCATAGACAACAATAAAAAATTATTAATAGTAATCTACCCGTAAAACTCCCCAGCAACCGGAAGGGTCGATCACCCCGTCACCTTCTAGAAACCTCGTCAACAGAGAGTATATAAACAACACACGTAGCATTATTAGACACTTAGTTTTTCAACCTGGTACTCTCGATTCGCTCTACACCTTTATTGACCTTTGCATAATTATCTTTTATTCTTGAAAAGTGATCTATTTAACGCTATTTGTATTTCTTTGTTATCGTGTGTTAAATTTATTGTGCGCAGAATACAAATACGTAAGTTGTATCTATTCTTTTTTTTTATTTGCTCTCTGTATTTCTGTTCCCACATTCCAAATCGATTGAGTTTTCTGAACCATTAGTTTCTTGTATTGTAACCTGACGGAAGACAGCTGAGTAACTCAGGCGGTCAAGATATTGACCTGGTGACCCCATTAAATATAAATCGCCCTCACGTTACATCGAGAAACTTTTCAGAACTCTAGTTCAAAACTACAATCCCTTCAGGAGTCTATTACAGTTATCGGACTTTACGGAGTCAAGCCAACAGTCCGGTTATTCTCATCTAGAGTAATCTAAAACTCGCAAACGGCTAAATTGGTTAATCCAAACGGCCACATTTTAGGTTTACTCGCATTGGGTACACATACACCCAACTGGCTAAATCGGTAACCCCTCAGGTTACCTACCTAGCTAAAGTGGTGACCCCGACGTGATAACAAGATCCCTCAGAATGTGAGATCGAAAGAGATATTGTGAGTAGAATGAAAATAAATGCTCTGCGATGGTTCGAACATGTAGAGAGAATGAACAACGTATAAAAGACTAAAAAGAGTGTAGAGTGCAAAGTATAAAAGACAAAGAGTTTGCATAATCATATTATAAATGAGATTTCGAAAGATGAACAACGAGCGCGCTGGGCTAGAAATCCAGTGGTCGCGAGATCGAATACTGCCTCGACCTATTTCGTTCACCTATAGCACAAGCATTTATATACTTATTTTAGGGAACGTAGGAAGGAGAGCATGAAGGAGAATAATAGGAGAGCATGGATGTAAATGAGGCAAAAAATTATGTGAAGATAAAAGAGTCTGGGGTTCGATTCCTTCTGCCTACCCCATATAGGGAAACGGGGTGATGGTATGTATCTTTGTATGTTAAATGACCATTGATATGGTATAAAAAAACTGATTTTCTATCGTAATAGACTTAACTCTTAGATGGGTCGATGGCAGAGCGTTTAGCGCGCTGGGCTAGTAATCCAATGGTCGCGAGTTCGAATCCTGCCTCGACCGATTTCGTTCACCTATAGCACAAGCATTTATATGCTTATTTTAGGGAACGTAGGAAGATGAATATGTACTTGTTTAACAAGGACTTATTAATTTTATTTAAAAAAGGAAAGAAAAAAAAACCTTTAGTGAGGCACCGGCTTACAATAGTGCTTCCACTCTTTTCTATTTTGACAAGGCAAGAAAGTTGACATCTCACAAAGTTCAGTAACGAGGTGCACCACCCAGACTGAATGCTGTTTTTTTGGATGAGACGAGACCAGTGACCAGACGAGATCACTCCTCCTCCTTCCTTCGTCAGCCATCTCTCTACTGCTGGATGTAGGCCACCTCCAACGAACTCCATCTCTCTCGGTCTTGTACTTTCCTCAGCCAACCCTATCCAGCAACCGGAATAATATCATCGACCCATCTTTTTTGTGGTCGCCCTACCGGTCTTTTATTTCCCCACGGTCTCCATTTTAATATTCTGGGTACCTTGTCTTGCAACATGCCCTGCCCACTTCCATTTCAACTTTGCAACACCTGTCGCTGGTTACCCCAAATTGTGAGATATACAGTGATTGTATATTTGAAGACTATACGATAAAAAATTTCGTCGATTCGACGATATTGTATTATTCTTTAATGCTCCATCGACGGTTTTTGGTCCTATGAGCACATCAGATAATTTATATCAACTAAGGTCAGGCAGTTTCACCAATATTTAGTTTATTTGACACACAGAGTAAGGAATATACAGAGTTAACATAACCTACGACTTTAGGTCAGGGTATTGATACATAAAATGAGGTGGAACGGGGGTGTGCAAACTAAAAACCCATAAATACAAATTATTGAATATTTTAAGATATTTTGCTATCTATGAGTCCTTTTTTCCTACCCAGAATATGAAAACAGTATGAAGGTATTATGTTTGTATGTATGTTTGGAGATTAAGTATCAAACTATTGAGAGTCCCCGTAGATATTATTATATGTAGAGTATACTGCCATACAAATTGTACGAAACGATGTCGTCACTAAATTCAATATTTATAAAAATTGTTAATACATTTTTTTTAAATCGGTGTTTTATATATTTCAAAGTTTAAAAAAACCATGAAAAATATAGACCTAACACACAAATCTCGCACATCTTGGATTGAAACTTTTGTTGATAAAAAATCGACAGTTTTAATTTCATATAATAATTTTAATTTTGTTTAAAAACACTAAAATCATAGTACCTACCGGAAAGATAGGAGGACACAGCTGTCCTAAATGAACTAAGAGATTTTGAGTGAATTAAAGAATGAATTTTTAATATTTTTTTAAATAATAAATATGTCCTTGTATCAAAAATATACACATCCTCATACATTCCCTTACTGAGCAGTGATGCTTGTGCTATAGGTGAACGAAATCGGTCGTGGCAGAGTTCGAGCTTGCAACCGCTGAATTACTATCCCAGCGTCTTAATCACCCTTTCACTACCAATTTTAATTTTATTTAAATATTTTAATTCCTATGTTAACAACATACTGTACTTTTTGATATTAGCGTTGAGTATTGTTTTAATTTTCATTCCGACCCATTCCATACATACATACCATCACGCCATGTCCCTCACGGGGTAGGCAGAGAGAACCGGACGCCACTTACTTCCATCTAGACACACATTCATCGCCTCATCAACATTCATACATCGTCTTATACACGTTCGTCTGTTGTTCACGCTTCTTACATTTCCATCTTTCAGAATATCGTTTACATGGTCGTGCCATCCTTTTCTTGGGCGCCCCCGACCTCTTATTCCATTCCTGTCAGCTTTGTATATTTTCTTAGTCAGGCGTTCTTCATTCATTCTCCCCATGTGGCCAAACCATCTCAATGTGTTAACTTTCATTCCGTTAATTACATATTTCTTCATCTTACATTCTTTCCTTGTATCTTCATTCCGAACTCTGTCATACATCGTTCTGTTATTCTTCTAAGCGTTATGAATGGCAACTTTATCATCTCTCGATGTGTTGCGATCATTCATAACTGGTCTAAGTGCTCCATTCACTCTGTTTCCTGCCATAACTCTTCTTTCAATATCCTTATCAGGCCGTCCGAACCATTCCGAAAATATTTAAATACGTTATATTGATTGCAACCAAATTTTGGTGGCGGTGTGTAACAAAAAAATTGCTTATGTCATGTCTATTGAATATTGGTCTGTGAATTGCCACTATTTTATCAGTGTCGTGAGTTAAACTAAGTGAAAATGATCTATGCCCTATTTAATGTTACATGCTGTAATCTGTAGCTCGCAGGAGCAGTAAAATGAATCGTTTAAGAAGAATGCTGATGTGATATCATAAATATATGAAATAACATCGACCGTAAGTGACGACCGTCGTTTCGACTCCTAAGCGAAAGGTCAAGGCTACGATTCCCGGTGGAGGCAAAGTTTTTATTTGTGTTTGAATCTGTGTCTGTGAGACGATAAATATCATATTAAAACTAAACTCCCGCGGATTACAAAAAACTGACCTTAAATCACAATAATCTTAAAATTTATGCAATGAACATACGAAGCTATTTTAAAAATATTGATGAATTTCTAGTCCACATATGTGATTTGGGTAATGACTTTGACATTATAATATTAACTGAATGCTGGATCAAAGATAAAACACCTCCAAACCATTTTATTAACCATACACAATTCTATACTAAAAACTGTTCAACTCAAGCGGATGGAGTCATTGTCTATCTTAAGAATTCTCTATTTCCAAATGTCTCAGAAATTAACATCTCCCAAGCTTCTTGTCCGAAAATCGAACTTCCCACAACTACAATCCTTGCTGTCTATAGGTCACCACAATATCAAGACACTCATGAATTTGTAGACTCGCTGAATTATGCTCTCTCTGGGGTTCGACCAGCTGACGATATCTATCTAATTGGAGATATCAACATCGATATTCTGAATTACTCCTCTCCCAACCAAATTGCTTACTTAGAACTTATGGCTTACTATGGTCTTGTATCATATATTAATACACCAACGCGTGTGACTAACTCCTCTAGCTCTTGTATTGACCACATAATGATGAGAACAAATAAACATGTAATATCGATGGTGTATCAAACAGCAATAACTGATCACTACAATACAATAATTGCCTTTTCTGGCAAAAAATCTTCGATAAAAAAGATCAGTAGAGTTGTTGAGAAAATAAATATTCCTGAACTCGAACAAAATATAAGGAATGAAAAATGGAATGAGATACTTTCATCGAATGAAGTAAACCATGCAACGAATAACTTTATCAGGACTCTATCCTATCATATAAACAAAGCAACCGAAGTGAAAATCGTATCGAAAAATAGCCACATTAAAATTAAGCCATGGATTACAGATGGATTACTATTCTGTATCAGAAAGAGAGATAAACTCCATAGAGAAATGTTAAGGTTTGGTGGAAAAGATAAAGGTATAGGGAGTTACCTTGCCTCGATATTTATTGTGCTGGTTCTGAATAATCTTTTCACCACATTCACAGCGTAGTATGAAAACTTTGACACTTCACTAGTAATTCACAAGTTAATTAATTTCAGCGGATTTTGAAGATATAATTTTAAGAGCGGTGCGGTGCGGTGTGTTAGTCAAGATGACAGTTGATATAAAGAGAAAATTTATATGCAACAATACTTTTTTGCATATAGCTGGCAGGTATGTAGGTAGGTTGTTTTTAGGCCGAGGTAAACTAGGATATGATAGGAAAGGTGTGTGTGTGTGTGTGTGTGTGTGTGTATATGCGTGTGTACCCAACTTTGCGTAACCATAACTCCCGGCCTTGGAGTATTACTCCAACAAAAAATTCAAAAAACATATGACTCACCGGATGGTAAAAGAAGAATACAAATTTAAACAATACAGTGAAAAATTCAAATAAACGTAAACTAACTTAAAAAATAAAAAGAAATATTAAATTAAAAACATTTTGATTATTGGGAAGGTAACGGACATAATCGAATAGCTGGTCTTAAATATGTACCATTCCGGGTTCGAACTTTTACAACTCGAATGACGTTGTCTTTTCCCGGATATATTTCCTTGACTATGCCAAGTGGCCAAGATAATTTAGGGAGATTTTCCTCTCTTATAATAACTATTTGGCCAGGTGTAATGGGTTTTGTGTACGTATTCCACTTTTCACGCATTTGTAAAGAGGTGAGATATTCTACATGCCATCGTTTCCAAAATGACTGTACTAATTTATCGATCAACTCATATCGTTGAATGCGGGTTATTGAAATATCATCAACGTTGTAAGCGGGTAGGTAATTTAGCGGAGTTAAATTTAAAAAATGCGCAGGGGTTAATGCGGCAGGATCTAAAGGATCATTGCTTAATACACAAAGCGGTCTAGAGTTCAATAAAGCCTCTATTTGAATCAATACGGTATTCATTTCCTCGTAAGTTAATACTTGTGAGCCTATGACTTTAAATAAATGTGTTTTAATACACTTAATATTGCTTTCCCATATACCACCCATATGAGGAGAATACGGAGGATTTATTCGAAATTCTATTTTTCTAGGCGTCAATTCATGAAGTATTGCTTTATTATATTCATCGGAACAAACAAACTTATATAATTCATTTAAAATTTTACGAGCCCCAACAAAATTTCTTCCACCGTCACTTACAATGAGAGTGACAGGTCCTCTTCTGGCTATAAAACGTTTAAATGCAGCAAAGAACATTTCAGATGAGAGATCTGAAACTAATTCTATATGTAAAGCTTTTGTTGCTAGGCAAACAAATAAACAAACATATGCCTTTTGCTTTTTAACGCCTCTTCTCTTTGCCAGAGTTACAAACACTGGACCCATGTAATCTACTCCACATTTTGCGAAACATTTTATTTCATTTACTCGAAAATCGGGTAAATTGCCCATTAACGGGAAGGTTCCTTTTGGTTTGTTTTTAAAACAAATGTTGCAAGAATGAACAATCTTACGAACCAAACTACGACCAGATAAAATCCAGTACTTCTGTCGTAATAATGCTAACAATAATGCAGGGCCTGTATGATAATGTAAATAATGATAATATTCAATAAGTAACTGAACAATACGATCTTTAGAAGGCAATAAAATTGGATGTTTCGTTTCATACATTGATGATGAATTTTGAATTCGACCACCAACTCTAAGGATATTATTATTTAAAAATGGTAAAAGTTTGCGTAATACAGGACTACTCAATTTATTCTGTTCAAGAGAATGTATATCTTGAGAAAAATGGTTATTCTGAATGCATTTAATTACATGATTTTCAGCAGTTTCTAAGTCTGAGACCGTAATCATTCCAGACGTATTAAGTTTTCTCGTAAAACGAAGAACGTAAACAAGTATGTTTAATAATTTACTCCATTTAGAGATCCTGTTAGCGATTAAATAAATAAAGTGAGGCTCAGATTGAGTCTTAATTTGTATGAGAGCAACAGTTTTAGATTCAGGTATACTCTGATAGGCATTTTCCTTTTTAAAATTAGTCACAGGCCATTGACTCTGTGGCAATGAGATCCAGGCTGGACCATTAAACCAATAAGAGGTTTTCAAAAATTCATTAGGAGTAACGGAGCGGGATACAATATCGCTTGGATTTTCAGTTCCAGGAACATGAAACCAATTTTCTTCAGAAATAATTTCTTGAATAATTGCGGTGCGATTGGCAACGAAGGTTTGCCATCTATGCGGTGAGGAATGTATCCATGAAAGTACAATAGTTGAATCAGAAAATGCAAACATTTTGTCAATCTTACATCTAATCTCAATAGTTGAGAGAACAGATTTCATTAATAATGCAAGAAGGTGTGCGGCACATAACTCTAAACGTGCTAAAGATACCTTTTTAAGTGGGGATACTTTTGACTTGGCACATAGTAGTGATACATTTGAGGCGTTAGATTCAAGTGATCCAATGCGGATATATATAACCGCCCCATAGGCACGTTCACTAGCATCTGAGAAACCAAGCAAATTGATGAATGAATCATTTACTATACCTATATGTCTTGGTATATTTATATTTGATAAGTTTTCGAGTTCACTCTGAAATTTCAACCAAATCTTAAATATATCCTCAGGAACCCGTTCATCCCAAGACAATTCTCTTTTCCAACACTCTTGCACTAGAAGTTTCAAACCGATGATAACTGGAGCAAGGAGACCTAGAGGATCATATAATGATGCCATATTAGAAAGAATTAATCTTTTCGTACATACTAACGTATCTAAAGAGAGAGATTTGATTTTAAAAGTGAAACAATCAGAGGTGGGACTCCAAGACAAACCTATAATTTTGGTTTTATCGTCAAAATCTGAATTAAAAGTAATGTGTTGGTTAACACGTAGATTATCTGGAATGTGCTTTAAAAATTGTACAGAGTTGGAAATCCACTTATTTAGACAGAAACCTCCAGAGGAAAATAAGTGAACTAAATGAGAATAAATTTGTAAAGCTTCCTCAGGTGAATTGACTGAATAAAGAAAATCATCCATATAAAAATATTTCATAGCAAGTTGTGTGGTTTCAGGCAGTTTATCGCCTTCATCTGTTAAGAGTTTGCGAATGACTTTCATTGCTAAATAAGGGGAACATTTAAGCCCAAAAGAAACGCGTTGAAATTCATAAATGTCAATAGGATCTGAGTTATTAAATCTAAAAAGTATCCTTTGAAAACGTTTATGATCTGGATTCATTTTCAATTGAAAATACATTTTTTCTATGTCAGCAGAAATAACTACCGAGTACAGGCGTAGATTTATAAGTAAATCAAAAATATTTGTTTGCAAATTAGGTCAACAATGCAATATATCATTGGACTTTTTCCAGAGGAAGTTTTGTATCTGGCGTCTAAAACTATTCAAATTTTAGTAGTATCTTTATCAGGCCGATATACAGCTCTATGTGGTATATAATAAACACAATCTGAAGTTTGTGTATCTGTAACTTTTTTCAAAAAACCTTTGTCAATGTATTCTTGAATAGTGGTATTATAACCATATTGTAAATCTAAATTTGATTGCAACTTCTTTTCCAATGAAAGCAACCTATGTTTAGCGTTTTTTATTGAATGACCCAAAACTGTGGGACTTTCACGAAAAGGTAATGATACAGTATATCTACCCTCGTTGTCTCGCAAGACTGTTTTCTCAAAAATTTGTCCAAAGTTGCTCGTCAGGACTTAAATACTGACGTGATGGTACAGATTCTAGTTTCCAAAAGTTTTGAATCATTTCATCTAACTTATTTTTTGAATTAGAATCATCAATTGCGTGTAACGTGCGTTGAAATTGACATGATAAGTTATCTATTTGCGTTTCGCCCATGATCAAATAACCAAGAGTAGTCTGTAAGGCGATCATACGAGTTTCTTTAAGCGTTAATTTCCCAGGTAAAAGTAAATGCGGGAATAAACCAGCTCCGATTATGCAATCGATACTAGCAGGAAGATTAAAATTATTATCCGCTAGCGGCAAATTCTTAAAACAATCTGTCATTTCTAAGGCTGACGTAGGCAAATCATTAGTAATAGTTTCGACAACCGAAGCCTTAATATCGTAAAAGAATCTTGTATCATATCTTGAATTAATTGTAAATATAGCATATCCTAATATTGGTTTTACAGCAGACCCAATACCGTACACAAAAGCATTTTCGTACGTAATGTTAATATTAAATTTTTTACATATCTTTTCCGTTATAAAATTTGCATTTGATCCTGTATCTATTAATGTGCGGATGGTATTTTTTTTAATTCCATTAATATATACTATAGCGGTTGGTATTACATGATAACAGTTTACATTATTGATCAACAAACAATTGTCGATTTGACATTTAGGTTCATATGGTTGATCCAAATGTCGTCGACCGATATTATTCACCGAAGTGCTCGTATTGCGGTCAGAATTGACGAATGAGGTAATATTATCATCGTTTTTAACAATATCAGCTGCGCTAGGAACCTGTTTTGAATGATAATTATCTTTATTTTGATTATCTTCATCATCACATGTTGGTGAAGAAGGAAAATGAATCAATGAATGATGCCTTTTATTACAATAAAAGCAATTTTTTTCCGATTTACAATTTTTTGTTAAATGAGTACCAAAACAATTTTTACATAGTGATCTTTTGTTGATTATTTTGAATCTTGTGAATACATCCAACTGTAAGAATTTTTTACATGAATACAATGGATGTTTATTACATTCACACAAAAAACATTTTGTGATATCCATTGGCGTATTATTTATAACAAATGAATGTGAATTATTATTATTTTTTCGTCGATCATTTGGTGCACTTTTGTGGAATATAACCTGCGTTCTAGAGAGAATTTTGCTTTGCTCTCTCAGAAAAGATTGTAATAATTTAAAGTTTGGAATTTTTTCATTTCTAATATGTTGCTCAAATAAATTTAACGTCTCTCTATCTAACTTAAGAAGAGCAATGTGCGTTATGATGAAATCAGTTAAATCAGAAATATCTAATAATTTTAAAGCTTCAAATGAAGAGCAAAAATTTTCTATGAAATAATCCAAATTCTTTGAACTTGATTGTGTTAAGGGTTTAAAATTGATTATTTTTTCTAAATAATGCGAAGCTAAAATTCGTGAATCCTGGAATCGATCAACAAGCCTATCCCATATAATATCATAATCTCCTTTTTTTTCCCTTCCCTCCCATAGTGTTGTAACAGGTTTTATCTATGATTTGTTAAATTTTCACTGATGTACATATTTATATTCTTCTTACTTTATTGTGTTTAAATGTAATATGTTTATGGTATTATATATATTTTCTTTTTAGTACATGTACCATTTTGTCTCATAACTGTCACAGATGGTTGTCTGGAAGAAATTGCCAATAGGCAATAAGTCCGCCATTTGTACTAGCTATTAAGTAATGTACAATAAAGTGTTTAAATAAATAAATAAATAAATAATTAGATGCGACAGGAAGTATCCCAGAAATAACACTTAAAGCGGTACCTGTCAATTTTGACACTAAATATTGTGTTTTTTCACCATTCGACAAATTAATATTGTCGTGTATTAGATCTTTGAAATTTTGATAAAATAATGGCCATTTCGTTGGATCACCATTAAAACTAACAAGTTCCAATATTGGCAATTTGTGTGTTCTTTGAGAGTCTTTTTCAAATGATTTAATAATTGGAGGAACATAGTCAACTTTAGTTTTTAAAGATTGTTCAATATGCTTGATGTTACAGTATAATTCGTCAAGGGCTTCAATAGATTGAAAAGACGGAACATATTCTGGATTTACAGCTATTTTTCCCAAATTTAATTCTTCTACAACTTGACAAAATTCAGAACGGATTTTATCTATCGATTGTATGCGGATAAGAAAATTAGTTTTTTCTTCAGCGGTATTTAATGATTTCGACAAGTCATAAGCTTTCTGAATAATTGCAAATAAACTTAGCCGTTTAGCTTCCAATATTTTTAAAGAAGCCATTATTGATTAAACAACAATAAAATTAATGAAACAAGAATTTGATTAAGTACTTAGGTACTACAATCAATGCGGGTATGTATGAAATATGTAATGTAAATAGCGTATGTATAATGTTAATTTTGTATAAAAATGTATAAATTTGATAAGTAATGCGTGAAAATTCAAGATATGCGGGACAGAGGAACAAGGAATGCGGGAAAATACAAGATATACGGGACGAAGGACCAAGGAATATGGTGGAAAAGATGAAGGTATAGGGAGTTACCTTGCCTCGATATTTATTGTGCTGGTTCTGAATAATCTTTTCACCACATTCACAGCGTAGTATGAAAACTTTGACACTTCACTAGTAATTCACAAGTTAATTAATTTCAGCGGATTTTGAAGATATAATTTTAAGAGCGGTGCGGTGCGGTGTGTTAGTCAAGATGACAGTTGATATAATGAGAAAATTTATATGCAACAATACTTTTTTGCATATAGCTGGCAGGTATGTAGGTAGGTTGTTTTTAGGCCGAGGTAAACTAGGATATGATAGGAAAGGTGTGTGTGTGTGTGTGTGTGTGTGTATGCGTGTGTACCCAACTTTGCGTAACCAGGTTAAACAATCCCCAAACCACTACATTCTACAAACGGTACCGTAACATCTGTAACTCCTTGATTAAAAAAACAAAAGGAAATTACTATCGATCAAAAATTATTGAAGCTAACATTGACAAAAAAGAAACATGGAAAGTCATTAAGGAAATTACTAGCCCACATACTGCTTATCAGTCCCCCACTACGCTAAAAATAGATGGAAGACCTATAGACTTCGATAACCAACCTGAGAAGATATTGGAACACATAAACACTTACTACAATAATGTTGGAAAGAAACTTGCTGACAAAATACTAAATCAAATAAATTGCTACGAAGCTGAACTGATACAGAAAATACATAATTTACCTTCATTAACAAATGCACAATTGATATTCGAGCCAACCTGTGAGTTAGAAATAATTAACATAATAAAAAGTAATCGAATATTTTTATTATTGCATATGCGCAAACATTGGATTTTTTTCCCTATCGGGAGTCAAAGATATTTTTTAACAGATTTTTAATTATCTCAATAGAGACGAAGTTGGAATATTTATTGTAGGAGAACCGGGAAATCAAGGCACCTACAGGGCTTACGACCTGTCATCGGCTGGTTTACGTGATCACTTTATGCGCTTGCGCAACGTTCACCAATTATGCCTTTTAATGAGATCCCTATCAATTCAATTTTTGAAAGTTCTATATATTGTAATACTGAAATTCTTTTCGCTTGAAAATAAGGAATTTTTACTACAGCCATCTATGGGTGAAATTATGAACAACAATCTTATTATTTTTATTTATTTTGTTGGAACGCCATCTATTGAGAGAATTGGTTTTTTGTAAATAATGAAAGCTACAATTCTTATATCTGAGGTGACAATGCATTTTTCGCATAGAAGTCACCCCTAAATTGCGCCAGACTTATAAGGTCATTTTTGTCTTATTTACCTACTTGTACCAATGTGTAAGTAATCGAATATTTTTATTATTGCATATGCGCAAACATTGGATTTTTTTCCCTGTCGGGAGTCAAAGATATTTTTTAACAGATTTTTAATTATCTCAATAGAGACGAAGTTGGAATATTTATTGTAGGAGAACCGGGAAATCAAGGCACCTACAGGGCTTACGACCTGTCATCGGCTGGTTTACGTGATCACTTTATGCGCTTGCGCAACGTTCACCAATTATGCCTTTTAATGAGATCCCTATCAATTCAATTTTTGAAAGTTCTATATATTGTAATACTGAAATTCTTTTCGCTTGAAAATAAGGAATTTTTACTACAGCCATCTATGGGTGAAATTATGAACAACAATCTTATTATTTTTATTTATTTTGTTGGAACGCCATCTATTGAGAGAATTGGTTTTTTGTAAATAATGAAAGCTACAATTCTTATATCTGAGGTGACAATGCATTTTTCGCATAGAAGTCACCCCTAAATTGCGCCAGACTTATAAGGTCATTTTTGTCTTATTTACCTACTTGTACCAATGTGTAAGTAATCGAATATTTTTATTATTGCATATGCGCAAACATTGGATTTTTTTCCCTGTCGGGAGTCAAAGATATTTTTTAACAGATTTTTAATTATCTCAATAGAGACGAAGTTGGAATATTTATTGTAGGAGAACCGGGAAATCAAGGCACCTACAGGGCTTACGACCTGTCATCGGCTGGTTTACGTGATCACTTTATGCGCTTGCGCAACGTTCACCAATTAAGCAAAGATATTTTTTAATAATATCTTTGACTCCCGACAGGAAAAAAAATCCAATGTTTGCGCATATGCAATAATAAAAATATTCGATTACTTACACATTGGTACAAGTAGGTAAATAAGACAAAAATGACCTTATAAGTCTGGCGCAATTTAGGGGTGACTTCTATGCGAAAAATGCATTGTCACCTCAGATATAAGAATTGTAGCTTTCATTATTTACAAAAAACCAATTCTCTCAATAGATGGCGTTCCAACAAAATAAATAAAAATAATAAGATTGTTGTTCATAATTTCACCCATAGATGGCTGTAGTAAAAATTCCTTATTTTCAAGCGAAAAGAATTTCAGTATTACAATATATAGAACTTTCAAAAATTGAATTGATAGGGATCTCATTAAAAGGCATAATTGGTGAACGTTGCGCAAGCGCATAAAGTGATCACGTAAACCAGCCGATGACAGGTCGTAAGCCCTGTAGGTGCCTTGATTTCCCGGTTCTCCTACAATAAATATTCCAACTTCGTCTCTATTGAGATAATTAAAAATCTGTTAAAAAATAATAAAAAGTCTTAAATCAAATAGTGCACCAGGCATTGATGGTATTCCTTCACATGTTATTAAAAATAACTATCAATGTATTGCTAAACAGTTGGTCCACATTACAAATCTTAGCCTAAAAACTGGTATATTTCCAGATGCCCTCAAAAACTCTATTATAATTCCCATCCATAAACATGGAGCTACGGATGAAATTCAGAATTATCGCCCCATTTCACTTTTAAGCACTGTCTCAAAGATATTCGAAAAGGTTGTAAAAACTAGACTGGTCAACTTTTTAGATAAAAATCAACTGCTATTCAATAACCAATTCGGATTTCGCAAAAATATGAGTACAGAAACTGCTCTATTACACTTAACAAAATCAATTTACAATTCTATAGACAAAGGGAAAAAATGTTTGACAGTATTCCTTGACCTATCAAAAGCTTTTGACACAGTCTCACATTCCATTTTATTGGGTAGGCTTTCTCAGATTGGAATTAAATCCAACTCTCTGAAATGGTTTACCACATACTTAAAAAATAGAACACAGACTACTAAACTCAAAAATCATCATTCATCCTCTCTAGATATTAACTATGGAGTTCCACAGGGCAGTGTTTTGGGTCCTATCCTATTCCTCATTTACATAAATCAATTATGCGATATGGAAATTGAGGGAAGGATTATTTCATTTGCTGATGACACTTCATTGATTTTTCACGCAGATACTTGGGATAATGTCTTTACTATCGCGCAAAGAGAGGTTCTCAAAGTAAAAACTTGGCTAGAGTATAACTTTTTGACCCTTAACGTGACAAAGACCAAATATCTTACCTTTGGCATAAAAAATAGACCTCTACTATCGGCCAATCATACATTAACTATTCATGACTGCCATAATGGTGTACCTTGTCACTGTTTACCTCTGGAGAGAGCAGATTCTATCAAATGTTTAGGAGTAACCATAGACTCATCACTTAGATGGGATAAACATATAGAACATGTCACTAAAAGAACACGTCAGTTAGTATATATCTTCAGGAGTATAAGAAATATTGTCGACCATCAAACTATCAAAACTATTTACTACGCACTCTGTCAATCCATCATTACTTACGGCATTCTTATTTGGGGCAACTGCGCAAATTCGATATTAGATTCTCTTTATAAGAGTCAAAAACTTCTGATCAAAATTATTTTGTCCCGCCCTATAAGATTCCCTACTCGAAACCTTTTTGAAAACTTCAAAGTCTTAACTCTACATCAGCTCTACACTAAATGCCTTATTTGCTACTTTACATTTAAAGACACCGATAAAACACGAACACAACAAACAAGATTTACACGTACGTCATCTCACTTAAATTACCATATCCCTCATCCAAACACTAGCCTTGCTCAGTGACACTATTCATATCAAGCTCCCAGTGTTTACAATACCATCCCAGATTCTATTAAAAATATCAATCACTACCAAAGGTTCAAAAGAGAAATATCTTATGACTTGCTTTTTGTTTACTGTATGTGTGTGTGTGTGTATATGTGTGATGTGTGTGAGTATGTTTATGATCCAGTATATTACGTGAGTATGGAGAGTGCCTGTGGATGTATGTTAGGTAGTGTATGAACAATTGTGCTGAATCCACTTTAAAATAATGTTGTTTAATTTACAAAACCAAAGACTGCATCCAATATAACACAGGGATTATCCCTAGCATATTGGAGAGCAAAATCGCTAATTGACAGCAAAGCGCAAGAGAGTGTCAATGGTTTGGATGTGTATGTGTACCTTTCCATTGTCTCTGTCTGAAATATGTATAGCATTTAATCTTTTTTTATATATGTACCTTTATTACTGTTGTCAAACCTCTGTATGTAAAATGTCATGTTTATTATAAATAAATAAATAAATAAACTAAAATGTAGAAGTAACATACCCTAGTATGTATAAGTTGATTATCGAGGGAGATCGCGATCCACTTCCACGCCGGCGACGCTATAGAGCCCATTGGCCCTGTTCGCCACCGGACGCAGCCGCAACATCGGACAAACACAAAATATCCACCATCCATCGGGTTCAACCACTGCCCCCGAGAATCCAACCACACACGTCAGGGCCTCCGATTGGTCTCGAAATCGGCCGCTAAGAACACTCCGTTTCAAGTCGGAGGGGCTTGTACCCCGACCCCTCGGTCCTCGTGTTGGCGTCTGAAGGTTCCGCGGGCTAACACCGGGGGCATCCGACGCAATCATCACCTGTCAGATTTGACGTCTAGTTGTCAACACAGGATGTCTGACCCGACGTCTGCGCCGGCGGTGTGCCCGAACCACACAACAACATTCGCCACAGTTTGACGAGTAACTGCCGAGCGAGACTGAAGGCGTTCGTCCTGCTCTTCTTTAAGTACAGAATTGACGAGGGCACAACAGCGTCGGCCGCCCACCCCCGCCTTTACTGCCTAGGCCCTTAGAGCCGCAACCTAGGCGCAGTTTCTAGTATAAGTTGATTAATCTAAAATGTAGAAGTAACTTACCCTAATATGTAAAATTTAACGTCATTCCATATACTGTAAGATCCTGGCACTGATCTCACAAGCACCACCTTCATCTGCACTTTATCCTCTTCAGTCAAGTTGTATCCTTTCATTTGGCCTCCACGATCAACCAGCTTCTCCCTGGCGATCTTCTCCGATACCTCGGCGCAGACTCCTAGGATTCTCTTGAGATCTATCTCGGAACATGAGGCCGGCATACAGACCCCCATCAGTATGGTACGAATCTGAAAAATATCAAAATATTACAACGGACGAGACGACGCAGCCGTTGGCGTTTAGATTTTAGTGTTTCATTACGCCCAATTCAGTAACTTTTTGAACTAAAGTAGGAACTAAAACCTACAAAAATAGTGTACCGTAAATAATAATTTTAATCAAATTACCCCCTATTCAGTAACTATTGTAACTAAAATAGGAACATACTTAAGGCTCTTGTATACCCTAGGTATACGGATGTAGGTACACAAAAATGCACACTAAATTACCTTCTAATGTATGAAACACGAAAAAATATTGTATTTCACCTAATCTGTGACAAACAACACTTTTTCGTGAAAAAATGGCAAAATTTAGAGGTTTTTTTGAAATAGCAAGAATAGTAAGTAAAATATTATAATAATAAAAAACTCAACCGGTAGATTTTCATATTCTCTTTAGATTGAAATAAAAATCTACCTCATAGACCTTGTAGTTTTTTTGTTACGTACAGTAAAAAAATAAAAAAAGGTTATATTAAAACTTATTTTACAAGAAAAATATAAAAGAAATTCAAATTTCAAAAAAATCATGAAATAGAATTAAGATGTACCTAAATACAAACTCTCCTTTATTTTAAAGACGTAACTTTTGTAGGTATTAGGGATATTATTTTCAAAATATACTTTATAACCTACTATAGCATCTTAAATTGTAGATTTTAGATTTACGGTCTTATTTCAGCGTAATAAAATATCAACTTGGACTAAATTGAATAGGAACATACCTATATTGGCCGGGACGTTTCTTTAAAATTTACTGAATTAGACGTATTTTGAATAATTATGAATATTATGAAAATTACATATTATTCATAATACGTCTGATTCAGTAACTTTTTAAGAACGTTAAATTTAGTCCAAGTTGATATTTTATAACGCTGAAATAAGACCGTCAATCTAAAATCTACAATTTTAGTATGTTCCTATTTTTGTTACAATAGTTACTGAATAGGGGGTATGGTCTGTGGCGCAGACTACGCAACAAGCGTCTGCCTTCAGACAGGTCAAGGGACGGAAGGGACGGAATAAAAAAATAATATATAGTACTAGTTGCATGTAACACATGAGATCCAACTGTCGAAAGCGATTGTATGTATAGTTGAAGAATAAAAATCAAACTATAAACCCATAAATCCAAATTATTGAAAATTTTAACACTTGTTGGTATGTATGTCAAGATAGGACAGTATGGAGGTCAGTCCTCTTTTCCTTCCCGGGATATGAAAACAGCATGATGGTTCTGAATGTTTGTTTGGATATTAAAATCCTATCAAACTATTAAGTCTTCTTACATATTGTGTGTAGGCGACTGCCATATAAATTGTATGAAGCGATGTCGTCACTAAATTCTATTTTCATAAAAATTGTTAAAAAATTTGAGATGTACAAATACAATGTTTGTATTTTTTATAGAAAATTAAATTATCTAGTTGGGGTGTTTCGGCTTTTTTCGATATTTTTAAAAAGTTTGGAAATATAGGCAGTTAAACTCATAAATTTATCATAAAAAAAATATTTTTCTTAATAAAACATGTTTGAGAAACCCTGGATTTTTTTTGAATAAACTTATTTGAGATTTTGTATTTGTCTATATTTGTACCAATTTTCAGCGTTCTAGCTTTTATGGTTTCTGAGAAATATGAAAAAATAAAGTAAAAATTCAAAAGTTGATAACCCCTGACTTAAACAAAAATTATAAATTCTGAGTATAAAAGTTTTGTAGGCCTATAACTGTGTATTTATTCTGAAATTTTGGGCTCTGTAAATTGAGCGGATCAAAAGTAATAAGGGGGGGACGGACACACACACACACACAGACACACGAAATGTTCTACTCCGAATTCTGAGTAAATCCGTGTATGGAACATATATGCTGCGAAGCCTCTAAGTTGGTGTTTTTTGACTTCAAAGTTGGAAAAGCCGTGAAAAAAGTAGACCTCTCCATACTAGTTGCATGTAACACATGAGATCCAACTGTCGATAGCGATAGTATGTATAGTTGAAGAATATGTACCAAACTATAAACCCATAGATACAAATTATTGAATATTTTCAGATATTTTGTTTTCTATACAACATATGTAGGTATGTATGTCAAGATAGGATAGTATGGAGGAAGATCCTTTTTCCTACCCAGAATATGCAAATAGCATGATGGTATGTATGTATGTTTGGAGATGAAGTATCAAACTATTAAGTCTTCTTACATATTGTGTATAGGCGACTGCCATACAAAATGTATGAAGCGATGTCGTCACTAAATTCAATTTTTAAAAAAATTGTTAAAAAAAAATTGAGATCTTCTACTACAACGTTAATATTTTTTATAGAAAATTAAATTATCTAGTTGGGGTGTTTCGGCTTTTTTCGATAATTGTAAAAGTTTTGGAAATATAGGCAGTTAAACTCATAAATTTATCATAAAAAAATATTTTTCTTAATAAAAAATGTTTGAGAAACCCTGGAATTTTTTTGAAAAAACTCATTTGAGATTTTGTATTTGTCTATGTTTGTACCAATTTTCAGCGTTCTACCGTTTATGGTTTCTGAGATATATGGAAAAATAAAATAAAAATTCAAAAGTTGATAACCCCTGACTGAAACAAAAATTCAAAATTCCGAGTATAAAAGTTTGGTAGGCCTGTAACTGTTTATATATTCTGAAATTTTAGGCTCTGTAAATTGAGCGGATCAAAAGTTATAAGGGGGGGACGGACACACAGACACACAGACACACACACACACAGACACACGAAATGTTCTACTCCGAATTCTGAGTAAATCCGTGTATGGAACATATATGCTGCGAAGCCTCTAAGTTGGTGTTTTTTGACTTTAAAGTTGGAAAAGCCGTGAAAAAAGTAGACCTCTCCATACAATTCTCGCGTATTCTGGCTTGATACATTGTCGATATGTTAAGAGAACAAAGTTCTCCTGAACAAATCGACAGTTGGATTACAATCTAAGATTCAGACTAACTAGTTGCATGTAACACATGAGATCCAACTGTCGATAGCGATAGTATGTATAGTTGAAGAATATGTACCAAACTATAAACCTATAGATACAAATTATTGAATATTTTCAGATATTTTGTTTTCTATACAACATATGTAGGTATGTATGTCAAGATAGGATAGTATGGAGGAAGATCCTTTTTCCTACCCAGAATATGCAAATAGCATGATGGTATGTATGTTTGGAGATGAAGTATCAAACTATTAAGTCTTCTTACATATTGTGTATAGGCGACTGCCATACAAAATGTATGAAGCGATGTCGTCACTAAATTCAATTTTTAAAAAAATTGTTAAAAAAATTGAGATCTTCTACTACAATGTTAATATTTTTTATAGAAAATTAAATTATCTAGTTGGGGTGTTTCGGCTTTTTTCGATAATTGTAAAAGTTTTGGAAATATAGGCAGTTAAACTCATAAATTTATCATAAAAAAAATATTTTTCTTAATAAAAAATGTTTGAGATACCCTGGAATTTTTTTGAAAAAACTAATTTGAGATTTTGTATTTGTCTATGTTTGTACCAATTTTCAGCGTTCTAGCGTTGATGGTTTCTGAGATATATGGAAAAATAAAATAAAAATTCAAAAGTTGATAACCCCTGACTGAAACAAAAATTCAAAATTCCGAGTATAAAAGTTTTGTAGGCCTGTAACTGTTTATATATTCTGAAATTTTAGGCTGTGTAAATTGAGCGGATCAAAAGTTATAAGGGGGGGACGGACACACAGACACACAGACACACACACAGACACACACACACACAGACACACGAAATGTTCTACTCCGAATTCTGAGTAAATCCGTGTATGGAACATATATGCTGCGAAGCCTCTAAGTTGGTGTTTTTTGACTTCAAAGTTGGAAAAGCCGTGAAAAAAGTAGACCTCTCCATACAATTCTCGCGTATTCTGGCTTGATACATTGTCGATATGTTAAGAGAACAAAGTTCTCCTGAACAAATCGACAGTTGGAATATACTAGTTGCATGTAACACATGAGATCCAACTGTCGATAGCGATAGTATGTATAGTTGAAGAATATGTACCAAACTATAAACCCATAGATACAAACTAGTTGCATGTAACACATGAGATCCAACTGTCGATAGCGATAGTATGTATAGTTGAAGAATATGTACCAAACTATAAACCCATAGATACAAATTATTGAATATTTTCAGATATTTTGTTTTCTATACAACATATGTAGGTATGTATGTCAAGATAGGATAGTATGGAAGAAGATCCTTTTTCCTACCCAGAATATGCAAATTGCATGATGGTATGTATGTATGTTTGGAGATGAAGTAACAAACTATTAAGTCTTCTTACATATTGTGTATAGGCGACTGCCATACAAAATGTATGAAGCGATGTCGCCACTAAATTCAATTTTTAAAAAAATTGTTAAAAAAAAATTGAGATCTTCTACTACAATGTTAATATTTTTTATAGAAAATTAAATTGTCTAGTTGGGGTGTTTCGGCTTTTTTCGATAATTGTAAAAGTTTTGGAAATATAGGCAGTTAAACTCATAAATTTATCATAAAAAAAATATTTTTCTTAATAAAAAATGTTTGAGAAACCCTGGAATTTTTTTGAAAAAATTAATTTGAGATTTTGTATTTGTCTATGTTTGTACCAATTTTCAGCGTTCTACCGTTTATGGTTTCTGAGATATATGGAAAAATAAAATAAAAATTCAAAAGTTGATAACCCCTGACTGAAACAAAAATTCAAAATTCCGAGTATAAAAGTTTTGTAGGCCTGTAACTGTTTATATATTCTGAAATTTTAGGCTCTGTAAATTGAGCGGATCAAAAGTTATAAGGGGGGGACGGACACACAGATACACACACACACACACAGACACACACACACACACACACAGACACACGAAATGTTCTACTCCGAATTCTGAGTAAATCCGTGTATGGAACATATATGCTGCGAAGCCTCTAAGTTGGTGTTTTTTGACTTCAAAGTTGGAAAAGCCATGAAAAAAGTAGACCTCTCCATACAATTCTCGCGTATTCTGGCTTGATACATTGTCGATATGTTAAGAGAACAAAGTTCTCCTGAACAAATCGACAGTTGGATTAAGTAAACATAAAATAGATGCATACAAGCTAGGAGATTTGGGACAGGACAATGGATATGAATAGAAGGGGAAAATTAGGAATATAAAATCAATCACTGAGAAAGCCTCAACATACTCTTAAATATGCTGTGTGCCAAACATGTCAAGATCCTCGAACTTTGCATCAAACTGTTTACATACTCTATGTACAAAAGCATTTCCGGCATAATTAGTTCGAAGAACAGGCACATTGAATAAGTCGTGACTCCTTGTTAAACGCGCAGGGACTCGAAGGTTAATTTTCCCTAATAAATAAGGAGTATCAACCCGATTATTCAATATGTTATAAAGAAACATCATGTCTCTGATTGTACGCCTCTTCTGTAAAGTGGGTAATGAATATTTCACACAGCGAGCAGGATAGTCAGGGGAATACGTATGTGATCTATAGTCAAGGTGTTTTACAAACTTCTTTTGTACACGCTCGATTTGATCAATATGTATATTATAATGGGGATTCCACACCGTGCTCGCATATTCAACCCGACTTCTAACATATGACAAATATAGTACCTTGAGTGTATCAATTGAGTGAAATGGCTTGCAAACCCTAATTAAAAAACCCAATAGTTTCAGAGCTTTACCAACAATGTATTCAATATGATATTTTGAAAATGTGATCAAATACGAATACATAATAAACTTATTCATAACCTCAAATGGCAAAGATGTTGATAGCATTTTTCCTGCGACCAATTTCCATTTAATTTATAAAGCAACTCGCTCACGCGAGTCGTATAATTATTACAGACTAACTGAACCTAACCAAAAAATTTAGGGGTATAGGATTTATATATACATCATATTATTATTTCGTTGTCGTATTTTATTGCCAAGCTTCAACCGATCACACTATCGGTCATTTTTGTGTGCATGGGTATTTCCGTCCCTAAATTTTTCTTGAGCAAGACGCTAGTGACTACGCATGCGTACTGCGCACTGTTCGGCCATGTTTTTTTATGTCATGTCACCGTGATGTCGCCTAACCTAACCTAACATTTCAATTGATATGTACCTACTCGTATTACTTGGTTTTTATTTTCAACATATTATAACTTCTTCTTCTTCTTCTTCTTCCTTTTCATAGATCCGAAGATCTGTTTGTACCGCTATTCTGTCTCCTGCGATGTGGACTGCCAACTGTCTCGCCATCTCTTTGGAGGTCTTCCTGGTGGTCTTCTTCCAGGTGGGTTCTCCTGGAGAGCGATACGTTGGAGTCTATTTTCAGCCATTCTGTTTACATGTGAGCTCCAATATCGCCTCCGCTGTCTTCCCCATCTGACGATGTCTTCCGTACTACACTTTTTTCTTATTTCGGTATTTCGAATTCGGTCTCTTAGAGTGTTTCCGGTTATAAATCGCAATGTCCTCATCTCTGATGTTCTCAGAAGAGATTTTGTTCTCGTTGTGTCTGCTCTGGTCTCTACTCCGTAGGTGGCAATGGTTCTTACACATGTTTTATATATTCGGACTTTGCTTTCGATATTCTTGTGTTTATTCCTCCATATACTTTCCTTTAGACATCCTGATATTGCAGCTGCTTTATTTACTTGTCTTAATGTTTCGTCGTATATTATAACTTGACACGTGTAAATCATCCATTTTTATTTGTTTCCATACACAACTGGTGTTTTCATCTTAAATAAGATATTCCGGAATGCTGTGAAAATAACTAGTACGCTTCCAATTAGGTGTGAACTAGGTACGTTTTGACAGTTGATTCGACTAAAATGTGGTTATAGAATAAGGAATTGAACTTATTTGTGAATTATTTGGAATAAGAATATTCATATTAATTTCAGCGTTATAGAATATCAACTTGGAATAAATTTAACAGTATTATTGACACCGATGCACTTTTGCGAAAATTCCCTTCAACATACCGACGAGACAAACTAGAAAAATATATATACATTCAGACATCCTATCTGGGGCACAAATTATGCACAGCACAGAGCATGCAGAAATTATGATTCTTTCTTCCATGACATTGATCTCTTCAACTCATCACATAGAAGATTTAAATTATCCATTTTGGCCACGTCCCCTCATCGCTCTGAGTGATCTTACGCACGCTTCCCATATCGTCCCATTTCCTTTCAATTTCCATTTCCTACAGCAAATAATATTATGCTACTGATTTTTTTTCCTCAATTCATGTTTTGTTAACCAGTAATACTCATCAAAAAATTTTGTTTTATTTATTGTATTAATGTCTGCTTGTCTTATGTACTAAAATGGCTGTATGTTTGTCTTCAATAAATAAATAAATAAATAAATAAATAAATAAAAAATAAAAATAAATAAATGGAATAGTAGGTAACGCACCTATTTTAGCTGGAAAGTTCTTAGAATAAGTTATAGAATCGGACGTGATATCATCTTATGATAATAATTTACTTTGAAAAGACGAAAACAATGTGCAGCTACGCTCCTGATCAACTGCAATGTGCATATCCCCGACAGTTTACGAAGATAAACGAAGATCAACGAATGACGACCGCATATCTGCCCACTGCACCTTGGGGTGTACGACAATTAATTTTTTTACCAAGGTCGTTTGAGCTGTCAATGTTGACATTAATCGCGAAAATTTTCAACACAAAAAAATAATAGTGTTATAAAATCATACAACTAAGTACTTAAATAATAACGTTGAAAAATATAATTGATTTGAAAAATGTGATCAAATGCAAAGACATAATAAACTTATCCCTAACCTCAAATGGTAAAAATGTTAATAAAAAAATTTCTATAACCTATTTCCATTCAATTAATAAAGCATCTCGCTCACGCGAGTCGCTATAATCATTAAAGGCTAACTAAACCTAATCGAAAACTATACGAGATGCAATAAAATACGACAGCGAAATTTATTTATTTATTTAAAACAATAGTAGGTATGTTGAAAGAAAGCAAAATGAAGATATATAAGACCTGCGTAAGGCCAATAATGACATATGGCATCGAAACCAGAGCCGACACTACGAGAACAAAAAGTCTCTTGCGAACCACCGAGATGAAAACTCTCCGCCCCATCGCGGGTTTAACCATCCGAGACAGAGTACGAAACTCCGAAATTTGGAGGATCTGCGATGCTGAGGATGTCGTGTGATGGGGTAGAAACAGAAGACGTTACTGAAGAGACCACGTCGAAAGAGCGGATTCAGTGAGAGTGGTGAAAATAGCATCAGACGAGATACCGTCAACCAGCAGACCCCCTGGACGACCGCCAAAGAGATGGAAGGACAGCTGGAAATCCGCGTCCCAGGAGTGAATCCGAGAACAAACAGTACCCAGTACTAGAACAAGCAGAAGAAGAAGAAGAATAGTAGGTATGTGTACGTAATAATAGTATGTGTAAGTACGTAAATCTCCATTCCCCTCAATTTTGGGTAGGTTCAGTTATTTTAGGAGCGGATTCCGTAAATACAAGTATACAAACATACTTTGAAGCATAAATTTTTATAAATACGTTTAATGACAAATTTAATATATCAATAGAGACGAAGAAAAAAGAGAAAAGGGAACATTCAATCGGCTGGTTTACGCAAAAAGCGTTCACCAATTATGGCTTTTTATTGACTTTCCTTTTCAATGCAAATTATGAATATTCTGTAAAGTACACTGTTTACACTGTTTGAAAATAAGCTGGGAACGTCATCATCACCATCTATCGAGTATCCTATTAATCGATATTTCTATGAAACTAGAGCCAGAATATGTATTTTATAATAAGTATTGATCTTTGCTAATTGAAATCTGAACAAAACTTGGCGCTATAATTAATTAGAAATTGAAGAAAAGTTTGTCGTATAATTAATCGCCTTAAACTTTTAATTCCAGGAATTCGAGAGAGAAAGAATTCAAGAGAAAATTATACAGACAAAATTAATGAACTAACAGACATTGACGTAACTAGATGAAACAGCAATGGTCCTTCTTTTACTCAAATTTATTTTTTTTCATTTATTTTTATTTTATTTTATTCAGAAAACATACAGCATACATAATAATAATAACAAAAATGATATATACAGTTTCATGCCTAAATACATGTTTTCGCTTATATAAAAAAAGAAATAGGTACCTTAAAATATATTTTTTTATTTAATAAATAAATTTGGAATGGTAAAATAAAACCAAAGTTTTCAGTTCTACTAATTTAATGACACTGACTAGTTTCGGTCATCCAGTGACCATTCCCATATAGCCAATTCCAGTCGCCGTGTCGACACGTCTCGACACGGTTTGTGTCGAAACATTGTATTCTAGTAACATATTTCAGTCGCCGTGTGCACACTGTGTCGTAACGGCGACTAGAAATGGGGAGGAGTGGACACAGTAACATTCGGTCACAATGTTCCGACGCCGTGTGTTAACATTGTTACCAGTTTGCGACCGCATTTAGTTCATCATTCGCTCACTTGCTTTCAACTCGTTTGACATTTATGCGAGAATGATAGATAAAAAAAAAAACAATACAACACCGCCATTAAAGTTTGTCAAGTGTTTATTTTGAATATTGCTAAATATGACTTTATAAGGCTACATTTTTAATGGGAAAAGAAATTCATTGTGTAATTTGTTAAAATAGGTTGAAATTGTCCAACGGGACACCATGTAATCGTAATTTAAACAATAATAGCGAAATATTTATTATATTTTCACTAAAAAAATCATGCATTTAGAAAGCTCTGAAGCTTTCGTTTCAATAAATAACAAATTATAATACTAAAAATTAGTTATATAATCAACAAAAAGCATAAAATTGTGGTGAACAATAAAACAAAATTATATTTGACATATAGCATAATGTGGTCGCAATCTAGTCACAAAGTTACCACACAAAGTCGACATGTGTCGACATGTTTCCAGAAGTAGTAACAATGTTACCGAATTAACAAAATGGCTTCACGTCCTTTTTGCTACCAGTTATTCTCAAAGTTTTAGAAACTTCACAACATTATTTATTTATTTGTTTAATAATACGCTAACAAAAGCATTTACAAACAAAAATATAGCAAAAAATATTATGAACGATTTTTTTAGACGAAGAAAGACTTAAATACACAAGAATCATTCAAATAGGTTTATTTTGGATGCATGAACATAATATATGAAAAAAACGTAATAACCCAATCAAAAAATGCACACCTACCTAAAATGGAGTATTATTGATTTTTAGAAGGATGATTAGAGAACTATTATTGGGATTACAAATCCAGATTTGCAAATTTCAAAAATATGTGCAAATTGGCTGTCAAAAAACTGTTTTTTTCGTTCTTTTTAAACAATATCACTATAACTTTTTTTTTAATAAAAATTAAATTTACTAAGAATTGATTTTTTTATATAAATGAACCCTTTTTTATAAAATTTAAAATATTTTAGATTTCTTCAATCTTTCAAATTGGATTATGGCTAAATGACACGTCCTATAGAAAAATTAAAACTACTTTTCGTACAAAACGAGGACTAATATCAAACTTATTTCATACTAGGTAATAAGTTAGTAGCGAAATAAGTTAGTAGAAACATTTTTTAAACTACTAACAAAATTTTATTACTAACTACATACAAAATTTATTTAAATTTTTCGCGAATAACGCGAATTTTGACGTTTTTGGAAAATATCACCGATTTTTTGTCATTTTTACCGTCATTTTCGCAAAAAAATAACAAATTGTTTTGATTATTTACAGTTG
Source organism: Molanna angustata (assembly GCA_963576475.1). Taxonomy (NCBI): domain Eukaryota; kingdom Metazoa; phylum Arthropoda; class Insecta; order Trichoptera; family Molannidae; genus Molanna; species Molanna angustata. The sequence goes on along the minus strand of OY754989.1, from coordinate 5,290,810 downwards.
AGACATTTCTAGTAATTTTATTTGTTGTTTTACGTTGTGTTTGGAGTATTTTTAAATAAAATAATGTCGATTCAGAAAGATTTTTATCTTCATACAATACTGTTTTGTTTGAAGTTTGACAGAATAACCAATCTTAAAGAAAACAATTTGGCTGCAATGTATATTTTCAATTTTGAAGCAATTTAAATTTGATGCAAAGAATTGTTATTTAGGGTGATAAAGTTCTATTTGTTTGTAATTTTTCAAACAATTTTAATTTTAATTATATAATTATATAGAAGAAGGGTCGAAGCCCCTAGTATAATATACAATTCAGTTGTTTTTACATTGCGAACATATGAACACTCCGAGAGCTACGACTAAATGATTAATAATAATATATTTATTTTCTTTACAAAAAGACCTAAAGGAAAACAAATAGGTATCTCTGATTATAAATAATTTAAAAAAATACAGATGTAATAATAAAGTATGAAAATATAATGATGTAGGTATTCGAGGTATCATGTTAAGTGTTCAAAAAAAATTCTATTTGTCAAACTAAGTAGGAAAAATTCCTGTTTAGGTAGACAATCAATACACATTACTATTTATTCACACCAGATAAATACGAATACGGCTTTAGATGAACTAATTAAACATAGTTAGAAAGGTATCATAAACTAAGAGCACATTTCGCTCATATATTTGGAAATGAAATATTTAAATAGGTAAATAAAAATATTTACTTGGAGTTAGGTTTTATAAATTAATTAACTTTTTCACTTTTCTGTAGAAAGTCGATGACTGACGGAATCGTTTTGGTTGTTTGCTCATAATGAATGCAATTTTGATGACAATACGTGGCACTCTATCGAAACAGTTTGAGAAGTTATGACATTTTCTTTACATTTAGCATTGTAATGATCGCGACTAGAAGTGTGGTAACAGTGTGGTAACGTTACCACACATTGTGTGTAGATTCAAATATTCTGGTAACAATGTTTCCACACTGTTACCACACGTTACTACACTTTTTCCCAAAGTATACACTAGTCGCAAACTAGTCGCAAACTAGTCGCAAAGTGTATAGAATGAAAGTCTACACAATGTGTACACTTTGTGTCGACACGGTGTCGACACAAAGTCCACACTTTGTTACCGAATTTTTCCGGTCACAAAGTGTGGTAACTGTTACCACACTTTCAGACACTGCGACTACTTGTGACTACTTTGAAAATTTTGTGACCGAAAATGGCTATATGGGTTGGTTTTATTTTACCATTCCAAATTTATTTATTATTTGAAATGGAGTTCTACCAAGAATTGTCCTTATAAAAGTTAAAAAAAAAAAAAAAAATTATTTATTATTTCTTTCATCATCATAGTGCGGGTGAAAAAAGGAACATCAAATATTACCCCTGCTAAAAATTTGCAAAAGCTAAAAACAAACTAATGTAAAAATTAAAATTTTTGGAGATAATTAACATCAAATTATTCATTGTAAGAGCTATAGTTATAAAGGCAAAAAGTAGAAATAAGTAAAAGTAGTTATTTCTTGCTTATTTTGTGTTTTTACTCTATTTTTTGTTTTCATTCTCTAATATGAGTTTTTTTGTACGCTCTGTACTCTGCTGTGCAATATCACATTCAATTCTATTACTTGCGCACTGTCTTCACGTCATGTCGCCTAGCCTAAAATTTCAATTGATGCATTTTTTTCCGTACAAAACTGATGTTTTCAACCAAACTAAAAATATTTCTAACTGCCGTAAAAATAACTTGTACGCTTTCAGTTATATATTTATTTATTTTATTTTATTTTAAACTTTCTGAGCACAAGTGCACAATGGCGGGCTTATTGCCAAATGGCAATATCTTCCAACCAACCATATTCATTTGGTGAAAAACTATTACATTTATGGTATGTACCAAAATTTTTATATAATAATAAAACATATAAAATGAAAAAAAAAACATATAAGCAAAAACAATAAAGAAACGGAGGGGACAGGAGAGGGGGGGGGGGACAAGGATAGGATAAGGAGACAAATTTAGGTGTTATGTGTAAGGAAATGATTCCTCAGATTTCTTTTGAAAGCGGGAAGTGTTAATGAAACTCCAAGTTGCGATGAGATGTGATTCCAAAGACGAGCTGCTTGTACGGAGAAATATGAGGTGATAAAGAAAGTAATGTGTACTGGGATACTGAGCGTTCTTTCAGTATTTGAACCAAGAGACAACCCATGTTCAGAGAGGAAGTGAAATTGATTTCGTAGATAAACTGGAGCATTGGAGTTGTTTAAGACCTTGTATAGAAGTGTGAGGGTATGTAGGTTCCTACGCTGCCTGATAGGCAACCACCTTAAAAGAGATCGGTATTCCGATATGTGGTCAAATTTCTCAATTAGGTTTTAACTAAAATTAGGAACGTTTTGACAGTAGATTAGAATAAAATGTTATTGTAGAAGGGACTAGCGTTTTATAATATTAGTAGCATGAAACACATGAGATCCAACTATCGATGGCGATAGTATACATACATAATTGAAGAATACGTACTACTATATTATAAAAACAAACATAAATTAATAAATATTGTAAGATATTTTGTTTTCTAAATAAAGCATGAAGGTATATGTGTCCGGATAGGATAGTACGGAGGTCAGTCTGTTTTTCCTACCCAGAATATGAAAACAGCATGATGGTATGTAGGTATGTATTATTCGAGATTAAGTAGGTATTAAACTATTGAGTGAGATATTGTGTAGTGTTTACTGCCTTACAAATTGTATGAAACGATGTCGTAACTAAATTCAATTTTTATAAAAAAAATTAAAAAAAGTTTGAGATGTACTACTATAATTTTAATATTTTTACAGCAAATTAAATTATCTAGTTGGGGTGTTTCGGCATTTTTCGATGTTTTTAAAATCTTTGGAAATATAGGCAGTTTAACACATACATTTTTCATAAAAAAAATGTTTTTCTTAATAAAAAATATTTTGTTATTTTATCAATGTCAACAGTTTAAAGATTTAGGACTGTATAGTCGTACAGTCTTTGAATTGCACAATAAACAATATTATGCTGTGTTTATGCCGAAGAACACCAACCTCTGGTGAACGGCAACAAAAAAAAAAAAAAATTAACATATTCTGGAATTTTTTTGAATAGACAAATTTGAGATTTTGTATTATTAATACCAATTTTCAGGGTTTTAACTTATATGGTTTTTAAGTTATTTATTTATTTAATTTTATTTATGCCCAAATATTTCTGCGCATAATAGTTTATACATGGGAAGTACATATAATAAGTATTGTATATGGAAAATTAAAAAAAAATCAAAAGATGATAACCCCTGACTGAAACAAAAATACAAAATTCTGAGAATAAAAGTTTTGTAGGCCTACAAATATCTATATATTCTGAAATTTTGGGCTCTGTAAACTGAGCGGATTAAGTTATAAGGGTGCAGGAGGACACACACAGAGACACACTAAATGTTCTACTCCGAATTCTGAGTAAGTCCATATTATGTATATAGAACATTTAATATGCTTCGAAGCCTGCGAAGTTCAAAAAACCGTGAAAAATACAGACCCTGCATATCTCGCGTATCTTGGCTTGATACTTTGTCGATGTAAAATAAAATTCTCTTGAACAAATCGTCTTGAAAGCCCCAAAATTACTTTTCGTAGCTACAAGGTCCGCATGTCCAAGGTATTCAAAAGAATTCCCTCGGACATTGTTGTGGAGTCCTCAAGTCCTCCGTGTTGGCACGTAGAAGTAAGTGCGTTCCCATAAGATATACTCAAAAGTCTGCTCAGGATTATCACAAAGACGAATCGGATAAGTGGAAATGATAATGATGACTTCAACTGATGTGTCCAGTAAGGAATTGCGTGGTCCAACAGTCGAAATTAATCCACGAAGATGAAATTCGAGTAGCCACATCGGGGAGAAATAAAAATGTCTTCACTGCCTAATGATACTCATTGAGAAATCGATGAAGAAAAAATATGCCTTAAATTGTGAATTTATGACTCTCCCCTTCATCTTTTTTTTTATTGCTTACACGGGTAGGTATTATGTAATTTTTTTTATTAATTTATTCTAGTCCCCACATTTTGGAGACATATGATATTTATCCTCTCATAGATGCAGACTTAAAACACAATTGAAAACTGTGTTCCCACCGTTAATCGAACCCGCGCCGGGACTTATCGCGTAGAAGTCAGATATATAACCAACTGTGAACTGAGCAATGAAGGCCCACTATGAATATTGAATTGACCATACAGAAATGTATCCGAGGGCTCTTGAAGCATTGGTTTTCGCGGGTCCCACAAATATTTATTGATATTTTCTATACGCCAGTGCGTCAGACTAATTAGAATATCTGGAAACTCTCGCTTTTTTATCTTTCGTTTCCATCAATTGAGTCCAAGCCGAGCTGACTTTGAAAATATATTTACTCCAAAAATGTGGATGTTTGTGGATCTAATTTAATTGTTAGACGTCCAATTATCAATCCAAAGAGGTGGATGTTTTGGGAAGCAATTTAATCATATTGGCACAAGTCCAGTTATCTACTCTAAAGTTTTTAAAGCTACATATTATGTAATTATATCAGTACGTGTCCAGTTAGGTATCTATCTACGCAAAGAGGTGGATGTTTGTGAAATTATGTATTAATATCAGTAGGTACGTGTCCAGTTATCTACGCAAAGCGATGGATGTTTGTGAAATTATATATATTAATATCAGTACGTGACCAGTTATCTACGCAAAGCGATGGATGTTTGTGAAATTATTTATTAATATCAGTACGTGTCCAGTTATCTACGCAAAGCGTTGGATGTTTGTGAAATTATGTATCAGTACGTGTCCAGTTATCTACGCATAGAGGTGGATGTAAGTTTGTGAAATTATGTATTAATATCAGTACGTGTCCAGTTGCCTGCGCAAAGAGGTGGATGTTTGTGAAGCTATGTAATAGTATCAGTACGTGATCAGTTACCTACGCAAAGCGATGAATTTTTGTGAAGCTACATATCTAATATTATCATTAAGTACGTGTCCAGTTATCTACGCAAAGAGGTGAATGTTTGTGAACTATAGTTATTATATCGGTACATGTCTAGTTTTCACGTTAAGAGGTGGATTTTTGTGAAACTATGTAATTATATCGGTAGGTAAGTGTCAAGTTAACTACCTACTCAAAAATGGATGTTTAATGATACTTATTAAATAGATTCATACATATTATCTATGTGTCGTCAAGTTAACTACCTACTCAATAATGGATGTTTAATGATACTTATTAAATAGATTCATACATATTATCCAGTTACTTTTGTACGCATAATGGTGGATATTTTCATTTGAGTTGTGACGTTACTTTTACCGGGGTGCAACATATACCTACGTAAAAAAGGTGAATATTTGTGAAGCAATGCAATAATATTGGTATAAATCCAGTTATCTACGCAAAGAGGTGTTCGCGATGCAAACCAATTTTATTTTGACAATTTATTCTCGCACACTAGCGCATCACAATTCGGCATTAAACAGAATTCAGAGATTGAGCAATGAATATACTAATGATATCGATCTGTATATAGGCAATATTAATACCCTGCGTGTTAGATTCCACTGATTATGTTTCGTTATATTAATATGTAATATGATTCAGCAATGAATATACTAATTATATCGATCTGTATATAGGCAATATTAATACCCTGCGTGTTAGATTCCACTGATTATGTTTCGTTATATTAATATTTAATATGATTCAGCAATGAATATACTAATTATATCGATCTGTATATAGGCAATATTAAACCCAGCGTGTTAGATTCCACTGATTATGTTTCGTTATATTAATATTTAATATGATTCAGCAATGAATATACTAATTATATCGATCTGTATATAGGCAATATTAATACCCTGCGTGTTAGATTCCACTGATTATGTTTCGTTATATTAATATTTAATACCTACTTATTGTGTTTTATTTGTTCTCTCATACCTACATTTGTCATTCTGCTTATTATTTTATTTTATTTTATTTTAGTTATTTTTTTTTTTTATTATTATTGTAACCAAACAAAACATAACAATATACAAACAATAAAAATATTACAAAAAAGTACAATTTAAATAAGTTATATGAAACATTTTTTTATAGGATTATTTGGTATACACCACCTCACTAGGCTGAGCCTGTACCGAGGTGGAAGAAATTTTTTTTTTTGCGTTATATCTGACAGAAAAATATTAAACTTGTATTTAACTAAAACTTGTTATAAAATACACCTATTATAAAAATAAAATATAAACTATTGTAGCTTGATCATGTTTCCGCAGTATATAATGCCCTTGTTTCTAATCCATGTTTCTATTGTTTTCTTGTGTTTCAAATTATTCATCAACTGTATGTCCGTTATTTCACTTTTTATCTTATTAACAAATTTTGTAGCTAAATAATAGTAATGTCTTTGTCCGAATGTCGTGTTTGTCTTTGGAGTCATGAGAAAATTCCTGCGTGTCGTCTCGTAATTGTGTTGCGGTGTAATGTGAATTGTTTTATCTTTATGAAAATGTATAGAAATAATTTTGATATATAACTGTGGAATGTTGAAAACTGGAAAATCATTAAATAATTGAACTGTTGGATATGTAAATGGTTTTTTTATTATAACCTTAATTAAAGCTTTTTGTGCTTTAATAAGAGGATCCATATTAATTTTAGCAGCGCCACCCCAACCAATCATTCCGTGTGTTATAATCGATTGAGTTACTTCTTTTTAATTTCAAAAACACATCACATCCCAGTTCGTAGCCTCTTAATTCTTTTGTTTAAATTTATGTAAAACTTCTATGTTCATTTTCTCATGTTTAATTATTATTTGATTCTCATGTTTCATTTGTTTAATCTTTGAATCTACAACTCAAAACTTACTATGTAATTTCCACCCGCAACATAATAATTATATACATTATGTAAAATAGACACTGCACCTTCCGTACACTGCACAGTGTAGTGTAGGTAGGAAACTTATATACCTACATACAATACTTATTATAATACTAGTTGCATGTAACACATGAGATCCAACTGTCGATAGCGATAGTATGTATAGTTGAAAAATATGTACCAAACTATAAACCCATAAATACAAATTATTGAATATTTTCAGATATTTTGTTTTCTATACAACATATGTAGGTATATATGTCAAGATAGGATAGTATGGAGGAAGATCCTTTTTACCTACCCAGAATATGAAAATAGCATGATGGTATGTATGTATGTTTGGAGATGAAGTATCAAACTATTAAGTCTTCTTACATATTGTGTATAGGCGACTGCCATACAAAATGTATGAAGCGATGTCGTCACTAAATTCAATTTTAAAAAAAAAGGTTAAAAAAAAATTGAGATCTTCTACTACAATTTAAATATTTTTTATAGAAAATTAAATTATCTAGTTGGGGTGTTTCGGCTTTTATCGATAAATGTAAAATTTTTGGAAATATAGGCAGTTAAACTCATAAATTTATCATAAAAAAAATATTTTTCTTAATAAAAAATGTTTGAGAAACCCTGGAATTTTTTCGAAAAAATTAATTTGAGATTTTTTATTTTTCTATGTTTGTACCAATTTTCAGCGTTCTAGCTTTTATGGTTTCTGAGATATATGGAAAAATAAAATAAAAATTCAAAAGTTGATAACCCCTGACTGAAATAATAAGAAAACTGAATATGTTTTATTATTATCTCGTTTTTATTTATATTCCTTTTTGCTTTTATATTAATTTTCATTGTTTACAGATTGGGTATGTTTGTCTTATTTTTATTTATGTATTTTCACACATTATTATGTAGGTAGGTACTATATTTTGTATCTTTTGTGAAATAAATAAATAAATATGATACAGTGTTATGACATTGGGACAAGTCCAGTTATCTACGCAAAGAGGTGGATATTTTCTAAAACTAGTTGCATGTAACACATGAGATCCAACTGTCGATAGCGATAGTATGTATAGTTGAAGAATATGTACCAAACTATAAACCCATAAATACAAATTATTTATTATTTTATGATATTTAGTTTTCTATACAACACATGTACCTAGGTAGTCAAGATAGGATAGTATGGAGGTCAGTCTTTTTTCCTACCCGGAATATGAAAACAGCATGATGGTATATGTATATTGTATGTTTAGAGATGAAGTATCAAACTATTAAGTCTTCTTTGATATTGTGTATAGGTGACTACCATACAAATTGTATGAAGCGATGTCGTCACTAAATTCAATTTTTATAAAAATTGTTAAAAAAAATTTGAGATGTACTGCTACAATGTTTATATTTTTTATATAAAATTAAAATATCTAGTTGGGGTGTTTCGGCTTTTTTCGATATTTAAAAAAAAATGGAAATATAGGCAGTTAAACTCATAAATTTATCATAAAAAAATACTTTTCTTAATAAAAAATGTTTGAGAAACCCTGAAATGTTTTTGAAAAAACTAATTTAAGATTTTGTATTTGTCTATGTTTATACCAATTTTCAGCGTTCTAGCTTTTATGGTTTCTGAGATATATGGAAAAATAAAATAAAAATTCAAAAGTTGATAACCCCTGACTGAAACAAAAATTCAAAATTCCGAGTATAAAAGTTTTGTAGGCCTATAACTGTTTATATATTCTGAAATTTTAGGCTCTGTAAATTGAGCGGATCAAAAGTTATAAGGGGGGGACGGACACACACACACACACACAGACATACACACACACACACAGACACACAGACACACGAAATGTTCTACTCCGAATTCTGAGTAAATCCGTGTATGGAACATATATGCTGCGAAGCCTCTAAGTTGGTGTTTTTTGACTTCAAAGTTGGAAAAGCCGTGAAAAAAGTAGACCTCTCCATACAATTCTCGCGTATTCTGGCTTGATACATTGTCGATATGTTAAGAGAACAAAGTTCTCCTGAACAAATCGACAGTTGGAATATGATACTCGGTAGGTACATAATAAAACGTATATATTCACTTGAGGTGTGTAGTCTCCCAGGGCTATCCTTATCCTAGCAACACTGAAGGAAGTCGAGAAGGGCGGTGTCTCCAGCAACGTGGAATCGTTTCCTGGCATCTTCAGTTGCAGCTCTTGACAGAGACTGGACGATCCCAACCAGAGGTCGTTGCCGAAGAAGAACTGTCCGTTGTAGCGTCCGGATGCGTCATAGACTGGAATATAAAAAAAAATATGCAGAAGGTCAATAAAAAATCAATTCAAAACATATAATACAGTGGCAGTCATGGCAGTAGTGAATCCAGTCTAATTTGCCATAAATGACTAAGATACGTTAAGAAGGCATGTAATCTTCTAATTCTTGATGGGTGATCGCAGATCGGTTAGCGCGCTGGGTCAGTAATTCAGTGGTCAAGAGTTCGAATCATACCACGACAGATATCATTCACCGATAGTGCAAGAACATATGCTCAATTTAGCGAATGCATATATTTATTTATTTATTTTCTTTGGTAAGCTACAGCTCATTTACAGTTTAATGATACAATATTATTTTTACAGTGTTAGAGCCAAAACAAAGCGTTCCAACAGGTACAGATATTATGGCTGACATTGGGACCTGGTTGATCTGTTTTGTGTGAGCCCATATGTTTGTTGAGGTAATGATTGTGAGTGCAGAAAGTTGAGATTGTGGATTCCCGGACAATTGGCCGTAGCCGATTGGCCGTGGACAATTGGCCGTACGCCCTTTTTACCGTATGGACAATTGACCGTGAGGACAGATGGCCGTGAGGACAATTGGCCGTGGGGACAGTTGGCCGTGAGGACAATATTGGCCGTGGGGACAGTTGGCCGTGAGGACAATTGGCCGTGGGGACAGTTGATCGTACGGACAATTGACCGTGAGGACAATTTATCGTATGGACAATTGACCGTATGGACAATTAACCGTGCGGAAACTATTTTTAGCATCAGAAAATTTTTTCTTTCTTTTTTCGTTTGAGTTAAATAAATTGCGTGAATAAAAAAATGTTCGTTTATGGCGACGAACCGATTGCCTTATTTTTTTATTTCAAGATACTAGGAGAAATCCAATATGTCTACAGTGATTAAAACGAAATTTAACAAAATAAGCGGTAATTATGTAGTTCTAATTTGCTATATTTTGAGATATAAGAAGACGTCTGTTTTTAGACTTCTTCTTGTTCTTTTTTTCATTTTTCGAGATGGATATCGATTTATACTAATACGAAGGTGTAGATTTCGAAACAATTTAAACTTCTTTGTTATCTTTTGAAATGATGAGAAACCAATATGGCGGCCGTGATTTAAGGATTAGTTTTCAAAGTGAATGATTATGTTGGGTTTATCGAGTTTTAATTTGCTACATTTTGAGATTTAAGAAGACGTCTGTCCTTAAACTTCTTGTTTTTTTTTTTTTTTCGATTTTCTCTTTTTAAAAAATGAATATGTCCTTGTTAAACAAGTACATATACATCTTCCTACGTTCCCTAAAATAAGCAAATAAATGCTTGTGCTATAGGCGAACGAAATCGGTCGAGGCAGGATTCGAACTCGCGACCACTGGATTACTAGCCCAGCGCGCTAACCGTACTGCCATCGACCCATCTAAATATTCATTATATTCGAACGCACTTAAGGTATTTAAAATTATTTTAAAAACGTCAAATTAAATCTGAAAATGAAGCAATTCATTTTGAAAAAACTACCTTTAAATCGTGGTCGCCATATTGTTTTCTCATAATTTCAAAAGAAAACAAAGAAATTTAAATTATTTCGAAATCTCCACCTTTTAATTAGTATGAATCGATATCCATCTTGAAAAATCAAAAAAAGAACAAGAAGAAGTCTAAAAACAGACGTCTTCTTATATCTCAAAATATAGCAAATTAGAACTACATAATTACCGCTTATTTTGTAAAATTTGGTTTTAATCACTGTCGACATATTGGATTTCTCCTAGTATCTTGAAATAAAAAAATAAGGCAATCGGTTCGTCGCCATAAACGAACATTTTTTTCTCTTCTTCGATAAACGATTGTTTACTTTGTGGTAACATTTTAAAATTATAATAAAAATAACTTTGTTTAAACCACTTGTTTTATTCAAAAAATGAATGAATAACACATCTATGTACATGTTTCGGGAACCACGTTCCCTTCCTCTGGAGGATACAAAGTATACTAATGACATAATGAACAATATAGACTTAAACTAACAAGGTGGGTGTAGTATAGGCGGGGTAAAGGGTGGGGGGGTTTTTGCAATAAAATGATTGGTTTATTCAGGAGTGGGTTTTTTCGCTGTTGATTGGGAATATATTTAATATTGGATTGTTGGGGAAAAGTATTTGGCTATTTACAATATTATTTTTCTGATTGACATTCTTTCTTATTTCTAATACTTCCAAACTATCTAACTGTCTATTGCTTAAATTATTGTGGAGTATTTTTAAACCTAGATTAATGTCGAATGTGTGTGTGGCTGCCCATCTCTATGGCCACAAAACGCCGCGATGCGTATTGGCGCCGAGCCCGCTCTCCCACTTCATTCAGACTTTACCAGCCCAGCTCGCAGGACGTTTGCCGTGAACGCTTCCTCCACATCGATCCGCGCGTATTAAATATTTAAATAATCTATAAATAATGTACACTAATTAGCCACAATAAATTATGTATTCCGTAAGTGATCTTTCATTATAAATAATCAGTTGCTACCCAAGTATATCTATTGGTAAGGAAGTATTTTATATATTTTATGAACACGCAAATATATCCTTCCGGTATATTCTATTTTATTCCATTCTAATATAACTAATTAATTAATATATCACATCTAAATTCATCCTGCCAAATGTGGTTATTTTCAAGTAGATGGTTTGCAAATTCGGAGTAATTATTACTATTCATACATCGCAAATGCTCCTTGATTCTAGTTTCTATATTTCTACTTGTTTTTCCTATATAAAAAGATGAGCAATCTTTACAATTTAATTTATTTATAAATTCCCGACTTTTTTATTTGATTATCCTTATCTTTATTGTTCACAATATAATTTTTTAATTTGTTATTTGTATAAAACGCGGGTTGAATATTATTTGAAATGTTTTTTGATATACTGTTTGAAATTTTTCTGTTGCAAAATAATATTTTTCTCCATTTTTTATTGTTTTTCTTTTGATGTGGGTATAAGTATGCTTTGTCATATTTTTTCTTAATTTTTTTGTTTAAAAGGCTATCAATTAATTTTCTAGTATAACCATTATTTATTGCTATTTGTTTAATTAATCCTAATTCGTTAATATAATTTTGTTTTGATAAAGGTATAGATAATAACCTATTTAACATTGCGTGAAATGCTGAAACTTTTTGAGAGATGGGATGTTTTGATGTGTTATGAATTATTATGTCTGTGAAAGTTTCTTTTCGAAATATATTAAAATCTATTTTATTATTTATGATGGATAATTTTAAATCTAAAAAATTTATACTACCGTTACTACCAATTTCTAAAGTAAATTTTATATTTTTATGGAGTTTATTCAAAAAGTTAAGAAACATTTGGAGTTGTCTATGTGTACCAGTCCAAATGCACAACACATCATCCACATACCTTTTCCAATAATATACATATTTTAATAGTAAAGCATTGCTGTTGAATATCTTATTTTCAAGATTGTTCATGAATATGTCCGCAAACAATGGACTTGTGCTAGACCCCATTGCTAAGCCATCTGTTTGCTTATATATAATATCATTAAATTGAAAAAAGTTTTGTTTCAAGACTACATTACTCAATTTAAGCACATCTGATGATAATTCTTTAGATAGATTTGATTCTTTTAACAATTTTTCCAAAATTGTTTTTGTTTCATCTATAGGAATGCTTGGGAACAGATTCACTACATCGAATGATATTAACATTGCATTTTTGGGGATATCCAAGTTTTCAAGGCTATTTACAATTTCTACAGAATTCATTATTGTGTACTTTGGTTGAAAATATTTGAATCTATAATAACTCTATTAATTGTTGAACTTAATTTCTGACTAGGAGCATTGCAATTGGATACAACAGGTCTAATGGGTTGATGGCTTTTGTGAATTTTAAGTAGACTATACAATTTAGGTACCTGGGGGTTTTTTTAATAGTAATCCCTTATTTCTATATAAATTAACAAAATAATCACTTTTACACACTTTTAATGTATCTTTAATTTGTTCTTGACACTTAGCAATTGGGTTTTTTTCCACTTTCACGAAATTGTCTCCATTTAGAAAGTCCATCGTTTTGTTAACATATTCACATTTGTCCATAATAATAACTGAGTTTCCTTTATCCGCCTTTGTTATGATGAGATTTTTTTCCCGCGTAACTGTAGAAATATCACTTGCGTATTTTTGTTCTAAATAAGATTGTCGTTTAAAATATTCTTCATCATTGAAACTATTTTTTATAATCTCTCCACATTTATATTGGTGAGATTTTTCTTGGTTGGTCAAAGCATTGTTAATGTCCACCGCGAGTAACTCAAGATGTTTATTCTTCTTATTTTTAACTATGTGTAGGTTATGATTTAAACCTTAAGGGCCCGCTCACATTGGATACGAATTTGGTCGTACGTAAACGTACGATGCTGGTCGTACGAATCGAGTGCGCGCACTGGCTTGCTCACATTGGATACGAATTCGCATCGTACGTATACGTACGATACTGGTCGAGTGCGCGCACTAGATACGGCTTTCTCCGATTTTTGATACGAATTTGATCGTACGTCGACGTACGATGCTGGTCATACAATTTTATGTATTTAAGATTTGGTACACGGATAACAAACAATACACATAAACATAATATCAATCACAACAAAGCTACCGTGCATACAAAAATCACACAAGGCACAGCCTCTCTGTGGGTTAGCCAATTTATTTTTTTTAGATAAAAATGAATATGTCCTTGTTAAACAAGTACATATACATCTTCCTACGTTCCCTAAAATAAGAAAATAAATGCTTGTGCTATAGGTGAACGAAATTGGTTGAGGTAGGATTCGAACTCGCGACCACTGGATTACTAGCCCAGCGCACTAATCGCTCTGCCATCGACCCATCTAATTTTATTCCCATTTATTTATTTATTCATTTATTTAATATTTCTTCTCGGGCAACTAACAGATACTATGTCAAATATTTATTTAACACGCACCCAATAACAAGTTGCCACATTCTGGAGACTTACGATATTAGTCGTCTCACAGATCCAGACTGAAAACACAATTAAAAACTGTGCCTCCACCGGGAATCGAACCCGGGACCTTTGGATCAGCAGTCAGATACCCAACCAACTGAGCAACGAAGGCCGACAATTGTAATATATATAGACAAAATTATCTTTTTTATAACATTTTATAATAACATATTCTCTTCACATAGCACAAAACATCACAAAACCATGGGGTAATTATAAAAAACAGGTAACAACACATGAAGAGAAATTTAAAATAACAGTTTACAAAGATAAAAATTCCAAGTCATAAAAAAATATTTAGTTATTTGAATTCGGATTAAATTGCATAACGTAATCAGAAATCTCATAAACATTTGTGTCCAAAAACAAAATTTTCTGTATCCATTTATGTGTAATCAAAGTACGAACGGAGCAAAATATCCAAACAAGATGGGATCGAATTCGTATGTCGGAACTATACGCACGTCAACGTACGACTAACTCGCACCCAGTGTGAGCACTCTCATAGTGCTCAAAGGAACGGGATTATTCGTGCGTTTTCGACGTTTTCGTACGTATTCGGACGACTGAATTTCGTACGTAAACGTATCCAATGTGAGCATGTCCATGAGCGAACTCAGACGTCGTAACAATTCGTGCGTATACGTACGACCACAGTACGACTACGTACGATCACGTACGACCAACTCGCATCCAGTGTGAGCACTCTCATAGTACATCAAGTATCGGGATCGTTCGTGCATTTACGTACGTTTACGCACGAGCGAAATTCGTACGAAAACGCATCCAATGTGAGCGAGGCCTTAGACATTAAACCGAGTTCCTCTTTCTTAAATGTGTGATTGGTTAAGTTAATAACACGGCTATGGAATTCAAATTTATTCACTTCCTTCAAATTCTCCATTCGATTAATATTGGAAGTATGATTAATTTTTGCACGTAATTTGTTTAATTTTTTATTTAAACACTCTTTCTTTTTATGGGCTTTGAAGCTTGCAATAAGCCTAACATGGTCATCATACAGGTCCCACTCAATTGGATGTAAAGCACTCGTAAGATCCATATGTAGCACTTTGATTTGATGTTTGACATTATTTCGTTTTTTGTAAATGCATTTGAGGTCTTCCTTTAACCACGTAAATTTTGCTTTTTGAGCCGAATTAGATGTTGAATTGAATTTAAAATTAATGTAATTAGGTATGATATTATATTTTAAACACTCACGAAGAAAAAATAGGTTCAAACAAATAAGTCTATATTTGATCACTAATTTTTTATACACTTTCGCCGTTTTAGCCGTACTCGCTAAGATCACTTCTTCGATAAACGATTGTTTACTTTGTGGTAACATTTTAAAATTATAATAAAAATAACTTTGTTTAAACCACTTGTTTTATTCAAAAAATGAATGAATAACACATCTATGTACATGTTTCGGGAACCACGTTCCCTTCCTCTGGAGGATACAAAGTATACTAATGACATAATGAACAATATAGACTTAAACAAACAAGGTGGGTGTAGTATAGGCAGGGTAAAGGGTAGGGGGGTTTTTGCAATAAAATGATTGGTTTATTCAGGAGTGGGTTTTTTCGCTGTTGATTGGGAATATATTTAATATTGGATTGTTGGGGAAAAGTATTTGGCTATTTACAATATTATTTTTCTGATTGACATTCTTTCTTATTTCTAATACTTCCAAACTATCTACATAACTGTCTATTGCTTAAATTATTATTATTTTTTTTTTACTCACGTTTTTTACTCACGCAATTTATTTAACTCCAACGAAAAAAGAAAGAAAAAATTTTCTTATGCTAAAAATAGTTGTTTCCGCACGGTGAATTGTCCATACGATAAATTGTCCTCACGGTCAATTGTCCGTACGATCAACTGTCCCCACGGCCAATTGTCCTCACGGCCAACTGTCCCCACGGCCAATTGTCCTCACGGCCAACTGTCCTCACGGTCAATTGTCCTCGCGATAAATTGTCCATACGGTAAAAAGGGCGTACGGCCAATTGTCCGGACACGCCAAGCATCGCATCTTGTTATGAATTTCTCAAATAATATGGTAATCAGTCTATTTAAAAAAAACGTACTTTCAATATTTCTTTAGCGTTACACAATTTTAGAATTTAGCATCGATTCACTTAGAATTTTTTTTTAAAATATCCTTTCACTCCATAACAATACGTCGTCGTAGAGAGAAACGAGTGGGTTGTGGCCAACACTAAATTCTCCACTACATAGTAAGGGTATATTTTAGTGTACAACCTTTTGGAAGGTTGTCAATTTCTACATAAATTTTATAAATTAAATTTCTATTAGATTCTTAAACAAATATAAGATTCCTAGAGGACAAAAGGTTTCACAATACACCCTACACACAAAAATATTGTCACGAAACTCATCGTATGCATTATCTTCGTGATACCTATTGAGAAATTGATGAAAAAAATGCATACGTTAATTTTCAAAGGAAAATGAACGTATTTAAAAAAATTGTACGTATTTTAAAAAATAATTGGGACAAAAGTTCAGTAAACTTCGTATATTGAACTTTTGCCCCAATTTAGCCCCCGAAGCTTTTATAAAAGCTTTTGCAGTCAGTAAGTGGTAGGTATTATTCTAAAACAAAAATATAGGCATTGTACAGTTCAAACACAAGGTCGGTACACTGAAAAAAAACATTATGACAACCGAACTGGCTACCTGCGTTTTAGCCAAACCATTTTTATTAGTAATAAAAGTTTTTCTATTTATGACTGTGCTGTTTGGCTGTGTGCACAAAACATTTGGTTTTGCAGTCACTATAGTTCGGTTAATTTTAACAACATGAAATTATGTTACTATTAACAAAAAAAAATCACTGTATTCTAAATATGTTCAAGTAACAATCAATCAAACTTTAAAAATCACTTGATATGATGTCCTGTTATTATGTACCGTAGTCTATCATTTGGTGTTATTTCCATTGTTCTTAATATCATACTATGTTAATATATTCTACTGTACTGTTGGATATCCAAAATAAACGAAAATTAATATTCCGCAGATAAATGCTCAAAAGAACTTTCATCTTTGGTTCCTCTTCCACCCATTCGTAATAGAGTCACTTGTTTCACAAAACAAACGAATTTCAGGGATATATATTGTTTCACAGTAGGTATTCAAATATGTATTTTCCTTTAAAATGTTCTAAAATTTGAATTTAATCAACTGCGTCGTATGTACCACAATGACATTTAAATGTGACCACAGAACATGAAATAAAAATAATGAATATTTCCTACCTACCTACTGTGTGTCCTACCTTGGTTATCGGAATAATTCTCATACTACGCGGGTATATTAAAATTACGTTTCCCCTCTCTCCACCGTTCTATGGTACACAATAAATGGTTTGATGTGAAATATTTTTTATTTGATTTAATTTAATAACGCATATTATGTATTAATATTATTTTTCTGCAGTCCTCCTCCATATAAACTATGCCAAATCTCAAACTCCTCCGTGCGCCCATTTATCCGGAAATTGTACTTAACAAATATATATTCCGCTGAACTTTCAGAAGAACTTTCGTCTTTGGTTCCTCTTCCACCCATTCGTAATAGAGTCACTTGTTTCACTCAAAAAACGAATATCAGGATGAAAATGTGTGGCAGGCGGTCCTCACTGCCGACAAAAATAATAATATGAAAATGTCAACGTGTAAATAATATGTAAATATGTGTCAATTATATGAAAATATGTGTCAATAATATGAAAATGTCAATATGTTTTACAAGAAAACAATGCGATATTTTGTGGCTCAGCTTTTCACACTGGCGTGTCATCAAATATTAATTTTTGGAAATTGGCCTTTGCACGAAGCGAAGGCCTGTTCTGGGGTGGTCATTATACGATCCCACATGATATTTCAGGGCGGCTCATGTCGGACGGCATGCACTTTGACAAAATCTATCAAAAATTGAATTTTTAAACGATGCCACCGGTTAAGAAGCGACCGTTTATTCTTCGGGACTGAACATGTACGACAATATGTACATTGTAAATGCCACACGGCAATTTATTCAAATCCACCAGAGTAAATGTAAAATATAAAATACAGTGTATGTGTGCTAAAGCAATAAGATTATCACATGATAAAAAAAGTAAATATAGTCACAGAAGAAAAGTTAAAAAAAATAATTAAGAACATTTCATACTTATTTTTTTAATATTTCGAAAAGGGCTTAGGTATGTATCTGATAATATCTGTTTTCTTCTTCATCTCTTCTTTCTCTTTCCTTTTGTCTGTCTCATATTTACTTTTTTTATATCTTTATTGACTTTTTTATTTGTGACATGTTATCATCGTATTGTCATAGTACACATTCTTCTTCTTATATAATATCGTAGATCTGTTTATCGAGAAAGCTATTCCTTTGAAGCTGAGGTTCAGTTATCCCTCCACCTCTTTGGTGGTCTTCCGGGGAGGCGATGCCCTGGTTTGCTACTATGGATGGGATTCGAGATGCGTCCATCATGTTGACGTGGTCCCTCCAGAATCTTATGATGTCCATCGTATGATGTCCTCGGTCTTACAGGTCCGCCTAATGTCGTCTTTGCGAATTCTGTTCCTAAGCGTCTTCCCTGTGTGCCCTTAAAACCTTCATTTCCGATGTTCGTAGGAGGTTTTTGGCTCTGGAAGTGTGGGCTCTTGTCTCCGCCGCGTATGTCATGATTGGTCTAACACATGTCTTACATTATTATGATCTCACTATCCGTTCTTATATATTTGTTATGCCAGATGATATTTTTGAGACATCCTGAACCAGCGGCTACTTTATTGGGCTGTTCACTAACTTCTGAGTATAGGTCACTATGGCTCGAGATTTCCAAACCCAAATAGTACACATTGCATTAATTTAAATTTACTATGGTTGGCTGGAAGAAACTGCCGTTTGGTGAATCCTTTTAGTATACTTCTTCTCCTTCAGCTTGTTTTTTTTTTCGTTCTTGGACAAACATAGACCTCCCCCTGGATTCTCCACAACTCCCTGTCATAGGCACACTGCATCCATCTCCCTCCGGCAAATTTCTTGATGTCATCAGACCACCTTGCCTGGGGTCTGCCGACACCTCTTAGGCTTGTTCTTAGTGTACAAATTATATAACACACACACCCTCACACACACACATATACCTTCACACATAAGCAAATACACACACACATCTTAATATTATAACACTTACATTTCCCTGAGAAAAAAAATGTAGATACCCGAACCTCTGTTCGGCTACATTCTTCCTAGTCTAACTACATACTATACAAATTGCCGCTAAACAGGCATATCGATATAATATCGCAATATTCTTCATGCATGCCGTCACGCCATGTCCCTAATTGGGTAGGCAGAGAGAACCGAAACTCCGTTCGGCTACATTCTTCCTAGTCTAACTACATACTTTACAAATTGCCGCTAAACAGGCATATCGATATAATATCGCAATATTCTTCATGCATGCCGTCACGCCATGTCCGTATTTGGGTAGGCAGAGAGAACCGAACCTCCGTTTGGCTACATTCTTCCTAGTCTAACTACATACTATACATATTGCCGCTAAACAGGCATATCGATATAATATCGCAATATTCTTCATACATGCCGTCACGCCATGTCCGTATTTGGGTAGGCAGAGAGAACCGAACCTCCGTTTGGCTACATTCTTCCTAGTCTAACTACATACTATACAAATTGCCGCTAAACAGGCATATCGATATAATATCGCAATATTCTTCATGCATGCCGTCACGCCATGTCCCTAATTGGGTAGGCAGAGAGAACCGAACCTCCGTTCGGCTACATTCTTCCTAGTCTAACTACATACTATACAAATTGCCGCTAAACAGGCATATCGATATAATATCGCAATATTCTTCATGCATGCCGTCACGCCATGTCCCTAATTGGGTAGGCAGAGAGAACCGAACCTCCGTTCGGCTACATTCTTCCTAGTCTAACTACATACTTTACAAATTGCCGCTAAACAGGCATATCGATATAATATCGCAATATTCTTCATGCATGCCGTCACGCCATGTCTCTAATTGGGTAGGCAGAGAAAACCGAACCTCCGTTCGGCTACATTCTTCCTAGTCTAACTACATACTTTACAAATTGCCGCTAAACAGGCATATCGATATAATATCGCAATATTCTTCATGCATGCCGTCACGCCATGTCCCTAATTGGGTAGGCAGAGAGAACCGAACCTCCGTTCGGCTACATTCTTCCTAGTCTAACTACATACTATACAAATTGCCGCTAAACAGGCATATCGATATAATATCGCAATATTCTTCATGCAAGCCGTCACGCCATGTCCCTAATTGGGTAGGCAGAGAGAACCGAACCTCCGTTCGGCTACATTCTTCCTAGTCTAACTACATACTTTACAAATTGCCGCTAAACAGGCATATCGATATAATATCGCAATATTCTTCATGCATGCCGTCACGCCATGTCCCTAATTGGGTAGGCAGAGAGAACCGAACCTCCGTTCGGCTACATTCTTCCTAGTCTAACTACATACTTTACAAATTGCCGCTAAACAGGCATATCGATATAATATCACAATATTCTTCATGCATGCCGTCACGCCATGTCCCTAATTGGGTAGGCAGAGAGAACCGAACCTCCGTTCGGCTACATTCTTCCTAGTCTAACTACATACTTTACAAATTGCCGCTAAACAGGCATATCGATATAATATCGCAATATTCTTCATGCATGCCGTCACGCCATGTCCCTAATTGGGTAGGCAGAGAGAACCGAACCTCCGTTCGGCTACATTCTTCCTAGTCTAACTACATACTTTACAAATTGCCGCTAAACAGGCATATCGATATAATATTGCAATATTCTTCATGCATGCCGTCACGCCATGTCCCTAATTGGGTAGGCAGAGAGAACCGAACCTCCGTTCGGCTACATTCTTCCTAGTCTAACTACATACTTTACAAATTGCCGCTAAACAGGCATATCGATATAATATCGCAATATTCTTCATGCATGCCGTCACGCCATGTCCCTAATTGGGTAGGCAGAGAGAACCGAACCTCCGTTCGGCTACATTCTTCCTAGTCTAACTACATACTTTACAAATTGCCGCTAAACAGGCATATCGATATAATATCGCAATATTCTTCATGCATGCCGTCACGCCATGTCCCTAATTGGGTAGGCAGAGAGAACCGAACCTCCGTTCGGCTACATTCTTCCTAGTCTAACTACATACTTTACAAATTGCCGCTAAACAGGCATATCGATATAATATCGCAATATTCTTCATGCATGCCGTCACGCCATGTCTCTAATTGGGTAGGCAGAGAAAACCGAACCTCCGTTCGGCTACATTCTTCCTAGTCTATCTGCATACTATACAATTTGCCGTTAAACAGGCATATCGATATAATATCGCAATATTCTTCATAGATGCCGTCACGCCATGTCCCTTTTTGGGTAGGCAGAGAGAACCGAACGCCATATTTTTATCTTAACACACATCCATCGCTCCATCTACGTTCGTATGTTTATTTATTTATTCTTTTCGGGCTACTAACATGTAGGTCCTATATTCAATATTTATTTAACAAGCACCCAATAACTAGTTGCCACATTTTGAAGACTGATGTTATTTATCGGCTCAAGTGATGAGCAAAAGTCATACATGTTTTGAAGTCTTGGTCCAGGTCTCACGAGACTTGAAATACCCAAACCAGATATGTATCTGCATGACCAAGACCGAGCGTCTTGTAAGACTTAATGTAACAGTCTTGACGTTTTTTTATTGAAAAATAATCAATTAGGTAACTAAATGCAATCGACATAATAGTAAGTATATTTTTTTTTTCATATTGAATTTTAATTACTGAATTTTATGTGAAAAATTCAAATATATTTTATTGTAAAACTTGCAAGAGAAAGACTAGGACCAAGACCACCCCGATTTTGGTCTTTCATTTATCATCATTTTTTCTTCTAATTCTCTGATTCTTTTTGTCTATTTTTATCTTAATCTGTGTTTTTATCTAAATCTATATATTTATATTTTATCTGAATCAATAGGTATTTTATGTTTTTATATTTCATCAATGTCTATATATTTATATGTTTCTATATTTCATCTTTTTGTGTAATTAATTATTGTTAGTGTATATTGTAACAAGGCTTATGCCGTATATTTTGTAAATAAGTAAATAAATAAATTCATTTGCTCGTCACTAATCGCCTCACACACGGAAAAAAAAATTTCAAAAAATTTCTTCAGTCAAGAATATTTTTTCATATATAACGAAAAAAATATTCTCTCAAATTAAGATTTTTTTGTTTTATCTCAAAACAGTATTTTCTTAATTCAAATAAATTGGTTTGAATTAAGAACATATTGTTTTGAGATAAAACAAAAAATCTTAATTTGAGAGAATATTATTTTCGTTATATATGAAAAAATATTCTTGACTGAAGAAAACTGTATTTTCTGTGCAGATCCAGACTAGAAACGCAATTGAAAACTGTGTCTCCACCGGGAATCGAACACAGGAGCTTTGGCTCAAGATTCCGATATCTATATAATGTTTAATTTTGATCCTAGACCACATTATTTTGATCCTGTGTATGTATGTGTGTGTGCAGTATTGATGAGAGGTGTTGTTGGTTCTTTCATCAATAGATGGCGGTAATATCTAACGTAAGCTACATACGAAAAGACCCGTATAGTGTAACTAGTACTGCCTCGTTCACATTGTAAATTGATCGAAGAAGTCAGGGGTCACAAGACCCGGCACTTCATTTGTCAGTGATGACCAATGACAATGTAAATTGATCGCTATTCGTCCATTTTACACTTCTTTGAAATAATGATATTTTTGGAAGTAGTGGTGCAAAGTTCGATATTATTGTAAGAATGTAAGATCCTGTCTTTTAAAATCGATTCATGAAATTTATGCGGATCATCAATTCGCTCTTCGATTCAATATGATTCAAATATAGCTACCCTTATCATTCTATCGTACATAACATGTACGTAGAATGACAGAGAAAACAAAACCGATTCAAAATATGATATGCAAATGTAGGCGTTAAAATGTTTGCATTTCAATGTACATACTTGATGGTCAATATTGCTTAAATATTTTATGAACCATAATGAATTAGTCGTGAATCGAAGATCGCCTTCAAAATAGTATATTCAATTATAGACGTTACGTATTGGTTTTTCAAAGTATGTTGCGGTCAAAATTGCTTAACATATTTAAGAACCGCAATGAATTAGATTTTATGAACCATAATGAATTAGTTGTGAATCGATGATTGCCATGAGTCGGTATGTGTATCGCATTCTAACGATATATTTTATATTAGATAGAAAGTGTGAGAGTGATGTCTGGTTCATGAACGGATCGTTGTGGCAACGTGAACCGTGAGTCACCGATTCAATTTAATGATCCGGTCAAATAATACGGATCACTCATTTTTCCCCGTCGCTATTTGGAAGGACGCTCGCACTGTTGTAGTGTCGGTGTCCTTAGAATCAAGTCCAAATTAATAGTACCAGAGCCACACCATATCGGATATCCCAATTATGGGGTAGGCAGAGAGAACCGAACGCCAGTCTCCTTAAGGGGGCGACTGCAGTCAATGTATTACCTACTTTTACCCTCCACACTATGGAATAGTGGAGAGTCAGGATTTCACAATGTTTTAACATCAATTTCTTAACTGGTATCTGTGTTGTTTTATATTTTTATTATGAACAATTGACAACTGACATGAAGTTAGCAGGAAGCGGCCAGCCAAGATGGTGGTTGTCTGTGTTGCCAATATTAAATATATACACCATATTTAATATTGTAGAGACAAATGTATTTTTTACTCTCCACTTATATCTTCCTCAAGGGGTAGGCAGTGAGAACCGAACGCCGCATTCTTCTATCTTGACACATACATCGCCTCATCAACATTGATACACTGTCTCATACATGCTCATCTTGCTAGTAATGCAATTTTACTTAAAATTTCTCAACAGGTATTATGTAATAAATACATACTATGAGTTTCGTGACAATGTTTTTGTGTGTATGGTGTATTGTGAAAACTTTTGTCCTGTGGGAATCTTGTATCTGTTCAAGAATCTAATAGAAATGTATGTACTTCATAAAAATGCGATTGTCAACATTTCAAGAAGAAAAAATGAACGCGGAGAGTTAAGTGTTGGCCAAAACCCGCTCTTTTATTGTTATTTTTTCTTTATTATTCTCAAACTGCTGCTCTAGTGTAAAAATTCAATGATTTTTTTTTTATCTTTACTGGAAATTTTTAATCTTACATGTATAGAATATGTAGATTGACTGCGACATTCATAATATATTATCCTTGTACTTGGCAAGTATTGTTGCAGTCGACTGCGAGTATAATATTTGGTAGGACCGTTCTCAGTCTGCTGTGCTTATAAATGTTTTGTATATGTAATAGATGATGGCAGTACGGTTAGCGCGCTGGGCTAGTAATCCAGTGGTCGCGAGTTCGAATCCTGCCTCGACCGATTTCGTTCGCCTATAGCACAAGCATTTATTTGCTTATTTTAGGGACGTAGGAAGATGTATATGTACTTATTTAACAAGGAAATATTCATTATTTTGTAAAAAAAAAAAAAAATAAAAAAAAAAAAAATAAAAAAAAATAAAAAAAAATAAAAAAAATAAAATATGTGTACCTATGTGTGTTTTATATCTAAGTTGTCTTCTTTATATTTTTTTGTACTTGTTACTTGGCTTAGCACTTTGCTTAATTTTCTTTTTTATAAATATCTAATGTTATTAAAAAAATAATTTTGACTATTTTTGAATTGGTATACCCACAGACAGGCTGTGTGTGCCTTGTTGGATTTTTGTGTACACTGTTGATTTATTGTGATTGATATTATGTTTATGTATAGGTACTATATTGTCAGCCTTACTTACTATTTTCAACAAACCTCAGGTTCAGCCTAAGATATCGTAAATACATACTATTTGGTTTACGTCAAAGTGTACTTACTAAATTTTAAACAAGGCGGTTTAAGTAACTCTAGGGTAATACAAATATGGACGTGGCATCGTTGTAATTTATCGTGTTATGTTGGTACCATCGTTGCATTGTTGCATTATTATCGACACTTCGCGCTTCGCGCGCCAGTCTGTCCGTCCATTCTTGTCATTTTATATTGCGTTTTATTTGCATGCTGTCTATTTACAAACAAAACAAAGCAATAATTTAATCGTTACACCTTCGAAAATTGACAGGAAGACGAAAAGGTATGTTATGTGTATTAAAATAATTGGTGATTTATCATTTTATATATTTTCGCGTATTTTCAAAAACATTTGTATGCTTTTTTTACAATTGCGTAGTTTACGATGTGTTCAATATTGTACTCTTCAGTTTTTTAGATTGTTGCTAATGTAACATGTTGATTTACTATTTGTTTGTTTTGTCTTATTTCAAGGATCTCGTTTGCTGTGTATCAAGTGAAAAATTATAAACAAATCATGAAAATAAATCGTCAGATACCAACTAGAAAGTACGACGTATCCCAATCGTAAGTAGTCGATGATAATATAAAATGTTGTGAAGCCCATTTAATATAATCTAAGTGTGAAGCATTGTTTTAAGTTAAATAAAGATTTTGTATTAAATTATCAGCAATCTTAGCGAGTTTTCGATTTCCCATCTTATGAATTGTCAACAGTGATGTAAATTGCAAGGAAAGTTACTTTTATACTATAACTAGTGTTGAGATATTCTATACATTCTTTTGTTATAAAAATAATGGTCAATTACTCTTTTCGATTTCCCATCTTATGAATTGTCAACAGTGATGTAAATTGCAAGGAAAGTTACTTTTATACTATAACTAGTGTTGAGATATTCTATACATTCTTTTGTTATAAAAATAATGGTCAATTACTCTTTTCGATTTCCCATCTTATGAATTGTCAACAGTGATGTAAATTGCAAGGAAAGTTACTTTTATACTATAACTAGTGTTGAGATATTCTATACATTCTTTTGTTATAAAAATAATGGTCAATTACTCTTTTCGATTTCCCATCTTATGAATTGTCAACAGTGATGTAAATTGCAAGGAAAGTTACTTTTATACTATAACTAGTGTTGAGATATTCTATACATTCTTTTGTTATAAAAATAATGGTCAATTACTCTTTTCGATTTCCCATCTTATGAATTGTCAACAGTGATGTAAATTGCAAGGAAAGTTACTTTTATACTATAACTAGTGTTGAGATATTCTATACATTCTTTTGTTATAAAAATAATGGTCAATTACTCTTGATAGTAATACATTTTTAATGAATAAATATATTATTATGTAAATACTTTCATACGTGATAATTTCAAATTAATTCACATACTTCCAAAGGTAGAGGTGTATGGCACTCAGTTCTCACTGCCTACCCGTTTATACAGCCTTATCAATGCCAAATGTGTCAAAACTCACAAATTTATTAAATATATATTTTAACTTATTTTTTCCCAATTACGATCGTCAATACTTAATCACTTTTATATTTTGGTAAATTTAGACAGACAATTATATCGCTGTAGTATATAAATTCTTTGTTTTATATTTACTTTGTGAAAAAAAATTTCAGATTCAACACATTAAACAATGGACGCAGTCCCAAGTAAATACTTTATGGAAGACAGCTATAGGTGATGTACACAGACCCCATCGCATGATTCATTGTCAGACATGTCAATGATACTTCACGAGAGTTTGAGAGTGATACAAACATATTTGACATAGGTGGAATTTAATTAGTAGAATGGTATGTACCAACCACATTTTTCCAATTTTATTACATACTTTTTATTTATTTTTGAAGTAAAACATGCTGTCATGCTTGCAATACACATAGATAGTGAATGAATAAACTTCATATAGTCAATATGAAAGTGTTCGAAAAATTTAAAACACAACAATAGGTTTTGTCATTTATATGAAAGTTTTATTGAAAAAAAAATCATTTTTAATACACAAATATGTACATGAAACTGTATGCATTGCATTGTTATTTATGTTGTTTCTCAGTAAACTAACAGTTAAAATATTATTTTAACACACACTCAATAATAATATACTGTTTGGAGACATGAAGTTAACCATCTCATAAACCCAGGAAAAAACTGTACTCGCTGGGAATTGAACCAAGAACCTTATAAATAATATAATTTTGATTAAATTGTTTTATTATACATTACAGAGTGAAAATATTGTGATAGCAGAAGACCAACCAACAATCTATCAATTGAACTGAGGTAATTTTTCATATACTTACTAACCAATACTTAGTCAAATAGAATTTGATATTTAACGCAGATATCATTACATAGAGCAATCCATAACCATGAAGTATAATGAATCTCATTAGCTAGGACTTGTCTGCATTCTTCCAACATAACAGTTCTGACTAGTATAGAGGATATGAAGTGATATTTGTGAACAGCTTTGATTTATAAAAGGGCTGCAAATACACTGAATAATTTGAACGAGGAAAAAACCAAGTATAATAACTATCCATTTTATAGTCAGAATAATGTATCATAAATATAGTTTTCATGAGATTCATAGATGGCGTTATTAATGACCCAAAAATGAACAAATATAATTAATCTTCATCATAATAAATCAAATACAAATTCAGTGTTTTATTACATTTTTTTTATTACTTAATAATTTATAAAAAAACAATAAACCAAATTGCTATTTGAACAAACATACAAACCAATTACAAAGACACTTCATTACAATTAAGATAAATTACTTTTCACAAAATGTGTTTATACTGCTAATTTAAATCAATTTTTCTTTACAGTATGTACATGCAGATGTGTGATAAGAAACGAGACCCAAATTTTGACTATGGTAATTTTTATAACAAACATAATTTAGTTAGACAAATATATTTTTATAATATTTTTGTACTTAGTAGCTAAGATGACCAAGAACTGTATTACATTCAAGAACGATCCCAAAGAATATTCTAGTTATTAGGAAAATACCTTACTTCACATCTTAGATAACAGAGTACCTATTAACTACTAAAGGAAGTCATCAATGATGACTAAATTGTTCAGTTTCATAAATATTATAATCAAAGTCATCTTTGTTATTTTAATAACACATTTCAATAAAAGTGATGGTCTCGTATCTTATGAAATATATTACCAAGATAGCCATTATTTTTGAATATTATTAAAACTTTTATGAAATGTCTTGTCTTGTATATGTCAAGTAGAATACCATAATTTTTTGATAACAATAACAAAGTATTATGTAATGCATATATTTTTTTACAGTTCAGGAAGAGGAGCGTATTCAAAAAAATAGCACCAAGAGGAACACCCTTGGAGGAGTAGGAACACCCAACTTTTTTGGAATTGAATTTACTGTTGTAGGGTCGATGGCAGAGCGGTTAGCGCGCTGGGCTAATAATCTAGTGGTCGCAAGTTCGGATCCTGCCTCGACCGATTTTGTTCACCTATAGCACAAGCGTTTATGCTTAATTAAGGAAATGTAAGAAGATGTTTATGTACTTGTTAAACGAGAACATATTAAATAAAAAAAAATATTTTAAAAATCTGTATTCAGGAAAATTTAATTTTAAATAAAAGGAATAT
The DNA here is from genome assembly GCA_963576475.1 of Molanna angustata. Classification (NCBI taxonomy): domain Eukaryota; kingdom Metazoa; phylum Arthropoda; class Insecta; order Trichoptera; family Molannidae; genus Molanna; species Molanna angustata. The sequence continues at coordinate 5,261,766 of OY754989.1, read as the reverse complement.
TTTTTAATTTGTAAATAACAATGGACTGTCCTGGCTTTGGTTTTGCTCCATTTATTCTGACTTAATGCATATTTATTTTTACTTTCTTTAGATATATTTATGACTATTGTTTTATCTTTCATTATTTATTATTGTCTATTGTTCATATATACATCTTTTTGAGTCCATTGTTTTTATCCAATTTTGTTTTATATTTTTAGTATTGTTTTTTATATTTTAATGTTATACGTATCTAATAAAGATTTATTTTATTTTAAAGAATTATCAAAACTGTCCAATGTGATCATTGTTTTGTTATGTGTCATGTATGATTGCACCTGTGTTATTGTGTGCAACTGTACTGAAATAATTGTCATCCCACACAGTTTATATTGAAATTATTGAATGTCATCTGAAATTTGTAATTTTTATGCATTTATTTTTGAAATATTATATAGATGATAGAATGGTATGGACTAGTTGTAATGAGGGCAGTATATCTATTAGAAAGAAAAAAAGCCCTTAATGATATATATTTTGTCATACTTTCAATGATGTGTTAAGTATATATCTTTTTGAGTCCATTGTTTTTATCCAATTTTGTTTTATTTTTTTAGTATTCTTTTTATATTTTAATGTTATACGTATCTAATAAAGATTTATCCAATGGAATTATCATGTGATCTTTGTTTCGTTATATGTCATGTATGATTGCACCTGTGTTATTGTGTGCAAATGTACTGAAATCATTGTCATCACACACAGTTTATATTGAAATTATTCAACGTCACCTAAAATTTGTAATTTTTATGCATCTAATAAAAAAATATTGTCAAATATGAATTTTGTTTTATTTTATTTTTTAAATATTATATAGATGATAGAATGGTATGGACTAGTTGTAATAGGGGCAATATATCTATTAGAAAGAAAAAAAAACCTTAATGAAACAGAAAGAATGTAAGATACAGAAAAAATATAAAAGGTCAGCAGAATGAATCAAGGTATTTAATTACAGGGACAAAACCATTATCACGGTAAATATGTATAATTTAATAAAATTTATGAATGGCTAATGCTGGATTGGTAATCCAGTGGATGAGGTTTCGAATTCTGTCTCGACTGATTTCGTTCACATTTTAGTGCTTTTTTTTTAATAAAAAGTGAATGTCCTTGTTAAACAAGTACATATACATCTTCCTACATTCCCTAAAATAAGCAAATAAATGCTTGTGCTATAGGTGAACGAAATCGGGAGTTTTTACAAGGACATGTTTATTTATACATATTCAATAAAAGAAAGAAAGTAATGAACCTAACATTACCTAAATCATTGTGCACATATGAGATTTGTTGTATGCTTCTTCTATTGGATTGGATGAATTACGTAGAATAAAGAGGTAAGGCTTGCTTGCTTTTAACATCTAAATCAGATTTAATCAATAGAAAGATTCAATTTATTAGCAGTCTCTTCTATTCTAAAGCCTTTGTATTCCAGTTTCTGATTTGTAGAATGGATATATCAATGCAGTTTGGGCCTTCCTGGTCTTATTTGTCCTTGTGGTCTGGAGAGTGTGAAGCATTTTACTGGAATGTCGTCGTCCATTCTAATTAGGTATGTGATCAGCCCACCTTCGAGGATTTCATCATACCTAGCTCTCCATATAACTCTTTGTTGTATCGACGACAACAATCATCAGTATATATGTATCACAGTACCGTATTATGTTCTTAGGATCCATCTTTTAAATTTTACAATGGATCTCTATGGAGTCTTCTCTGATTTTAGAAACATACTTCAAGACTGGTGTTATCGGAGTTTATTTTTAAATCATGTCCGATAGCAAAAAAGGGTCAATGCGATTTTTATATATTTTACGCATTCGTGGTAAATTTATTTCACTCACTATAATTATTGTATCAATATAATTTGTTCTAGAAAATCCATAATATTATATCAATTTAAAATGAAAAATACAAAATACGATGCATAGAAATAGCTACCAAATACGTTAAACCGATGTAAAACCTGGGGTCTAGATAGTTTAGGGTGACAGCTGAAATTCTCGCGACTTAAACCAGGTTTAACGACAATTCGAAGAAAGTAAGTACACTTTTTTGATAAATCTCGCCAAATTTGGTTCAACGTACGTAGAACGTCTGAACAAAAAATAGTAAGTAAGGCCGATGTTTTAAGTCGTTTTAGATTAAGTCACCGATTTAGTGTTATATGCCCTATCAAAATATTCTAGATTTTTCTATCAATACACATTCTTCTACCTCCAAAGATTGCAATTTTTGTAACTTTGAAAAACTTGTCAGTATGGAAAATAATCACCACTTCACTGATATAATTTTAAAATATCACGTACAAAAAAGAATTCAAAAATTGAATATAAAAATAGAATTCAAAAATAGAATACAAAAAAATAATACCAAGATACAATACAAAAAAAGAATCCAAAAATACAATACAAAAACAAAATAATAATATAAAAATACAATATCTACACAAATAGAATATTATATAAATACAATAGGTACAAAAAATACAAAAATGACACCGTCATGACTCAGTTAGTTGGATATCTGACTTCTGATCCAAAGATCCGGGTTTGATTTCCGGTGGAGACATAGTTTGTTATTGTGTTATCAGTCAGAATTTGTGAGACGATTAATAGGTACAATAAGTCTCAGTATGTCTTTGTCTGAGTATGGCTTTTTATTGACTTGTCACTTGTCATCTATCGAATGACAATAAAACATATCTCTAACACCATTTATTGAGAAATTTGGTTGGCAAAAATGAACGCCACTATTCTTATACAAGAGGTGACAATGCCTTCGCATTGATGTCTCCCCCGAACAGCGTCAGGAATATAAGTTCTTTTTTAGATTGTAGGTATAGGTACATACTTGTATAAATGTGTATGTAATCTCTGGCGGAGAATTTCCGGCCGTGCGTGTAAAGGCGACACATAAAATTGCGCAACTTTTTGGGCGCGTCTTATGTTTTTGTTATAAATAAAATTGTGCAAATTTTTGAACGCGTCTTATGTTTTTGTAATAAATAAAATTGTGCACTTTTTTGGGCGCGTCTTATGTTTTTGTAATAAATAAAATTGTGCAATTTTTGGGCGCGTCTTATATTTTAGTTATAAATAAAACTTTGCAAATTTTTGAACGCGTCTTATGTTTTTGTAATAAATAAAATTGTGCAATTTTTGGGCGCGTCTTATATTTTAGTTATAAATAAAACTTTGCAAATTTTTGAACGCGTCTTATGTTTTTGTAATAAATAAAATTGTGCAATTTTTGGGCGCGTCTTATATTTTAGTTATAAATAAAACTTTGCAAATTTTTGAACGCGTCATATGTTTTTGTTATAAATAAAATTTTGCAAATTTTTGAACGCGTCATATGTTTTTGTTATAAATAAAATTGTGCAAATTTTTGAACGCGTCATGTGTTTTTGTTATAAATAAAATTTTGCAAATTTTTGAACGCGTCATATGTTTTTGTTATAAATAAAATTTTGCAAATTTTTGAACGCGTCTTATGTTTTTGAAATTTATTTATTTTTATTTGTTGGCAAATTCACAGAATGTATTACATAACATTATTTACATAATCTTTTAAATATAAATACATTCCAATTATGAATTTACACTTGAAATATTACAATTTTTAAAGCTTGGTAGAAAAAAGTATTAACAAATAAAACAAATCCAACTATGATGACAGAGGAAGTAACAGTTACAATATATTTGATTTACAATAATATGAAAGAGAAGACATAAATACATTAACAATATAGAGAAGAAATTTAGATGGGTCGATGGCAGAGCGGTTAGCGCGCTGGACTAGTAATCCAGTGGTCGTGAGTTCGAATCCTGCCTCGACTGATTTCGTTCACCTATAGCACAAGCATTTATTTGCTTATTGTAGGGAACGTAGGGAGATTTATATGTACTTGTTTAACAAGGAAATATTCATTTTAAAAAAATCTTAACACATTGTGTAAACAATTGGTAGAAAAATCAATAGAAAAATCGAGATGCACAAATTCTCAAGACTTACCTACGTCATGAATTTTTCAAATATAAAATAAACGAAAGAGAAAAAAAAGCTACAATAAATACAATTTTACTATGAGTTACTACTCGGCGTATCGTTGTCTTGCTTTTGAAAGGGGTTGGGGATATGCTTCACGTGCCCTTACTAACGTGGCTCATGATAATATGCGATCATAAAAAAATCGAATATTTTTGTGGTGTTGAGTTCATGGCAGGATATATTATTATAATTGTCATAGTTTCATGACATGTGACAAATCCGCAACGTTATCGAATATATTATTTTGTATTAGGTACGTACAAAGACATTAGCATCAGATACGTAAGTCTATACACCTTGCTTGTGAGAAATTCTCATCTTTCTATTGTTTGAAAATAATATTGTAATTATTCAATTAACAATGGAAGGTAATGATAATTAAGTTTTTACAAGTTTCTACTTAAACAGGGCTGTAACTTTATGAGACATGAGATATTGAGACAGGATCGTACCTATTTTATAAATTAGACCTGGGAACATTGAGACAGGATGTTACCAAGTTTATAAAGTATATCTGGGAACATGTAAACCTGGGAACATTGAGACTGTATATTACCTACCTAATTTATAAAGTAGATCTGAGAACATTGATACAGGATAGGATCTAATTTTTAATGTAGACCTGGGAACATTGAGACAGGATAGGATCTAAATTTATAATGTAGACCTGGGAACATTGGGACAGGATAGGATCTAATTTATAATGTAGACTTGGGAACATTGAGACTGTATAGTAGGTACCTACCTAATTTATTAAGTAGATCTGGGAAAATTGAGACAGGATAGGATCTCAATTATAATGTAGATCTGGGAAAATTAAGACTGTATAGTACCTACCAATAAGGATTTTGTTGTTGACTACCAAATAGTATTTGAATGAAATGCAAGAATATACTCCAGGTATGTACAAATAATAAAGTTTATATATGATAATGCAATTATGACTGTTGTAATCGATGACAACACTACATATAACTGAAAAAATAAAAATACAAAAGGTGTTCGGCAAGGTGACACAATTTCATCAAAGCTATTCACGTTAGCCCTAGAAGATATATTTAAAACCCTCAACCTTAGATTTGCTGATGACATAATTATTATAAGTGTTTATATAATATATATTTTTTAACATGTCTACGTAGGGGACACCAGCTTTTAGGATTTGATAGAAGTGCACTACGTAGCGTTGGGAGGGGGTTTGCAATCTAGTTTATTAATTCGGATTTTAAAAAGACCCGGGTTGTACGATGGTGGAAACACAGAATTCGGAAGATCGTTCCTCAGTCGGGCTGCTGTATTAATAAAGGAGTTCGAGAAGCGACTGGTTCGTATAATATGTTGAAGGTCCACTGTGAATGGGTGCTGTGATTGAGTTAAGCGAGTGACTCTGTTGCGAGTGGGTGGAGGAGGGACCAAAGATGCAAGTTCTTCTGAGGAATTCCCGTGGTATTAGTATCTATAAAATAAACTAAAAATACCGACTTTACGTCTGTGTTCTAGTGATTACAATCCATCAGTCAGTGACAGATCATCAATCAGACGTAAAGCACGCCTTTGGACAGCGTCGAGGGTATTCAGTAGGTATTGGGGGGCGCCACTCCAGAGGTGACTACCATATTCAATAATTGGACGTATTTGCGCTTTGTAGAGTAGGTATTCAGATCTGGGTCTTAGTAAAATATCTACGCGCTCAATATAGTACGCTCAATTTTTTGGAGGCGAGTTTCACCTTAGCTTCGATGGAACCCCTGTAGTGCAATTGATTCGTTATAGATACTCCAAGCAGGTCGATAGAGCTGCTGTTAGGTAGGGTGCTTCTGTTGAAAGACAATTGCAATTCATTGGGGTTTCTCTTCGCAGAAATTAGACAGACTTGGGTTTTTGAGACGTTAAATGAAACAAGATTACTTTCACCCCAGGTATTGATTGAGTGGAGGTAGCTATTTATTTTTAGATGAGGATCTTTCCGAGCATCTGATATTTCACTCTGTTTAGGAGGTTTGTCAAAAGAGAAATTGTCATGTACTGTGCTGTCATCAGCGTAACAGTGGATGGGGGCGCGTAAGAGCAAGTCATTAATATGTAAGAGGAATAGGGTTGGAGATAGAATGGACCCTTGAGGGACTCCCGCATTGATGGAATGGGGAGAAGAAGAGCAACCGTCCACTACATTTATGACTTCACGATCTTTTAAAAAATTCGCAATCCAAGTACACAGAGACTGGGGTAGTCCATAAGAAGGGAGTTTCACTAAGAGACCTCGGTGCCAAACCCGGTCGAAAGCTTTAGAGATGTCAAGGGCGATAGTTTGAGCTTCTCCAAAGCTTTAATACCTCGACCCCAAACGAATGTCACATACGCGAGTAGGTCGCCACAAGATCGATTTCCACGAAATCCATATTGGCGGTCGCTTAAAATTTTGTTTGCTTCGAGGTATGTGATCAACTTGGTGTTTAGTACTCTTTCCATTATTTTGGAGAGTACAGAAGTAATTGCGATATATTATAATAAAAATAATTATTATAACTACTTAACATATAAAGTAGAAGCCATGATTTCTCAAAATTTAAGTGATTTTTTCACATCAATTTCTCAACTGGATTTAATATGTAAAATAATTCAAAAAGCTCTTTTTTGAATATCTGTAAATGTAAGGTAAGGCGTCATGACATAAATAAACAAGGTCGAACAGTGTGCATGCGTAGTCTGTGCTATAAACGGTGCACTAATTTTGTAGATTTTAGTTTTAGGAACAACGTCAGTTGAAGAATACGAAATTAAGTAAAATACGAAATTAAGTGAATACGAAATTAATAATAATTATAAACCCGCCTTTGTACATAAATTATGTTAATAAATAACAACAATAATAGCGGATTTAATATAGGGCCGTTTAATGTTTAAAGGGCGCTGATAGTTTAGTTATGTGCCGCTCTACGAAACAAAGCTGTTTTCATTTCTTTAGTAAAAGTGCTTTGAGCACTGCGGACATCTGAAGGCAGTGCATTTCACTTAATTCGACCGCTCACACCAAACCATCAGTCATAGAAAGCCGCTTTCTTGACTCTGTCCAACTCCTTTAGGGAGTTGTTACTCTGTGATCCAGACGACCTGAGTGTGAGATGCCGCCTCCCAGAGAGATCTTTTCCTGACACATGCTCCTGAATGTATTTTAGTGCTAGATTGTTTAAAGCATTAGGTACCTATACACGGTCAAGCAAATTATGTAATCAACTCGCTCTGGATACTTCGACTATGTCAAAAAAGTGCAAAAGACCTTAATTCTAAAAATATAGAACTTCCCTTTTGTAACTATTTGAACTTCCTATTGTAGTTCAAATAGTTACAAAATTGGACTATTATCATACCAACCAAGCACAAAAAACAATTCTCTTTAAACCAGCCGATAACAGATCGTAAGCCCTGTAGGTGCTTTGAGATCCTGGTTCTTCTGTAATATTTCAAAATCGTTTCTATTGAAATGTTTAAATTTGCCAACTTTTTTGCGTTGTTTTGCGCTCTGCACACATAACATACTCAACTTATTTTCCGCTAACTGTAACTTATTTTTTATAAAGTAGACCCGGGAGCACATCATATTTATAAACCGTAACGTATGGCAGCCCTGTTTCATAAAATTGCCACATAATTTGATGTCAGATAAAAATCATAAAGAATATTATTTTTCTAATACATGAATGACCTCTGTCTAAACATTGTAGAAAGTTCGATAGTATAGTTAAAAACTTATACACGGACAGATAGGATTTCAGAAATGACGACATTGAGAATTATAGCAGGCAAAACCTTGAGAAACATCAGAACAAGGGAAATATGTTAGGTTGATGATTTCATCAGATGGAGTAGGCAGCAGATGAGGGATTGGGTCGGACAGCACCAGACTTCCTCATATCGTGCTGCACAATCAGCCTTACGAAACCCACCCTCATGGTAGACCGCTTAAAAGGTAAGAGGATTATCTGGGATTCCACTTTTCTGGAGGAGCAGGCCTCATAAAAACAGACCCAAAGGTCTACATAAATAAGGCACAAGAAGAATAAAAAAACTTTACTCACTTTTAGCTGCCCAAGTCGAGCCATTCCTTAGGGCTTCCAAATATATTGTCATATCAGCGTTACAGCTCCGAGATGTGTTGAGAAAGTATCTGTCATCCCAATTATGATAGTCAAATAGTTCCATCAGCCACGACAGTCTCGTCCACTTGTCTCCGTCGTCGTCCTGCCTTGGATCAGCTTCTCCTTCAATTGTCCCAGCACCGCCTGAATCCGGGACACTGTAGTTTGCAATACTTTTGGAAACGTGACCTGCGCCCTTTGATTCGCCGTCTCTCGCTGTCTTGCCTCTCTCGTTTTCGTCGCCTTTCTCCTCGTCTTCTGCATCACCGTGTGCACTATCAACTGTTTTATCTTCATTTTCGTGTACATCTTTTCCTTTTCTCAATTGCAAAACGTTATCGGCTGCTGCGTTTGTATCAGGTCTTTCATTACTGTCGGGTTTTTCTTGTATTTTGATACCTGAATCCGACACAAAACTAGGTGTTCTTGTGTTTTTATCACTTGTCGTGTCGTTTTCAATGCTGGAGATGTTTTTATTTTCGATCAACTCGCTGCTCTGTGTCTTAACCAAGGAAAAATTATTCAATATCAAAATGGTTATCACATAAACACTTATTCTATTCTTGAAGTCACAAATGTTGAGACCCATCTTATTTATATTTAGAGTTTACAATTGTTTATTTTATCACTTGTGATTTGTTGGACATTGTTGGTTCCTGAAAGAAAACGAAAAAAGAGCAATAAGTTCAATCTTTTGAATTTATTTTATTTTTATTTTTTCCAATTGAATCTAACAATGTATGAAGTAAAAATTAAAGACAGTAATCAAATTTAGCAAAATACAACTATATTTTTAACTTCGATTACACCACGTGTCGATTAAATTTGCGACCGGTTTTGGAAGTAACCGTTCCCTCCTCAGGCATAATTTCAACTAAACGCAGAATGTGACTGTGTGCTTAAAAGATGGCTATATTTCCAATTATTCAAAAAGACTAAAATTTATTTAGGGATTATCAACCTTTCAAGAAGATAAACATGGATGAAGGGGTTGACAACCTTTTAAGAAGATAAAAAAATCATATATGGATTGTCAACCTTTTATGAAGAGTAAAATGCTTTCAAATACAAAATTAAAAAGTGCACATAGCCTTTTATTGTAGTGGAGAGTTTCGTGTTGGCCACAGTCCAATCGTTTTAATTACATTTGACATCATACATCATAATATGTCCCTGTAGTAACAAGTTAATATACATCCTCATACGTTCCCTAAATTAAGCATAGTATGCTTGTGCTATAGGTGAAGGAAATCGGTCGTGGCAGGATTCGAACTCGCGGCCACTGGATTACTAACCCAGCGCGCTAACCGCTCTGAATATATGTAGTACTGTCTATATATTATGTGCCTTTTAGAATTTTATATAATATACGATGCACTTTGTTTAACTAAATACCTTTCTGGCATAGTTGAGTGGTTAAAGCGGTTTCTCACTAACTAGATGAACGGGTTTTTATACATCGCGTAACAAAGAAATTATGTAAGTAAGGTTTGCATGTATGTATGTAGTTATGTGAATATTTTAATTTTATACTTTAAGGCACCGACTTAGAACAGTGCCTTAAACAGGGAAAATAGCATCACACATCAATGTGTTCAGGAATATGGTTGACCACACATTCTGAATATACATACCTAGTGCATTTTTGTTTTTTTTTTTTGCTCTTCAGCCGTTAAGAGCGTTCTCAGCCATTTAAGTTAACATAGTAGATTGTCTAAATAGAGAGAAAAAGGTGGGGCACGAGGCTGGTATGTAGGGATACACGCGTCTGTCGTGCTGTCAACCTGTCGATTTTTACCTCGGGACTATGCCGTGATGATTAAAGTGTATTTTTATATTAATTATTTTTTAAGTTCAATAATTTACACATTATTCGAAAATGCAATATGGCATTGATTCACAAGGGGGGGGGGGGTCGTATAAAACATCCATTTGCCTATAAAAATTGCACAAAGGTTGATAGTAAATATTATAAATAAAAAATCATCTGACTACCCAACTTTGCAACTATTTCGTGATTTTCATGTGCCGAATTTTGAAGATATTTAAAAAAAAATGTGCTATTTCAAATACGTATAGACACATAGTGGTCTGATATCAGAATATCAGAAGAGTAGCTGGAGGCGAATGGATGAGGTCTGCCGAGGATAGGGAGCTGTGGATGTCTCAGGGGGAGGCCTATGTCCATTACTGAACAAAAGAGGGCTGACGAAGAAGAAAGAAGAAATAGACATTGGAAGGTCACACCATGACTTTGTACGTGTGCCGAGTGATAAACAAAATATAGTGGGTCAATTGTTTACCCCGTTAACACATACAAGTTTTGCACAGCACTACTACACAAACAATGGGGTGGTGTGGTTCAATCAACTTGAAACAGATTTGAGACTGGCAACTGAATATAATGAATTCAAAAGAAAAATAAAATGAACTTATTAAATTTGACTGATATGTAAATAATATTAACTTCTTTTTGTATAGATAATAATTATGTATATATGTATAATATTTTGTATCTTTTGTATTTAAATGTCTCCTTTAAACACGAGTGCTTGCATTGTGGTAAAGACATTAATGTTTTTTTTCTTACTGTGCATCTTTTTCTATATTTTTTATTGTTTTTTTTTTAATATATGTATTATAAATTTAATAAAATAAAAATATATTAATTGTCTTCCTCGTGTCAAAATTAACTGCTTTCAGTACATGTTAGAAGGTAACTGAAATGAATTACAATGTCTCTTAATAACCTTCCTTTTAGTCCCTTCAGTTACTTCAGACTCTTCAGTCCTTAGTTCATTTCCTTAGTTCCTTATTCTGTCCTACACAATGTGGTGGGATATTGAAAATCACAATTTCTTCGCTTTATTGTTACTTCAGTCCCTTTTCATATTATAAACATTAAAGCATCTAAAACAGTCCAGTAGTTCTCAAATGATGCAATCTCCAACGAATTTCATTTTTTTATATACTATCTAGTGATCGCTTACGGTCTTACTTATTAGATTTCGTTAAAAGCTTACTAAACGCGTAACTAGATATTCACGACTAATAGTTAATATCGGTATTAAAAATCTTACTTATAAACGTATACTAAGATGTGACTAACTAGTTTACCGAAAAACAGCGCGTTGTGCCGCGTTGAGTCAATTTAAGATGACATATAACGCTAAACTTACAGCCAGTTTCATAAAAAGCAGCAAAAGGACCCTTTAGTTAAAGGTTCTTTAAAAATTTAAAGTCGCCTTTAAGTCGTTGCGTTTCATAAATAATAATGCCGCGTACTTTAGTAAAAGGCAGAAATGTCACCAAAATACCTGAAAGTTGGCAATATTGCTATCAAAATCTATGGAAACATAGCTCATAGCATAGGTAAATCTTTCTGTTTACTACCAATATGTTATTTCTGTCATTGAATTGATCATTGATGTATAGGACATGTTTATGGGACAAAACCTAACAAGAAATTCTACTTTTCCATGTGGTCGATTCTTTTCCTTTATGCTTTTTACCGCAGTATCAGGACGCATCTTCTAATTATCTAATTTCGAAAATATCATTTTGTTATATTATTCATAAAAAAATGTTTAAATAATAAAAAAAACTATTTAATATTAGTAAGTAATATGCACATGATCGTCAACATTCAATTGACAATATTGACATCAACCACAGAATTAACCTCCTCAGATAATATAGAAGTAAACTTACATCAAGAACTGACTTGAACATTATGTCATATTGCAGCACACTCTGGTGGCAAAAAAATGAACTGCTCTTAAAGAAGACTTTAGTGACTAAAGTACGAAGACATTGGACTTTAAATTAAAGTGAACTTTAAGTGACATTTTGTTATTATGAAACGCAATTTATTTTAAAGTCGACATTAAGTCTCCTTTATTTTTTTATGAAACTGGCCATTAGTGACTGAAAACATGATATATTAAAACCCCCAATGCACTATGAAGTTACGCGTTATTAAGGGTAAATATCGCGTGCGTTAAAAAAGGTTTATACGTGATTTAAATGATCGGAAACCCCAAATTTGTTGATTTTTTGCATTTTTTAAGAACAAACCTTAGTTGAAATGAAAAAAGTTTATCGGTCATTCACTTCGATTTTATGCACTCTTTAAGCGTATAAAAGATTTATTTCTCTACGACACATGGTTATAGAGTAATTTTAAAAAAATGCTGTAAAAAAGGATATTTTTAATAATTTATTTATGGGAATTTAGGCTGAATTTTAAAATTGTGTGACGAATATTCATTAGAGAAATGTTGAAAAGACTTATACTATTTTTTCTAGAAACACACTGTTTAACATATTTGAGGGATTTGATTTGAAATTGAGGTGTTTAGGTTTATATGGCCCCTTAAACGATAAAGAATAACAAGGAAAAACGTTCTGTCAATCTCAAATATTCATCAGATCATTATGTGAAAGATCCGCCATTTTGAAATATTTGGTATGACGCGTTAGTCAAGCGTTAAAGTAACTCTCGACCTGTCCTAACTTGACGTCTATGAAATAAAGGTGTAATAAAAATAGTCACGGTTTATAAGTTAACTTTTTCGTTAATCACGCTCTATTACCAGGTACTATAGGTAGTTTAGGTTTATAATTTAGACGGTATATATATGTATATAATTCTTCTGTACGTGTGTATGTCACTGAAATCTTCCTAAACGGCTGAACCGATTTTGATGATTTTTTTTTGTGTGCGTTTATGTGTGTCTCATAACTTTAAGCCAAACTTCGCTAGTTAGGCAGACAAAGGTAAAAAGTGGAACACACCCTATATACCTACCACAAAAATGGTTTAATTCATGTATTATATACTTATTCATATATATATTGTATATATTATTATTTTTTCTTTGTATACATTCAATATTGTTCCAATGTAATTTGTTTTTAAAAAGTAATTAAAAAAAAAAAAATAATAGGTGGCGCTAATGTCGAATTAGCAATGTTTATTTTTTCCATCTAACAACACTGAGAAATGTGACCATATAGGTATGCTGTATTGTAATTACGAAATGACAATCTATGTAACCTCAGTGTTTAGCGGCTCATCGAACAAGAAAAAGTAAGTTTGCTCAGCGAATAATAACATCCATATGATTCAAATATATTCTACATATATTTTTTGTTTCACAAATAGTTTGGGCAGTACAACGTCTGTCGGGTCCGCTAGTATATAGATATATTAAAAAAAAAATTCACTTACACTTTCCTCCTCTGTTTTGAATAAAATCACATTTCATTATTACACTATTAGTTATAAGCACACACTGCAATTGCGAAATGATTTTTTAATGGTTCAATTGACACAGTCGCGTGATTGGGACTTGAATCGGGTACCTTTGAGACGCGAGTCAAATAACAAGTCGACCCGGCCACCGCTCGCTATAGACTGGGCTCGAACACGGCACCCAGACCAGACTTTACCACCGCCGACCGACGGACACCACATTACGTATTTTAGACTGATAGGCAAGTTCTAAAACATAATTGTACAACCGGCGTAATTGAAATATCCAATTGATTGATATATACATAGGTACATATTATTTTAATATTTATTAATTCATACAATCACGGCATATCCCAATGTGGGCTAACCAGCGAGAGGTATGCTGGTGTTCATAAGCTTAAAACTCATCTCCTTGTGTACCTTTATCTTATCTTGTAAAATTGCTAATTGGACCTGGTACTAGTAGCAGGTGCGTACCTACAACCTTCGGATTAGGCATACCCTGAACTAAAATTGAGAAATGTCTAAAATTCGAGTTCGAATCCTGCTTCGACCGATTTCGTTCATCAAAAGCACAAGCATTTATGATTATTTTAGGGAACGTAGAAAGATGTATATGTATGTACTTGTTTAACAGGGACATATTGATTTTTTATATAAAAAAATATTTACATTTGTCGGCCTTCGTGGCTCAGTTGGTTGGGTATCTGACTGCTGATCCAAGGGTCCCGTGTTCGATTCCCGGTAGAGACACAGGTTTTAATTGTGTTTTCAGTCTGGATCTGTGAGACGATTAATATCGTAAGTCTTCAGAATGTGGCAACTTGTAATTGGGTGCGTGTTAAATAATTATTTGACATAGTAGGTACCTGTTAGTTGCCCGAGAAGCTACATAAATAAATACCTAAATAAATTTGTGGTTCTGTCAAGCATCGTGTCTACACACGGTTCAATTATAAATCTTGTATTATGGTTATGGTTATTATAACATGTATTAAATGATATTTATATATTTAAATAAATAAAAAATAAAAAAGGTTTAGGTATTGATTTATTTAGGTGTCAATGCGGTGTTGAGGACATGACAGAAGATGCTTCAGGAGAGATCATATTGAACATAGAGACGACAACAGAACAGAATAGTCATAATTGGAAATAGAGAAATCCCCAACAATAGAATATTATTTAATTTAATTTTAGTTATTCTTCATAGAGAGTTATACAGTCAGTACAATTTATAAAAAAACGAGTGGGTTGTGGCCAACGCTAAACTCCTCACTAACAAGTCATTCTATAAAGTATTCAAATTTTGTATGGAAAATTTCCAACATTTTCATGAAATGAGTTGGTTAAATTATTTTTTATTTAAATATTTTATTATGAAAACTTGATAACTCTTCAATGCCATTTTATGAAAGTGATGTGCCTTTTTACCAATTTGAAAACAAAAATTTCAAATTTTAAGTTTCCTGAGTTTGGGGTCACTTTGAAATATTTGACAGTTAAAAAAATTGAGAAGCACTATTCATATATCGTTCAAAATCTAATGGGATCTAATCGAGTATTTGATATACATATTTGCAAAATTTGAATAGAATCGAATGAGTACTTTAGTCTATAATCGATAAAGTAAAAAATGAACACGCCGTACATAGCACACACACACACAGATACATTGTGATGAAACTTTCAGAATACAATCTCAGCATGATACTAGTTGATAATCTGCAAAAAAAATACCCTTAAAAATTGCGAAATCATAACTTCCCACTATATCACCTTGTGTTAGTGAGGAGTAAAAAACAACAATGCATTGTTTAGTTAGTGAACAAGTGATAACTCCATACATTAATCAATAGGACAACCACAAAAACAACAATGCATTGTTTAGTTAGTGAACAAGTGATAATTCCATACATTAATCAATAGGACAACCACAAAAACAACAATGCATTGTTTAGTTAGTGAACAAGTGATAACTCCATACATTAATCAATAGGACAACCACAAAAACAACAATGCATTGTTTAGTTAGTGAACAAGTGATAACTCCATACATTAATCAATAGGACAACCACAAAAACAACAATGCATTGTTTAGTTAGTGAACAAGTGATAACTCCATACATTAATCAATAGGACAACCACAAAAACAACAATGCATTGTTTAGTTAGTGAACAAATGATAACTCCATACATTAATCAATAGGACAACCACAAAAACAACAATGCATTGTTTAGTTAGTGAACAAGTGATAACTCCATACATTAATCAATAGGACAACCACAAAAACAACAATGCATTGTTTAGTTAGTGAACAAGTGATAACTCCATACATTAATCAATAGGACAACCACAAAAACAACAATGCATTGTTTAGTTAGTGAACGAGTGATAACTCCATACATTAATCAATAGGACAACCACAAAAACAACAATGCATTGTTTAGTTAGTGAACAAGTGATAACTCCATACATTAATCAATAGGACAACCACAAAAACAACAATGCATTGTTTAGTTAGTGAACAAGTGATAACTCCATACATTAATCAATAGGACAACCACAAAAACAACAATGCATTGTTTAGTTAGTGAACAAGTGATAACTCCATACATTAATCAATAGGACAACCACAAAAACAACAATGCATTGTTTAGTTAGTGAACAAGTGATAACTCCATACATTAATCAATAGGACAACCACAAAAACAACAATGCATTGTTTAGTTAGTGAACAAGTGATAACTCCATACATTAATCAATAGGACAACCACAAAAAATTACCTACATATTTAAAATACATACAAACTTGACTATACATATAAAAAGCAAAACAAAAGCTACTCAGACCAAAGCACTAGGTAAGTAAGATTGGAGGAGACAGCTATCCTAAACGCACTGAGGGAACTCGCAGAGATGTCGAGTGTATTAAAGATTACCCGGAAGACTACAGAAATTATGCATAGAAAGCTGAACCTTAGTCCACCTTCAGAAACAAGTCAAATGACCTAACAAAAGATGAAGAAGAAATGTAAGTTTTATACGTCGATTCAAAAATAAATAAATAAATAAAAATTACAATAATTGTTAACAATGTGCTCTCTGTTGTCTGTACTGTACACATGATGTTGAATCAACTTTCATGACAAGAAACTGCAATTCTGTGCAACAAGTAACAGGTAAGAGCTAATTTCAAAGCCATCTATCTGCAGACAAATTTGCATAAGAATGTGGAATTTGTAAAAGGACAATGTATGTCAGTGATATAAATGAAAACAAAATAAAATAATGGAATATTTAGAAAAATGTCATATTTTTTTTATTTACATAATTAAATTGCACACAAACCAGGTAAAAATTACAATGATAAAGCTTTAATATATAATTGTTATAACTATCCCTACCTAGTGTCAATTACTTGTGGCAAACCAATTCATATAAGTAATAACATAGGTACTGGTATGTGAATGTGTAGTGGGTGAAAATGTGTAATGATCTTGCTAAGCTGATTTTAAATTGAACTGTAAGTTTTTATATTGGTAAGTTGAGCTATAGAAATTGTCTAGGTGTAGGGTAGGTACTATGATGCTCATTGTAAGTGGTGAGGATTCTGTTAATTGGTGAGTTTAAAGATGAAAATGAGTTCTATAGCAATAATTTATTATGGAAGAGTGGCTTGTGACTCGTACGTCGAGTCGGTACATGCAAATTTATATATGAAACAAGGTCTGGACAATCAATATTGTATGTCAATTCCAAATTAAATTAAATATCATTCTAATTTTTTTTTCTCCCAAGTCTTTTCACCCAAAAACAATGTTGAAGTCGTCTCTAAACAAAAAAAATAGATAACACAGATTTAGTCACAAAAAAAAACAAAATTCAAATAATATTCATATTCTCTATAATAGATTTAAATATTAAACCATGAACATGAGGAGAGTTCAGCGCAAGAAGGTTAACTATGGAAATGGGGTATTGGACACTTCAAACCTAAAATAAATGTCTAGCGCATCCCTGATTGGACAACCAAACAGAACGTGATCCAGCGTTTCCTCATCCCATCCACATTCGCAGAACGGGGACTCCACCATAGACGGTGCAGATGGCTATCCAGTCGCACATGACCAAATCGCAGTCTAGAAATATAGACAATGTAATGCTTTGATAACCTCTTTCGGTGGAACCAAGGCCGCAACGCAAAATAAAAACGCAAATAAAAAATAAAAAAATATATATAATAAAATATAAATAAAGTTTTATACAAATTAAAACACAAGTCGACAGTATTTTATAATTTTTTTCAAATAATGTGTTTCTAAAAATATATTCAATATTTCTCTAGTAAATAAATGTTCGTGACATAATTTTAAAATTCAGCATAAATTACAATAAAAAATATTTTTTTATTGTATTTTTCTTCACATTACTTAATTACTTTGTGTCGTAGATAAAAATAAACATTTTATAATAATAAAATCAGAGTGAATGACCGATAGTGTCATTTCAAGTCAAGTGTGTTCTACAAACGAAAGAAAATCGACAAAGTTTGTGTTTGCGTTAATTTAAACGGTGCCACTATTTTTACGACCGGAATTGGCGGGAAAAGCGTTTTCCCGCCAAAAAGTGTCTATTTACACGACAAATTTTCTGACGTCGTCTATATTTTTAGGTCATTTATAACCATAGAAAGCGCAGATAAACCAAAATACAAAAACATTTACCTTTGTCATTTTTTCAATGGTCATCAAAATGCATCATGGAAACCAACTTGAAGAAAAAATAAATAATATTGGCATCTCATTACATTTATTTAATTTTATAAATCATTTTTTCATCGACATCTACAATTATAACAAAGTATAAACAAAGGTAAATATTTTTATAACTTGATTTATCTGCGTTTTCTGTGGTTATTTTTGGTTTTCGTCTATGGTTGAGTCGTGTAAATAGTCGTAGCCTAATTTAAATCACGTATAATATCCCTTTTTGACGCACACAATAGTTCCCCTTACGAACACGTAACTTCATAGTGTATTAGACGGTTTTATGTATTCTAGATTTAGCGTCATATGTCCTCTTTATAATAAATATATTTTATTTATAATATGTCACTAAATATACATTCCATAAACTAGGCATAAATGCTTGTGCTATATGGTCGTGGCAGGATTAAAATTCGCGACCACTGGAATATTCTTTCGCTGTACAACCACCCACCTACATAATATTATTCATACATTGAGACACCTGTGGTATAAATTATTGTAATATGAGTTTCCAGTTGTCGATGTTTCCCCTCCACTGCACCCACTAACCTTTCTCCCTTCCCATCCTGTTTTTGAAATTGTTAAAATGTAAAAAAAATACCTTCTTATACATACATGTTAGAAAACTATAATTGTCTCTATATTATATTTATTAGCATTGATAAGGGAACTCCATAAGAAAGCACAATTGGTGAACGTTGCGCTAGCACATAAAGTAGTCACGTAAATTAGTCTATGACAGGTCGTAATCCCTGTAGGTGCGTTGAGTTCCTGGTTCATCTAAAATATTCCAACTTCGTCTGTATTGAGATGATAAATATATATCATAAAGATAATAGGGTGGTGTGGTTCAATCAACTTGAAACAGATTTAAGACTGGCAACTGAATAATATAATGAATTCAAAAGAAAAATAAAAAATAAAAAACTTATTGAATTTGACTGATATTTAAATTGTATGAACTTCTTTTTTAAAGATAATAATTATGTATATAGGTGCATAATATTTTATGTTTTTTGTATTAAATTGTCTCCTTTACACACGAGTTCTTGGACTCTGGTAAAGGGAAATATGTTCTTTTCTTACTGTGCATGTTTTCTATATAGTTTGATTGTTTTATATTTTGTATAGATAATAATTATGTATGTACATATATATAATACTTTGTGTCACTTTTGTATTAAATTGACTCCTTTACACACGAGTGCTTGCACTCTGGTAAAGGGAAATATGTTCTTTTCTTACTGTGCATGTTTTCTATATAGTTTGATTGTTTTATATTTTGTATAGATAATAATTATGTATGTATATATAATACTTTGTGTCACTTTTGTATTAAATTGTCTCCTTTACACACGAGTTCTTGGACTCTGGTAAAGGGAAATATGTTCTTTTCTTACTGTGCATGTTTTCTATATAGTTTGATTGTTTTATATTTTGTATAGATAATAATTATGTATGTATATATAATACTTTGTGTCACTTTTGTATTAAATTGTCTCCTTTACACACGAGTTCTTGGACTCTGGTAAAGGGAAATATGTTCTTTTCTTACTGTGCATGTTTTCTATATAGTTTGATTGTTTTATATTTTGTATAGATAATAATTATGTATGTACATATATATAATACTTTGTGTCACTTTTGTATTAAATTGACTCCTTTACACACGAGTGCTTGCACTCTGGTAAAGGGAAATATGTTCTTTTCTTACTGTGCATGTTTTCTATATAGTTTGATTGTTTTATATTTTGTATAGATAATAATTATGTATGTATATATAATACTTTGTGTCACTTTTGTATTAAATTGTCTCCTTTACACACGAGTGCTTGCACTCTGGTAAAGGGAAATATGTTCTTTTCTTACTGTGCATGTTTTCTATATAGTTTGATTGTTTTATATTTTGTATAGATAATAATTATGTATGTATATATAATACTTTGTGTCACTTTTGTATTAAATTGTCTCCTTTACACACGAGTTCTTGGACTCTGGTAAAGGGAAATATGTTCTTTTCTTACTGTGCATGTTTTCTATATAGTTTGATTGTTTTATATTTTGTATAGATAATAATTATGTATGTATATATAATACTTTGTGTCACTTTTGTATTAAATTGTCTCCTTTACACACGAGTTCTTGGACTCTGGTAAAGGGAAATATGTTCTTTTCTTACTGTGCATCTTTTCTATATAGTTTGATTGTTTTATATTTTGTATACCTACGTATTACAAATTTGATAAAAAAATATTAGGTAATGTAAAATAAATATATTGGCACGAACTAAAAATAAAAAAAAATATGCAGGTGTCGGGTTTTTAATGTAATACAATCATAGGAAAGTGCAAGCAATGTGTTATAGACAGACAAATACTAGGTAATATATATGTACCAGAGTTAGATAATAATATTATATATGTACCTACCTATCTTGTTACCAATACAAACACACAATCTCAGGTAAGAAGGTATATTATTATGCAGGTAGGTACCAGTAACTGCACTTGTAGTTGTTGCCAATACCTAAGTCTTTCCGCATGCACTGTCTTGCTAACCTCATTCTTAAACCTATCCTGATTGTTATATCATCGTCATAACCCTTGTATTTCAATAACTTAAATAAATAATTAAACCATTGTCATTCAAATATGTACGATGTGCATCCTCTTCATTGTGTATTAGGCCAGTTGGCCTGTTTGTGAGGGTGCACTTTCCTGGGAGGAGGATGTTCAGGTGTTAATTTAACTTAAATAATTAAACCATTGTCATTCAAATATGTACAATGTACATCCTCTTCATCGTGTTTTAGGCCAGTTGGCCTGTTTGTGAGGGTGCACTTTCCTGGGAGGAGGATGTTCAGGTGTTAATTTAACTTAAATAATTAAACCATTGTCATTCAAATATGTACAATGTACATCCTCTTCATCGTGTTTTAGGCCAGTTGGCCTGTTTGTGAGGGTGCACTTTCCTGGGAGGAGGATGTTCAGGTGTTAATTTAACTTAAATAATTAAACCATTGTCATTCAAATATGTACAATGTACATCCTCTTCATCGTGTTTTAGGCCAGTTGGCCTGTTTGTGAGGGTGCACTTTCCTGGGAGGAGGATTTTCAGGTGTTAATTTAACTTAAATAATTAAACCACTGTCATTCAAATATGTACAATGTGCATCCTCTTCATCGTGTATTAGGCCAGTTGGCCTGTTTGTGAGGGTGCACTTTCCTGGGAGGAGGATGTTCAGGTGTTAATTTAACTTAAATAATTAAACCATTGTCATTCAAATATGTACAATGTACATCCTCTTCATCGTGTTTTAGGCCAGTTGGCCTGTTTGTGAGGGTGCACTTTCCTGGGAGGAGGATGTTCAGGTGTTAATTTAACTTAAATAATTAAACCACTGTCATTCAAATATGTACAATGTGCATCCTCTTCATCGTGTATTAGGCCAGTTGGCCTGTTTGTGAGGGTGCACTTTCCTGGGAGGAGGATGTTCAGGTGTTAATTTAACTTAAATAATTAAACCATTGTCATTCAAATATGTACAATGTACATCCTCTTCATTGTGTATTAGGTCAGTTGGTCTGTTTGTGACGGTGCACTTTCCTGGGAGGAGGATGTTCAGGTGTCTCTCCATTTCTTTATCCGGGTAGTCTTCTGTAAGTTGTTGCGTATTTCTGTCTTGATGGTCGGAAGAAATTGCCTAATGGCCATAAGCTCGCCAGTGTACAGTATATTTGTTTATATTATGTACAGAAAGATAAATAAATAAATTTGATCGAATATTTTTTAATTGCATATATGTACGCAAACATTGGATTTTTTCCCTGCCGGAAGCTTATGATATTTATATTGAAAAACTTTATAACATCTCAAAAGAGACGAAGTTGGAATAAAATAGATCTAAGTGGACGCCCGTGGCTTGAAAGATAAGTAATTTTATCTTTGAGATATATAGGTCAATGAAGAAAATTACGTATCTAGGGCCAATGAAGAAAATTACGGTACCTAGTTAAAATATGATCGAATTTTTTTAGTCCAAAGATAAAATGGATGCAAACATTTTTAAGGTGTTCCTCGTTTGCATCCAAGTAGCTAACATCAGCATAGTCAAGCAACGGTAGGAAACTGATTGAGCTAAAGTTATTTTAGAGTGAAGTGGAAGGAAATTCTTGAGTTTATTAAGTGAGTGTATGGCAAAGTAAATGGATTTGCTGACATGAGTCTCTTCATTGATGCTGCTGCCTCAACGCCAACTTCATTATTTGTTCATTATATAATTTCTGTATAATGTCAAATAACTTATTGTACATTTTTTTTTTATTTCTTGTTTTTTCTTTTTGTTCCTCGCTACTTATATAATGGGAAGTTGAGAATTTGCAATTTTTGAGAATATGTATATCTGACAAAACCCCTTAAAAGGGGAAAAGTGACGCAAGTCCCTGTGTACACTTACAAAATGACTGATATAGGTAGTTGGATGTGACGCTCGTCGCTTGTAAGTACGCAAAAAAATTGACTCTAATAAAATTTCAAGGCTCATACGAAAATGCTGCGTCACAAAATGCTCGTAGCGAAACAAAAAAAATCTATCGGACTTATAGAGACACAAAAATCGGCTGTAGAGAGGACACAAAAAGGATAATCCGTAAGACATATATGCAAACACATCGCTACGAAACTCATAGTGTACACTCTCTACATGATACCCGTTAAGAAATTGATGTAAAAAATTGCTAAAACGCATAAAAATTGTGAAATCATGACTCTCCACTATTCCATAGTGTGGAGAGTAAAAAAGATCCACCCACAGATGCAAAGACAGAAGTGTGTGGAAACAGGGACATGGCATGTTAGTATAATAATTACATATTTAGTGGTTGAAGGTAGGTAAATAAATTGATATTGCAAAAGTAACAATAATTCCATCCATATACCTCACATACAACACACATATATGTACATAGGTACCTACATAATATATGGAGTGAACTATCAGTGCGTTTATAGTTTTACGTGTAACTTTGCATTAATATTAAAAGCAGGGCCGCATCTACTGTTTTGACAGAATTTTTTTTTATGTATTTATTTAAAACTATCGGGATGTGGCCAACGCTATACTTTTCACTACCATGTCGCTCCACAAAATATTACAATTTTGTATGGAAGATTTTCAGCATTTTTTATGAAATAAATATATAAATAAATAAACATTTATTGAGACAAGAAATGAGTTTGTAGAATTATTTTTGAACTTAATATTTTATTCTTCTTCTTCGTGTCAGCAGCATTCAAACAGTTCTCGACCAATAGTTGGCAACGTCAGATGCTGCGCCACTACAGCGCAGTAGGTCCTCGAGTGAGCAGGTAGCAGGGCAGGCAGGGCAATCTCGTAGGTGGTCAGTGGTCTGCGGCAGGCCGCATTCACACGAGAGGCAGTCGTCGTCTGATATGATTTCCCATCTCCTTAGGTTATCTTTCGATCTGCCGACGCCCGTTCTTAATCTATTTAGTGATTTCCAGGTGCGCCAGTCCAGACTGTGATCCGGGGGGAGATGCTCCTGAGGTTCGATGAACTCTTTTGGAGATTTTTCTCGCCACAAAGTGAGCCTGGCTTCCGCTGGAGATGTTTTGAGCGGTTCAGTGTATCTTAGGAAGCACTTGCGGGATTTCAGCCTGTGTCGGGCAGTCTCACAGTTGTAAAGGCAGTGCGAGGGTTGGTGTTGAGCTTTGTTCAGTTCTACGCTACATTGCACCTCGCGCCTGATGCAAGGGGGTGCTATTCCTGCAAGGGGGTATAGCTTGTCCAGTGGAGTGGGTTTAAGGCAGCCAGTGATCACGCGGTAGGTGTCGTTCAGTGCCACATCAACGTTTTAAGCGTGAGGTGATCTGCTCCACACTGGGGCAGCGTATTCACCAGCTGAGAAACACAGGGCCTGGGCTGAGGTACGCAAGAGCGGTGGTTGTGCGCCCCATTCAGAGTTGGCCAGTTTGCGTAGAAGATTGTTTCTTGTAGCCACTTTCTGCTTGGTGTTAGTGCAGTGTGTTTTGAATGATAGAGTTCTATCCAGCGCGACTCCAAGATATTTAGGATGTGTGCATGGGCTCAGGTTTTTATTTTCCCATTTTATGGAGGGCGTTTTTTTTGCATCTCTGTTTTTTAAGTGGAAGAAAGATACTTGGGTTTTTGTGGGGTTGGGTTGTAGCTGATTCCGTTTATAGAATTGAGACATTGACCCTAGACCGTATGTCAGGGTGTTTTTCACTTCTTCAAAGGTTGGTGCTTGGGCGATTAGTGCGAGGTCATCTGCATAGACAAAAGTTTTTGTTCCAGTTGGGAGTGGCTGGTCGTTCGTGTAAATGTTAAACAGAGTTAGTGCTAAGACGCTCCCCTGCGGGAGTCCGTTTCTCTGTGCACGCCATCTGCTATCTTTTCCTTGGAAATGAACAAAGAATTTACGGTTTTGTAGCATGTTAGAAATCATATTTGTGAAGGCATGGTCTTTTGTGATCGTATATATTTTTGAGTTGAGTATTTGATGGTTCACGGTATCGTAGGCTGCTGTAAGATCTACGAAGGAAGCTCCGGATATCATCTTCTGTTCAATGCCATTTTCGATGTGTTGGGTAAGGTTTAGAATCTGCGCTGTGCAGGATTTTCCGGAGCGAAAACCTGCTTGTTGAGAAATAAGTTTTGGTTCCAAAAATGGTGTGAGTCGGTTTAACAGCATCCGCTCAAAGATCTTGAACAAGTGGCATAGGAGAGAGATCGGGCGATAGTTCTTGGTATCATTCGGTCCTTCACCTGGCTTCAGGATAGCGATAACTTTTGTTTTGCGCCACAGTTTTGGGATTTGGTTTGCTACCATGCAGTTGTTCTACATGTTGAGCAACCACGTTTTTGTGTGTCTGCCAAAGTGCTTAATTTGTTCTGTGCAGAGATCATCGAGTCCCGCTGCCTAACCATTTTTTGAAGTGCTTAATGCTTTTTCCAGTTCGCTCATGTTGAAAGGGTTAGAGAGTTCGCTAGTTTCCTCGTCTGGGCATCTAGTGGTTTTAGTCTTCTGCACTTTGTGTTTAACTTTGCCGTTTAAAGCAGCAGTTACTTTTGCGTGTTCGATTGGGGCAGTAGGGTCATTAGAAAGTTTCTTTAGCAGCTTCCATGCCTTTTGGCTGTTTTTTGTAAAGTCGAGTTCTTCGATCATCTTGATCCATTGACTTCTTCTGTCTTCAGCGACTGCATCTGCTAGACCATTTGCCCATTTTGATGGTGTCCTCTGAGAAAGGCGAGTCCCTGTGAAGGTTTCCGTATTGCTCTATGAGATCCATTAAGTCGGGTGAGAGTCCTGGGATGTACTTTGTACGACATCCTCTCGGTATGTGAAGTCTTGAAATCCTTTTGATTATGTGTATGAACATTTCATAGTTAGAAATGGTTGGTTGAAGGTTTTGTATTTCTTTGTCCAGGTCATTTGTAATGTGAGTCCAATTTGCTTTCCTGAAGTTAAATCTACGTTTGAAGGGAATCTTCTTGGGTTCGATAGCGGCCACTACCTGACAGAGTATGGGGCTATGTTGGGTGTGAGGTATTGGAGAGCCCACTGACTTTATGCACTGGTGGCTTAGTGTCTCGCTCGCAAAAATGAGATCTGGGTTATATCCTCTTTTCTATCTGCCACTGTTAAATGATGGTGGTAGTTTGGCATCATGTATAAGTGATAGTTGACTACCTTCGAGCCAAAGTTCTAAAGCTTCACCATTTAAGTCTGTTTTTGCATATCCCCACAGTATGCTGTGGCAGTTGAAGTCGCCGACTATGAATTTTATGTGTTTGGAAAAGTTTGATGGCGCTGCAAAGCGAAATTCTTCATTTGGTGGTTTGTAGTAAGAAGTTATTGAAAACATGTTGAATTCGACTGTTAGGATTTCGATATTATGCAGTTCGGTGAGGGCAACACTTGTTATTTCTAGATTGTCTTTCACAAAGATTGCGTTACCATATTTCTCGTGTGGTCTTTCAATGACTAGTTTCATTCCCTCTATATGAGGTCGTTTATTGCTTGCGCCTCGATGGGTTTCCTGAATACACAGGGTGTCACAGTTGATAAGTTTACAGTATTCACTCAGGAGTATTTCCTTGCACGTCGATAAACCTTATATGTTGATTGATATAATAGTAAGGGTTGGCCCTGAGAAGGGCCTTTTTGTAAGATATGCATTTTGGCTCATATTGAACTTGCTTTAAGGTCGTTGAATTGACTGTTGCTGCTGTATTGGAAAGATTTGCCAGGATATTTCTGTTACCAGGGGGCACCGCGGGGAGGCTCTTTCCTTGCCCCATTTTATTATGAAAACTTGATAATTCTTCAATTCCATTTTATGAAAGTGATGTGCGTTTTGAGCAATTTGAAAATAAGAATATCAAATTTTAAGTTTCCTGAGCTTGAGGTCACTTTAAAATATTTGACAGTTAAAAAATTGAGAAACGCTGATCAGATATCCTTCAAAATCTAATGGGTTCTAAGCGAGTATAAGATATACGTGGTTTTTTTTTTTTTTTTCAGTTGGTTGGGTATCCGACTGCCGATCCAAGGGTCCCGGGTTCGATTCCCAGTGGAGACACAGTTTTTAATTGTGTTTTCAGTCTGGATCTGTGAGACGATTAATATCGTAAGTCTCCAGAATGTGGCAACTTGTTATTGGGTACGTGTTAAATCATTATTTGACATAGTACCTGTTAGTTTCCCGAGAAGCTACATAAATAACTAAATATACAAATTTGCAAAATTTTCAACAATATCTTTTAAAATATCGATAAAGTATCAAGTCAAGATACGCGAGATTCGAATGCCTGGTCTAAAAAACTCTAACTTAGAGGCTTCGCAGCATATATGTTTCATAGGTGGATTTATTCAGAATTCGGAGTAGAACATTTAGTGTATATGTCTGTGTGTGTGAGTGTGTCCGTACCCCTCTTATAACTTTTGATCGGCTCAATGAACAGAGCATAAAATTTCAGAACATAATATAGAAAATTATTGGCCTACAAATTTGTTTCAATCGGGGGTTATCAACTTTTGAATTTTTACTTTATTTTTCCATATATCTCAAAAACTATATAAGCTAAAACGCTGAAAATTCGTTTTCATTTGTACCTACACTGAAACCAGCCCTGACTTTATGGATACAGATATAACAACATACACAATTACGTAATAAAGAATGAATGTATGAAGACTGACGTCAGAACTTATAGTATTTTACATTATACATATTATTCGCTCAAACAGGCAGACTAGTGAGGAGGTACCACATTTCTAACTTCGCATACTTAATATCTAATGACTCTTGAGCCGCAAATATTTAAACAAGAAAACGAAAGTTTCGTTTCTTCATCTCAGACAAACTAATTATTATGTCGTTGGTATTATCAATTATGGTTGAGGCACCGACATAGAATAGTGCTTCCATTATTTTCTGTTATCATCGTTTTAGCGTGTACCGCGAGAGCCGGGTAATGAAAAAAAAAATGCATTCATACCATCACGGCATGTATCGCGATGTGGGGTAGCACAGTGACAGGTGTGCGGGTTTGCATAAAAAGAGGCACGACAAATGCATGTAAAGGTTTGGTTAGAACGCAGGTAGTCATAATTTTTTTTTTCAGCCTAAAAATGTAATTAATATCCGATTTGTATTTAAATATTGTATGTGTTTCCACCTCACTTTGTATATCGTTCCCCTGACCTAATGTCGTAGCTTATGTCTGCAGGCCAAGTCAGTAAAAAAGTCGAGATCCGACAACGTTATCGCCGCTCTTCTCGCCATGTTTACGCCCGTGACGACACTAATTCGTAGTCACTAAGCGCTGTCGAGTTCGTAAAAGACTTATTAGTATTTGTCGCCGTTAGGCTGGCTTGCGGTACATTTTTGAATTATCATTTATGGCAATACACAATATTTTCCACATTATTTGAATAAATGTCAAATTTGTTTACATAAATTTGTTAAATAAATATAATATGGTCATATTTTTATGCACGAAAGCAAGTTATAATACGATTAAATTAACTTCTTTTGTGTTTATTGAATGTTTTGAGAGTAATTTTTAAATTATCGATGAAGTTTTTATTTGGTGGAATTCCATTATATGTTATATCTATAATAAAAAGTAAAGACTTTTTGATTCTACATTAATTTAATTGAGCGCGATAGGCCTATTTCGCCTTGTTAGGGCATTAACTAGCTTATGACAATTTTGACAAATTTTACTTATATTTATAGATTAATTATGTAGGAGGAGCTTACAGGTTCTTGTGATTGGTCATTTAAAACTATTGATATTATACAATGCAAAAAAGAAATAAATTTACTTTACTCTGGTTGGTTGAGACTATTTATTTTTTGACCAATCCCTATTTAAATAATTAGTGAAATTGAATATAATGAATTGATTTATGGTAATGGCTGGTTTTTCGGTGTAACGGTACATGGTATTGTGTTCTAATGGGCAGTGAAATGCATTAAGTGTTTACAATATTACGGATTATTGATATGTAGGTATTGTTGATATGTAGGTATTCTTGGTGGAGTAGTATGATGGGTGTATCTGAAACAATTAAAAAAAGTTTGCGGCAGAATCAAATCAAATAACTTAATATGGTATATTTTTGTTTATGGAATAATATCTATGAGCGGTGATCTGTGTATGTTCATTTGTTCATTTATGACAATGACGTTAGGATTTTTTAAGTGCTTGGAAATTTCTAACTGCTCTAATATATTTAGCCTTAAACCTTTCTTAGCAAAGTGTAGAGGAATAGGTGAATTTGTTGGACTGATTGTATGATTATTTTCTATGAGGTGCTTGGCGAATTGAGAATCTGTTTTGTTTTTTTGCCACGATTTTTTATGTTCTTTGAACCTTTCTGCAATATTCCTACCACTTTGTCCGATGTAAATTGAGTTACAATCATCGGAGGTCAATTTGTATACACCGCTCTTCTTTAGTTTGTCTATTTTATCTTTTGAATTTTTTATTACCATTCCTATGTTTTTGTTTGTTTTGTAAGTTATATTTATACCTGATTTTTTCAAATTTTTACCTAGTCTTTGCGATAAATTTCCTGAATAAGTTATACATTTATAGTTTTCTTTGTGGTTATTTTGTTTGGGGTAAAATTCTTTCAGTGTGTTTTTTTGAATTTGTTTATCAAACAGTTTTTTAATCGTATGTTTTGTGTAGCCATTATTCATAGCAATTGTTTCTATGATTTTGAATTCTTTTATTTTATGGCACCTCATAGAAAATAATCATACAATCAGTCCAACAAATTCACCTATTCCTCTACACTTTGCTAAGAAAGGTTTAAGACTAAATATATTAGAGCAGTTAGAAATTTCCAAGCACTTAAAAAATCCTAACGTCATTGTCATAAATGAACAAATGAACATACACAGATCACCGCTCATAGATATTATTCCATAAACAAAAATATACCATATTAAGTTATTTGATTTGATTCTGCCGCAAACTTTTTTAATTGTTTCAGATACACCCATCATACTACTCCACCAAGAATACCTACATATCAACAATAGCTTAAGAAATAATCCGTAATATTGTAAACATTTAATGCATTTCACTGCCCATTAGAACACAATACCATGTACTGTAACACCGAAAAACCAGCCATTACCATAAATCAATTCATTATATTCAATTTCACTAATTATTTAAATAGGGATTGGTCAAAAAATAAATAGTCTCAACCAACCAGAGTAAAGTAAATTTATTTCTTTTTTGCATTGTATAATATCAATAGTTTTAAATGACCAATCACAAGAACCTGTAAGCTCCTCCTACATAATTAATCTATAAATATAAGTAAAATTTGTCAAAATTGTCATAAGCTAGTTAATGCCGTAACAAGGCGAAATAGGCCTATCGCGCTCAATTAAATTAATGTAGAATCAAAAAGTCTTTACTTTTTATTATAGATATAACATGTAATTTTTAAAGTTGTTTTTTATTATATTTCGATCAATTTATCAAGTGTGATGACAGCAGCGTGTTGTTTTTTTTTTTTAACTAAAAACTATGCCGAATTTTCTTATCTTTAGTGTTAAAATACTGAGAAGGTGTGTGATATTGTAACAGTTTTTAATGTGATTGTGGCCTGAATAAATGGTTCAACTTACTTATTCAAGTCACAACACATGCTCCAACACTTCCTTCCACCAACAGTCAGCGATAGAGGCAATGAGACTCATGAAAATTTTACTCTCAGGGTCCTGTTTTAATCGTGAACATATATGAAGACAAAATGAATTCAAACAATTATATTAAATTAAATAAAAATATCAACTGAATATGAGAGATGATGATGTACTGCATTAGGAGAATAGAGAGACAACGCATTTTGAGATATTTACATTTTTATTGTAGAAGTAAATTATAATACATGACTCTAAAATATCAAACTTTGTTTGGATAGTACCAACTATTTCCTATAAGAGGAAAATGAAAATTGAATATAAAAGTGAAATTTTTAAATATTTGTTATAAAAATAATGTTAAAGATTTAACTTATATATAACATGAATTTACATCGAAATCAAACCAAGCAAAATCTCTTTCATATCATACTCAAAATCATGATTTTAATCTATATTAGGTTCAAACATAATGGATTCACATTCATATATTCAGACAATAAATCATAAAGGTATAACTCATCATACAGCTATGGAGTAAACATTTTAAAACAATATCGACTCGCAGCATGAATAAGGAGATCCCCTCGATGACCAATATCTTCAAATGAATCCGGTTGTAGAAGATGTATTTAAATTTTTAAATTCTCGTGACTATTTGTATCTTGATCCCTCTATGTTATAATAAAAATCCAAGTGAAGAAATTTGTTTGTGTCCAAGTAAAAAAATCCAAGTGAAGAAATTGTCTCCGACAATTTCCTATATGTGACTCCTTTGTCGTCAGTTATAAAATTTTAGGTTAGGCAGAATTAAATGTCGAACATTTCATCGTCGTGTATATGCAGGCATGGTAATTGCAAAATAATATCCAAAAAAAAATATATTTCCAATGGCAAAATAAATGGAATAACATTCGAGTAATCCATTTGTAGAATTAAATAAAAATTATGTTCATCAGAATGGGTGCTCAATATCAGGGTAGGATTGAATTTGGGATGACTGACATTTATATCAGCATCTAGATTATAGAAAAGAAAACAGGATTATTGGTTTGAAAAATGATCTCTTGCAAAAATATCTTGACATACGAACACATAAAACAAACTTACCCCAAATTCAGTAATTTTAAGTTATATCAGCCGCCATTTTTCCTACGCTGGCCGACCCGTTTCGATAGATGTAGGCAAAAGGAAAGAATTTGACATAAGCTTTGCTAATCATAAAAAATATTGCCACTTGACAAAAATCAATTTAGTGTGTTCGCACAAAAAAAAACTATAAATTCCCAATTATTAATTTTTCCCTATACATAATTTTCTATAACATAACATACCCGCAACCCCACATAAAAAAAAATTTAATAGAAATTTTTTTATTAAAAAAAAAATGAAAATTGCAAATTATGAAACCAACCCAGAGATCATAAATCAAACCGAAGGATATGAAAAGAAAAAGGAAATCATTTGCATCATAAACCATCATCCTGAAACAGTTACACAATAGACATGGTTAAACACAACGATATATTTATCTACCATTCAAAAAAATATAACCTGAAACATACAAAATCATGTTAACGGATTAAAAAATATTGACCTGTAAAACGAATACTGTTTTGAAATATAAAATATTATCCCTTCAGAACATAACCTTCTAATATGTATCCCCAATTCCTAAATACAAATATCTCAAAAAATTTAACTTTAAAATATTTAAGTACAATTTGACATAACAGAGTTTTGTTTGTAAGAAAAGAAAACTCTTATCAAAAACAAAAAAAAAATGATCCCAATTAATGAAATAAAATAACACCCAATTATATGATAAAATAAAATTAAAACGACTCATTTAGAGTTACTTTATGATCTTTTATTACATCATCTTTACAAGTATCACTTTATAACAAGTGAAACTTACACCCTAGATCCCAAAAATAATTGAAGGTTCACAAGAAGACTACAATTTTTAGATTTAAAACTTTTCCCCTAACAAATTTTTAATTATTAGTAGAAAATTTGACTAAAAATACTCTCATATATCGCTCATTTTCATTTTTTAGCTAAAACGACCGAAAAGGCTTTAGCATAAAGAATAATCTCTCAAGTCGCAAAGTACTTTCAAGCGAGATATATAAAAAAAAATGATCTCTTGGGAAATCAGATGTCCTCAAGCGAAATACAAAGACTTCTTGGCTCATCGGATGCCCTCAGGCGAGATACAAAATGCAAAATCCAATTATAAGCCGGAAAAATGCAGGAGCTATCATGTGGAATGGAAAGTCTTAATATAAATATTATATAATTCCTAAAAAAAAATATAACATTTAACACAAAAACTGGTTAAACATTATTTAATACTATTCCTAACATCAATTATAAAAAAATTAAAAACCCCAAATCTTCAAAATAAATTTTATAACATTTAATAAATTATGACAAAATGTCAATTATCACATCTATGAGATTCCATAGAATGAAATTCAGTTCAAGACCAAACAATCACACCTTCATATCTTGTATATAAAAGAAAATAAATAAATAAATTATTAATTAGCAGTGACATCACATACAAGATCCCTTCTTAATTAAAACTATTTGAACAAATAAATTCTGGAACCTACATATTTTATGTTTTCACACAGATTACTACAAATTAATATTAAAATTATCCATTTTCAAAAATTAATTTTAAATCCTTCTCATGTTTCCTGTGATTTGATGTCTATTACTTAATGATTAAAGAAATTTGTATTTCTTTTAACCACAAAACGATGTAACCCATCACAATAAAATATCAAACTGAATACTGTAATTTAATCCCTATTCATTTGATTGTTTAAAATGGATTTCCATAAACTTTTAGTATATAGAAATTTAAAAAGGATTCTAAATTTGTTTCATACAAAAACAGATATGATCACAGAGCCTCAGAATCTGTTCCCACTATTTGATCTCTATCATCACACCCTTTATTTGTTTTGTTCAAGCGCTGCACAATGTTGTAATATTCATAATGAATACTCAAATTGAATTCTATAATTTAATCTATCAGAATCAGATTCTTAAAACTGATTTATATATAAAAAAAAATATAATATTACAGAAATTTAAACCAAATTCAAAATTTGTTTCTATTATTTGATCTCCATTACCAGACTTTTAAATTGTTTTGTATTCAGATTATATTACATATATTATGGTCGCACCACCATAACACCATGCATCTAACGATAACAATATAATGTGCGGTTTACATTGTCACCTAAAAACAAAATAACATCTGACGACAGATATCCAACAATATTCACAAATAAAATTAATCATATATAAATTGTGAAGTAATGTAACTAACTGATGTCAGTAAAAAAATCATAATAAAATGTAAAATATTCATTTGTAAATTTTAAATCCCCAGTCTACATTATAAAAAAAAATAATATTTGTACCTAAAATAATCTTGTATGTTATGTCGATACCAATACTAACACATCACATCAAAATAAACATTCAAAAATAAAAAAAATAAAATGTTTAAAACAAATCTATCTACAATAAATATTTCACCCCCACTCTGACAATCACCATTCATCATAATAAAAGATTCTAAAAATCTCTAAAAATCTCTAAAAAAAATTCTAAAATAAAAAAAAAACTATTTACCTACCTTTAATTAAATCTTTCAATTTGAATAAAGTGAAACTATTATCACTAAATACTAGTTGGATGATATTGAAATGCAAAATATTATGCTTAAAATGGTTTGAATCTAAAATAAATAATCAACGTTAATTTTGTTTGTGTTCATTATGCATTTCTCTCATTACTATACTGAATGTAAATAAAAAAATTCCTTAATCAATATAAATAAGTAAACAAGAATAAAAATTAAATGAATCCATTATTAATGATTCATCAATACTTTACTCAAATAAAATAACATTAGAAATTGAGACAGTCCATTCACCTCAAAGTGAAATTCTGAAAAAATAAATACTTAATTATATCATAACGAAAAACAACAAAACGATTAACAATTAACATCCAATCGTTAACCCTGCATAACAATGTCTTTACTATGGAATTTAACACTCTATTCTTATCCAAATTAGAAAGAATATAAACCAGAAATGAACTTCTATTTATTATTTTATTTTTTAAATAACTCAGAGACCTTTTATTGGACAAACAATTCATATTCTTTGATAGAGGAAAATTATTTTCATAAAAATAATCCCCTATATTATATTCTTCCTCAATTCCAGCCTTTTCACAATCATTAGTATCATTTAAATATGACTCGAATGCATTATTTTGAACTTTCATGAAAGCATCTTTAAAATAAGAAACATGATTCATATAAATGTTTGTGGACGCAACCGTAACTTCATTAAACGAGGAGCAAACAGGATTATATTTATTATGGTATTCCATTTTTATTATGTATTCTTTTTTAGACAACGTAAAATATGGGATGTATCCAGTTGACATCTTAATTAAAGAATTCATCGCTGAGCGAATAGGGACAACATGGTTATACTCATCTCGTTGATTATCATGAACCAATGTGGTAAGTGCCGTAATGGCTTTTCTATGCTGAACTTCAACAACGTTGGCCTGAGGTGAATAAAGATACGAACAATATAAATAAGGAGTGTCATTTTTCTTAATTAAGTCCACTGATTCATTCATTGTGTAATTAACTTCGCTATCAGAGATCGAATACGTCTGCTCAGTATTTACAGGATCGACTAAAGGATCATGGATATCTGAATTATTATTATCATTGAGCAAATTCGAATCACTAAATTCATTCATTTCCACCTCACGTACACGCTGTGTAGTTTCGGACTCCGTATTTGACAAAATTTTGGAAGTATTTTCAGTTATTTTCAAATTTTCATCATTCGTAATTATTGATAAGTCTATATCATCGTTACCATTAGACAACCGAGATGGGGAATCATCCACTAAAATTTCTTTATCCTTATCATCAACATCGATATCAACATATGGTATACCATAGAATTTTTTCAAGCTTCTAATTGAATCATCGTCAACCACTGATTTTTTCAATTCTTCTATTACTTGTCTAATTGCCCCATTACATGCTTCTGCCTGTAATCTCAAATCCCTCCATTTGTTTGCTGATGGTAAACCACGCATTTTTAATTGTATTTTTAATTCCTCGATTGATTTAAAAGCATATTTTGGAATTAGATCCATAATTACTCGTTTTAAAAATTGAACTAGATTAAAACTGATAATCAAACAATAAAATACTTCACAAATAATAAAAAAAATGTTGAACTTTTGACACTTCGGTTCTTATAAAAAAAAAAAAACTGATTTCGGAATAATAATTTATGATTTACGAATATGAATAAATATCAAAAAGATCGACGATTACCCAACTATTGTTCAATATTCTTTAGATATTATGATATCTCAAAGATGAAACCAAAATTTTTTTTGAATTTGACAAGATGATTTCTGCGTCAAACAAGTATATGAAAATTACGATTAACTTTATAGTATGTTGTATTAAACGTTCAAAAACCATAAATAACATAAGACTGACCTTAAAACGATTCTGAATAACAATAATTTGATAATATTCATCCTATTATCAACTATATTTAACGTTTAATACTAACGCATTATACAATGTCAGAATGACAACTCGTATTTATGTCGGTAAGTAGATTTCTATAATATATAACAATTAATCGCTCGTGATATTCGAAATACAGAAAATATTGAATAGATAACTGAATCACATAAAAGTATGACCGTTTATTCACAGGTGGCGTTAATTCGTTTCTATAAAATTCATTGAACAAATAATTATTGATTCCCTTTAAAATAACAAATAATGACCTCTTTTTAAAAATAAAACACTATATTTAATGATAAACAAAATCACACCTCAATATGGAATATTAATCTTCCTAAGAAATAGCTGGAAAAACGCATAATAAACTCAAAACATGTATAAAAAAAAAACTGTAGTAATGAAAAATTCAATAAAATAAATAATACTTTTTTACCTCCACTTATTTGTATTAAATGTGAGATTTTCCCTTTAAAATCATCTGAATATTATGGTATTAATATAAAAGCTTCCAGAAGTGAATCTCGAATAAAACAAAATCCAAAATCTGAAAATTGTAAAAAGAATTAATCACACCTGTTAAACAACGATGAAAAATTTTCACACTTCCCCCTTTAACAAATAAATCCCCCTAGAATACTAATTGAAAATTATTTAACAATTCCTTTCCACACTATAATGAAGTTAAAAAATAAATCTTGATAAAACACCAAAACTAAATTGTTTATATTTAAGAAGAAAAGAAAAAATTAAAATGATTATGTTGAAATATTCTCTCTAAAAAAAAATCACTAAGTTATTCTTCCAATTAATAATCAACTTTTCAAACAAGAACTTTCTTTTCAAAAAAAAATAATCAAAATTGAATTTGTAAATATGACTGTTCACTTCCAAAGTTAGAAAAGATCTGTCTCCCCGCAGAATGCAATTACAATAATACAATAATTATAATTTCCCTCAAAAAAAAAATACACTCAACAATAATTCTTGTCACTAGGCAATTGATATTTTTTTTTTACTGAAACAATACATTCTGTACAACATTCTGCATATATAAAAAAAATTCAAATTATGTAGGTAATGAAATTTCTTTTGACATTGAAAATTTGTCAAATATAAAAAAAAATCTTCAAATAAATGCTTCTGTATGCTGGAATAAAAAGAGACATAATAAAATTCATATTCTTTCAACGATCAGTTATAAAATGATAGATAAAACACAAAATAATCACTTAACTTTGGCGATGTGAGATATGCTCAAAGCCAAATTGTATTGAAGTTGTACATAACTGAGCATCAGATCTTTCCTGGTCATACTCCAAGTCATGTTGATCATCTTAGTGTCCTTGTCAGTTTTAAGGCAGGTTAAAAGGTGGGATTTATATGGAATATAGGAGTTCCTACCTAACGTAAACTTTCTATAGATTCTACCTATTAATCTCTCTCCTCCAAACACAGTACAACAAAATAAAGGTATAAAATTTAAAATCTGGGCGCCAGTCCTCACATAAATTCACGATCCATGAACGCCTAATAGTCCACGCCAAAGAATTTTTAAAAATTAGATCCTCGATGTGACTTTAATGAGAAGAGGTTCCACGTTGGGCCGCCAATGAGAAGGTGTTTGCTATTGGGAAACAAGCTTAACAAAGCGTAAGACCTGACCCCAAAAATGTAAAGTAACGGAGAAATAAGCCTGAAAAAACGTAAGACTTGTCCACACACACAACCTACCTACACCGTCAGCGGGAAACAAGCTTAACAACAAAACGTAAGACCTGTCCACACATGAAAATGTGAGATAGCGGGGAAACAAGCTTAACAAAACACAGAACCCATCCTCACACGACCTACTCACATTTGAAAACGGGGAAACAAGCTTAAAAAGGTGTAAGGCTCGTCCCCACAGGACCTCCCTTCCCCAATGACTTTTAAACGGCCCCCACGTTTGATCTAAATGATGGTATTATCAATTCCTTATAATCCGGGCCCCACGTTGGGCGCCAATGAGAAGGTGTGTGATATTGTAACAGTTTTTAATGTGATTGTGGCCTGAATAAATGGTTCAACTTACTTATTCAAGTCACAACACATGCTCCAACACTTCCTTCCACCAACAGTCAGCGATAGAGGCAATGAGACTCATGAAAATTTTACTCTCAGGGTCCTGTTTTAATCGTGAACATATATGAAGACAAAATGAATTCAAACAATTATATTAAATTAAATAAAAATATCAACTGAATATGAGAGATGATGATGTACTGCATTAGGAGAATAGAGAGACAACGCATTTTGAGATATTTACATTTTTATTGTATAAGTAAAATTATAATACATGACTCTAAAATATCAAACTTGTTTGGATAGTACTAATTATTTCCTATAAGAGGAAAAATGTAATTGAATACAAAGGTGAAATTTTAAATATTTGTTATAAAAATAATGTTAAAAATTGAAATTTACATACATCATGAATTTACAATATAATCAAACCTAATCAAATTTCTTTCATATCATACACAAAATCATGATTCTAATTTATATTAGGTTCAAACATACTGGATTCACATTCATATATTCAGACAATAAATCATAAAAATAAAATCATTATACAGCTATGGAGTAAACATTTTAGATAACAATATCGACTCGCAGCATGAACAAGGAGATTCCCTCGATGACCAATATCTTCAAATGAATCCGGTTGTAGAAGATGTATTTAAATTTTAAAATTCTCGTGACTATTTGAATCTTGATCCCTCTATGTTACAATAAAAATCCAAGTGAAGAAATTTGTTTGTGTCCAAGTAAAAAAAATCCAAGTGAAGAAATTGTCTCCGACAATTTCCTATATGTGACTCCTTTGTCGTCAGTTATAAAATTTTAGGTTAGGCTGAATTAAATGTCGAACATATCATCGTCGTGTATATGCAGGCATGGTAATTGCAAAATAATATCCAAAAAAAATATTTCCAATGGCAAAATAAATGGAATAACATTCGAGTAATCCATTTGTAGAATTAAATAAAAATTATGTTCATCAGAATGGGTGCGCAATATCAGGGTAGGATTGAATTTGGGATGACTGACATTTATATCAGCATCTAGATTATAGAAAAGAAAACAGGATTATAGGTTTGAAAAATGATCTCTTGCAAAAATATCTTGACATACGAACACATAAAACAAACTTACCCCAAATTCAGTAATTTTAAGTTATATCAGCCGCCATTTTTCCTACGCTGGCCGGCCGATAGATGTAGGCAAAAGAAAAGAATTTGACATAAGCTTTGCTAATCATAAAAAATATTGCCACTTGACAAAAATCAATTTAGTGTGTTCGCACAAAAAAAACTATAAATTCCCAATTATTAATTTTTCCCTATACATAATTTTCTATAACATAACAATACATATGTGATAATATCGCTTACAAGAATACTTTCTCAAAATCAAAAATTATATCAAATCTATACCTACGGAAGAAAACATTTAAGGACGCATATTTCCAATAAATATATAACCATTTAAAACTTTTGTTACGCGGTAATTAGCAATAAATGAATTACGCGGAATATTTAAAGGGTTTGAAGAATCTCTTAAACGGCGTCGTTTAACTCGTTTATATAATTATTCTCAAAATAAATTTGAAATTCGGCATTGTTCGCGTAAAAAATGAAATTTAGGTAATTCAACATGGCGGCGTTAGATCTCGTCTCTCGACTCGATGTCGACCCAATCTCGCCGTCAAATAAGTGGGCGAGAACGATTCGACGCTTTATCTACTTAGTGACTACCAAAACTGTCAAAATATCGACTAGTCGATATTTTGACAGTTAATCTCGACATTTATCGGTCGAGATCTACTTACAGACTTAGCCTGCAGTTCGTTATATTCCATACTCAGTGGGCGAACCCCATTGCAGAACTATTTGAGGAGTTATTGTTGTCTGTTGTATTTTCAATTACCCGGACGCGTATTTACATTTCCGTGTTGATTAGGAGGTAAGTACTGCCTCGAATTAGACACTAGTTTGTTGCGCTAATGCACATAAAAACTCGTGTTGAATTCAAGTCACGTGTCCTCCAAATTCACACGGTTTAACAACGCAAACTTTTCCTGTTCATTAAGACAATATTATTTTTGTATGAGATTGGTACCCATGAATTTTTCAATGAAATAATCACACTTTACGTCGTAATTACCTTCACAAGATATAGAGCATTGAATTTTACATTGGTTATTATACTTGTCTCCTTCGTAATTTACAATTTTAAAAATTGTCCAAAATACCATCAAGAATATTCTTTAACAGTTCCATATTACTTAAAAACTGAAAAAAATTACTGATTACTACCATAATATAATCTGTGAACAAAATACAAATGTTACAGTGACAGACGAAATGCGAGCGAAATGAATTAGCGCGCGAACTTCATGGCTATATGATATATTCAATAATTAACTGCCTTGAATTCAACACGAGTTTTTAAGTGCATTAGCGCAACAAACTAGTGCCTAATTCGAGGCAGTACTTGCCTCCTAATCAACACGGAAAGGTAAATACGCTACCCGGCTCTTACGGGTCACCCAAAAACGATGATAATAGAAAATAGTGGACGCACTATTCAATGGTATTACAGTATGTGAATCTTAAACAAACGTACCTCAGAAATATGGCAATGTTGTTTTTATTGTCGCAAGTAATATAAGAAATTCCTAACTCTGTTAGACAAATATCTTTGCAAATATTGAATTGTTGAAAAGCAAAGTCGGTCTGGTATATTACGGTCCGCGTCCGCTGCAACCGATTCATCGGCCAATTTCGAGCCGGAAATATTCGGACGACTGTCTCGATCTACATACACTGCCGTCGTACTAGGGGTCGCAATTCGAAAAACCGGATCCGGTAATCCGGCATCATCACCGGATTGTTATAATTGTAATTATACAAATAAAGTTGATTTGACAAAGTAAAAAAAATATAAGATATTTAATACTCTCACTTGATCAGACTTTATACATCGAATAGTTTTGTAATTGCATATACGCAAACTTGGTTTTTTTCTCTGATATTTTATGATATTGGGAGTTTTTTTTTACTGAATATGTCCTTGTTAAACAAGTAACCACTCAGCATACTAACTATACTCAACATGCAATAATCTACAGAATCTGTAATACATACAATAGGCATTACCAAGAGTTCAGAATATTATTTCTAAGTGCCCCCACATTTAAACAAATATATCAGACTTCAAATTTCATCCTCATAATCTTACTCAACAATTTACTCCACAACTGCACTCATTTATATATGCAATTTCACACATCATTCACACAATATCTCACCATAATATGTAACAATTCCCAACTATTATTATTATATACCTACTACAATAACTCTAGTGACAACCTAATTGGATTTTTTTTAATGAATATGTCCTTGTTAAACAAGTAGGTACATATACATCTTCCTTCGTTCTCTAAAATAAGCAAATAAATGCTTGTGCTTAGGTGAATGAAATCGGTCGAGGCAGGATTCGAACTCGCGACCACTGGATTACTAGCCCAGCGCGCTAACCGCTCTGCCACCGACCCATCTATCTCATATGATAGTGTTGTTCTCTAAATAAATAAATAAATCAGCACATATACATCTTCCTAGATTCCCTAAAATAAGTATAAATGCTTGCACTATAGGTGAAAGAAATCGGTTAAGGCAGGATTAAAACTCGCGACCACTGAATTACTATCACAATGCGCTAACCGCTCTGCGCTAAATATGAAGGCATAATTTGTTGGTGAACGTTCAATAAAGTGATCGCGTAAACCTTCCGACGACAGGTCGTAAGCCCGGTAGGTTTCTTGATTCTTCTAAATTATTCCGTCTACGTCCCTTGAGATGTTTAAAATTTGGCATAAAATATTTTATTCAGTCTATTTTGGAAATAAAAGGAAAAATAATTTTCATGTAAATAAAAAACCGGTCGAATCTGAGAAGATTGAAATTGGAGCTGGATGGCGATTCCTACGACGCAGGCTAAGTCGCATGGTAATTAATATACCGCGCGTTTTTCACAGTATTAGACTTGTGGCTTCCTTCTCAAATGCACCCCATCTCTACTCAAGTGACGTTATCATGTCTATATAGGTATATATGCAATTCATTCAGTCCGACGGGATTAGATTGATGACAGGTATTTATTTTTATATATATGTTCTGATATATATGTTCTTATATTATTTTTATTTTCTAAGGTTGACTGGAAGATGTTAATTTTATTAACAAGTCCGCCTTTTGGCTTTTTTAATGTTTTAACTTGCTCTTGTTTGCACTTATTTTGTTATGTTATTTTAGCCAATAAAGAATTATTATTATTATTATTATTATTTTTATTTATTTATCACACAATTTAAATAATCGTCATTACAAATATATAACTGCTGCCCAACTAGGTATACCTGTTCTAAGGCTAGCAGTGTACATACTAGTTGCATGTAACACATGAGATCCAACTGTCGATAGCGATAGTATGTATAGTTGAAGAATATGTACCAAACTACATATAAACCCATAAATACAAATTATTGAATATTTTCAGATATTTTGTTTTCTATACAACATATGTAGGTATGTATGTCAAGATAGGATAGTATGGAGGAAGATCCTTTTTTCCTACCCAGAATATGAAAATAGCATGATGGTATGTACGTATGTTTGGAGATGAAGTATCAAACTATTAAGTCTTCTTACATATTGTGTATAGGCGACTGCCATACAAAATGTATGAAGCGATGTCGTCACTAAATTCAATTTTAAAAAAAAAGGTTAAAAAAAAATTGAGATCTTCTACTACAATTTAAATATTTTTTATAGAAAATTAAATTATCTAGTTGGGGTGTTTCGGTTTTTTTCGATAATTGTAAAAGTTTTGGAAATATAGGCAGTTAAACTCATAAATTTATCATAAAAAAAATATTTTTCTTAATAAAAAATGTTTGAGAAACCCTGGAATTTTTTTGAATAAATTTGTTTGAGATTTTGTATTTTTCTATATTTGTACAAATTTTCAGCGTTCTAGCTTTTATGGTTTCTGAGATATATGGAAAAATAAAGTAAAAATTCAAAAGTTGATAACCCCTGATTAAAACAAAAATTTGAAGTTCTGAGTATAAAAGTTTTGTAAACCTATAACTGATTGTATATTCTTAAATTTTGGGCTCTGTAAATTGAGCAGATCAAAAGTTATAAGGGGGACACACACACACACACAGACACACACACAGACACACGAAATGTTCTACTCTGAATTCTGAGTAAATCCGTGTATGGAACATATATGTTGCGAAGCCTCTAAGTTGGTGTTTTTTGACTTCAAAGTTGGAAAAGCCGTGAAAAAAGTAGACCTCTGCATACAATTCTCGCGTATCCTGGCTTGATACATTGTCGATATGTTAAGAGAACAAAGTTCTCCTGAACAAATCGACAGTTGGATTATTATATTTCACAGGAGACATATAGGTTGTGCCTATTTGCATTTTTTTAAAAGTAACTAAACAATATAAACTTAACTATTGTAGGTACACAGATTAAAAAATGGAATTGGAGTCATGATATGCATATACATATTATTGTGTATGTAGGTATGTATATTATGACGGGCCTTTGGACCTGGTTGATCTTTTTTGTGTGAGCTATATATCTGCAGTGATATTTATTTATTTATTTATTGATTCACGGCTCAAAGCCCTTATTACATGACACAGCATAAACAAAAGAAAAACAATTTATAAACATCTAGACATAACAACGGTAGCAGAGGATATATAAAGAAAAATAAAAACATATAAGAAAGGTAAATTAAACAACAAAGTACATACATTAAAAACCAAATAAAAAATAATTAAAAAAAAAAAACTCAAATAAAAATACTACATAGCATGAACATAAGAATATACTGACTGAATAATATAAAAATGAATGAATGGTGTGAACACACTGAATCATACTTAGCCACACTGAATCAGAGAATGCTGCCAGATGTGACTATATATTACATTATTGAATTAAATAAAATAAAAACCAAACGTACAAAAATAAATAAAATGTAAAATATATAAAAATGTAAAAAATATATAAAAATATATAAAAATGAAAACAACTGACTACACAATCATTTGGGGGTAAATTGAAGTAGTGGTTAGATGTATGAGTAGGTACGGAGTATTGTGATTGTGTGCCTACCTAATAATTATATAGCGGGAACTATCACCCAGTTCATAAATATATTGTCACGGTAAAAATTGTAAACAGCTAGCCCTAGAACAGGATTTCCCAGTTGGGCAGCAGTTATTTTCTTGTTGTTGTCGTTATAAAACTTGATGTGACAAAAAAATAACCAAATATTTATTAAAAATTCATTTTGATATTGAAATGAAGTACAAGCTCGGATTTGTCGGCTTTTTTTACTTACGTACGTTCGGTTCAATCGACGGAGTTCGGCCGACGACGGATTTGGTGTACGCGAAGCGTTATGTATTGTTTGCGTTGGGTGAGCCGCGTGGACCTGCAATAACCGGAGAT
This sequence comes from Molanna angustata, assembly GCA_963576475.1. Lineage (NCBI taxonomy): Eukaryota > Metazoa > Arthropoda > Insecta > Trichoptera > Molannidae > Molanna > Molanna angustata. The sequence continues at coordinate 5,217,084 of OY754989.1, read as the reverse complement.
AGAGACAGACATTTACCATATGTAATATTACCATTTTCCTATTTAGAGTAGACTGAGAGAAATGAATGCCAGATTGTCTGTCATGACAAACTTTTGTTTTTTTTTTTTATTTATAACACTCAGTTTACAAGTTCGCGTTTATGCACTATATTATGTCACTTACACACTTATCCATATATCTGATATATGTCACTTACCCACTCTGGTAAGAGACATAAACAGGAAACGGACCCGAGACATCCTTTGTCACAAACCACCGGTAGCAAGACTTAAATCAAGGAAAAGCTTCCTTAGAATTACATCCCCCTTAAAACTACCACCAGATACGACAAGGAAAGATCTTTGGCAAGAACAATACGGTGGACATCAGGTCGACCTGTCGGAAAGTTTGGGACCGGGACACCAACTACCCTACCTGACACGGAAAACACTTAATAGATTACGCGTCAGTGTCACCGGGTGCAAAGAAAACATGCTCAGGTGGGGTATAAAGGTGGAAGAGGATGTTTCCTGTGATTGCAGCGAGATCCAGACTGATGAAAACCTCCTCATCAGTCGAGATATGCCAGTGAGGTGCGATGCAGAAGACCTGATGTTGGCTTATGACAGTGCCGATGCGGCTGCTGTATTCTGGAATGGGATGGCCTAGTGGTAAAGTAATCGGTTTACAAGTTTACTTATTAGATTTCGTTGATAGCTTACTAAACGCGCAACTACATAGATAAGCACGATCTTAAAAATTAAGATCGGTATATTAAAAAATCATGTGTAAACTGTCACCCTATTCATTATATCTTTTTGATCTTACATTCTTTCCCTGTGTCATCATTTCTAATCCTGTCATAATATATCAATCTATTGCAATGTCGTCTTTTTTAAATGAATGTTTTTACTATAGGATCTGACAATTTCGGTTTCTTCGCATTTTTTTAGATTAGCGCCTAGTCCAAGTGTTATTTGTAGTTCGCGATCAAAGATTATATTTGACATCGCGTTGCGCCTGATTGGTATGCAAATATTACGACACGGTGTAAATGGAAATATGTGTGCTATAACGTCTGCATATTAACTGGAGTAATATACAATAGTTATATCAATATTGGATAACATTACAGACATTCTGCGAATTTGCTCGAGCAGGTACCCTTCAACTGTCCGCAGCGCGTCACTCGCATTAATCACTTGTTCAGGTTGCCCCACTGCACCACTAACTATGCTCGTAATTCGTTTATGCAGCGCAGTTGTTCGCTGTATAATATGTTATTCGGTGACCTGGACATATTTTTATTGAATAAGGGACAGTTTAGGAGAGGTGTACGAGAAGTACTTGAATCATCCGATTCTTAACTACTAAATAAAAGTGACGTGTGACACAAGTAATTATTTATTTGTATATTTATTTATATATTTATTAATTTGTTTATTGATTTTTTATTTTATTTATTTATTTTTTTTTCTCTCTTTTTATTAATTAATTGATTTATTTATTGATTTAATTATTTGTTTACAAATCGAATTATTGTATTTTTTATTATTTAATTTTGACTTTAATTGAAAATTGTTAATAATATATTGAGAGTCTTCACTGGTCCATATGCTGGTAACTCATTTGTGTTTATACATTGTAGTTATGACTGTCTGTACTCTAAAATTGGTAATATTGAGAGTCTTCACTGGTCCATATGCTGGTAACTCATTTGTGTTTATACATTGTAGTTATGACTGTCTGTACTCTAAAATTGGTAATATTGAGAGTCTTCACTGGTCCATATGCTGGTAACTCATTTGTGTTTATACATTGTAGTTATGACTGTCTGTACTCTAAAATTGGTAATATTGAGAGTCTTCACTGGTCCATATGCTGGTAACTCATTTGTGTTTATACATTGTAGTTATGACTGTCTGTACTCTAAAATTGGTAATATTGAGAGTCTTCACTGGTCCATATGCTGGTAACTCATTTGTGTTTATACATTGTACTTATGACTGTCTGTACTCTGAAAATGAAATAAAAATAAAAAATAAAATACTTCACTGTTCTCCTTATAAAAAAATATTTATTTGTATCTAAACATTTGAAGTTAATAATTCAAGACAGAATAATTATTTAAGGCCCCCCAAATGTGATAAGTTGCATTGGCGTTTCCTCATCCTCTTTTAAGCAGCACGATCGTTTCATTCCGCGCCGATCCATATGAACCGGCTCCATTTGGAGCATTGTAAAATTTTCATCACACTCACGGACACACCATCGCGCCATCGAGTCATCAAAATTAGTCGACGCTTTCCCATTAATAATTTCTATTTTTTTGAAATTTTCAAGTAAAAATGAGTTATAATTCTGATGATGAGTTTTATACAACTGCTATAGCGGTTTGTTTATATATAAAAAGAAAAAAAAACAAAGAGAAAATGTTGTATTTTCGCGTTCACGAGAGTGTCAAACACCTTGGCGCAATGGGATGGCGCTGTGTATCGCTGGTTTTCACACTCACGAGCATGGCGTACCGACAGGATGCGCCACGCCGTTTGTCGCGGTAATATGGAGTTTCGATCGTTTGGAATTCCATTTTGGTGTGTCAAGCCAATTAGGCTGCGCGAGTTTTGACATTCACGAGCGCATTTTGGAGTGATAGCAAGCCATTTGGAAGGATGGCACGATCGTGAATGGGGGCCTTTACTTAACCAATACTGCTGTTATTGTCTTGAAACTAATGACAGAGATAAATTAAAATAAAGTTGCCTTCATATTGAATTTCCTTATCAATCCAAATTTAAGTTATGTTTATGCCATAGTCGCCTCTTTAATCGCGTGATTGTGTGTTGTGAGTGACGTTGGAATAATTATAATAATTGCGAAGGTATATTATCGGGTAATGCGGGCTCCTCCTTGGGGGTAGGGTTAACAACGAACAATCCTATAGATGGTTGGATGTGGTCTAGGGGTTTAAAACAGGGTTTGCTGATATACATACATATATCAGAGGATATTATGTATCGGATATATTTAAAGATTTTATAATGCTTTACAATCCGTAACGACATAGATATTTTTGGTGACATTCAGAAGAAAACTTTCCGCACTTACGGTCTTACTAATAAAAATCTACTGCACACCAGTGTTTTAGTTACACACAGTGTAAAGCCCGTGCAGCGATTATTTGAAAATCTTACTAATAAACGCTGTATAACGACTGTGTAGTTACAACAAGCGTTCAACAAAAAATAATGCGACAATGTTGTAATTTCACACTCGCGCATGCGCAGACCCGCCAGCTGGCATCCGCCATTATAATTTTGACGTTTGTCGTTGTTCATATTTTCATATGTTTTTCACATTTCAAAATATGAATCTGTATAATATAACGAATAATTTCATCATACAAATTTCCAAGCGCACACCATTGAAGATAGAGCATTTTTTTGACAAATTTTCATTCCTAAAATGCACAACTATCGAAAATATAATACAAATTATATTCTCGTCATATTATTCTAAGATATAACAATATAAGCACGCATATGAAAATAAAATTTGATTTGTGATATATGAAGTTTGTCTTAAAACACTGCTAAGCTACCTAGAACAGGCGGGCAAGCGATGTGTATTTCATATTATTCCAAGATATAACAATATAAGCACGCATATGAAAATACAATTTGATTTGTAATAGATGAAATTTGTCTTAAAACACCTAGAACAGGCGTGCAAGCGATGTGTAAAATTAGTATGAGAGATACACAGTCGTTGACCAACTTGTTACTATTGCCGTGCAGAGGGTGTCTTTATTAGGAGCTCGACTTCTGGGATCGAACCAGTTGATCGGCTAAATACTTCTGCGTGTTCTTTAACCATGCACGACTGTAACCGACAATAGAATTGGGTTTTTAAATAGACATATAAATAAGAACTCAAAGATTAAAACTTACTGGATTTATTCACAAAGTTATTAACACAATGATACTGGTATTACGCGAAGATTATAAATATTAAAACTCAATAAATTTAAACGACTACAGGAACGTGGCTGGGTCGTAACGAATTCCGGTCAGGGGAGAAGCTGGTAGGCAGGAACGAATTTGAATGCCGATAAACGGTCCGTCGCGTCTATTATAGCTGGCGTGACGTCACCGATTGTGCGCGCGCCGATTTTCCGAAATGTGATAGGTCTTGCCATACACTCCCTCACCAGTCCGGAAGACGGTACAACTATGGCCTCTGAATCCCTGAGTCTCTGTAACATAAAAATAAAAAAAATTCAAAGTATTTGTTTTTAAAGGTATACATAACTCTTATTGTTCTAAGTGTATGCTAGACATCTTACATTATTGTTAAATTATGTCTGCATCATTAAGTTTATCAAAGCTAATTGTTCCATAATTACTGATAACTAATTCTGTTATCTAAAATACAAACAAATATTGGTTAAAAATACAAACTTTACGATAACTTTACATTACTTATTGTGGACAAAATCATTCCTTAATTGAATGTATGTTTGTTCAAAATATTTTAAATAAACACTAAAACAAAACTATAATAATAAACTTTAAGTTTTAACGCTACTCTGAATATATTGAGTGCTTATGAAAATAATACAAAGTGCAGAAAAAGAAATAATAACTTTAAGTACATCGCTACTCTATTAATATTGAGTGCTTGTGCAATTGACATTACCTGAAAATAACAATATGTGCGTGAGTCAGTTCACTATTAAATAAGAATGCACTTTTGTTGGTATATGGAATGTGTCCTTATGGTATAATTTTGTTTACAAATAATACAATTAAATATGACACTTGATATAGATTAAATTTTTACATACTTAGGTATTTAAGGAGCTGTGCATTATTACATTCTCTTTTCATTTAAAAAAACTATAAATACACGTTTTATTTTAAATTCTACTTCTTAATACTCATAATGAAAATAGAAACTTGTTACATAATATATATTCAAATTAGTTAATAAGCTATATAGAGTGGTAAGGCTAAATTATCATAAAATAGAACATTTTCACTCTTAAAAAGGATAAATAATCTTTGCAATGTCTATACATATCAAATATGTTTCTTTTATATTAGGAAAATTTTATATATTAATTATTTAATTTGAGTTACTGATTTCAAAGAAAATTGCTCCAAAACATTCTTAATAAATAGATAAATTGGACGTTTTGATAAACGTCACGTTTGTGCTTTTATGCTTACAAGCTACTTACATGAATCGTTTTTTTTACATAAGTATATACGTCATTTACAAATGAATAATTTTAGTTTCTGTAGCAAAATCGTGCTGGAAAATGAACTCTTCTTCCTGCCTTAGTCACAGTGTGGGGTTGCCGGAGAGAAGATCTTAAACAAGTGGCATCATGATTCTGCGATGGTGTCATCTGGCTTTGCTGTGTGAGCGTTGTTTGATGATTACTCGTCTCTGTAGAGGGGTTGAGGTCATCGTTTATGAAGAATGCTGGCTTCAATCGATCCATTGAGATTTTCTTCGGTTTTTCGTTAATAATGATTATTGCAGTTTTTTCATCCATCTCTTGCACCTTGTAGGGTCCGTCATAGGGTCGTTGAAGAGGTCTGCGGACTGCGTCATTTCGCAAGAAAACGTACTGGGCATCTTTCATTTGTCTGTGTATGAACGTCTTCGTCTTGTTGTTATTGGAGTTTGGGATGGGACGAAGTTCTGACATCATCTTCTGCAACTTGTGTCCATACGTGTTAGGTTCCTCTGTGGGTGAGCTTTCAAAAAAATCACCAGGCAGCCTGAGGGTGGTTCCATAGGTCATCTGTGCCGGTGTAAATTCTGAGCCTTCTTTGATTGCTGAACGAAGACCAAGCAGTACCAGTGGTAGGGCGTTCGTCCAGGAGGTATTGTTAATCGTCATCAATGATGTCTTTAAGGTACGATGCCATCTCTCTATAATTCCGTTGCACTGAGGATGGTAAGCAGTAGTTCTCTGATGTCTCACGCCAAGTTTGCTGGTTAACTTGTTGAATAAGTTGCTTTCGAATTGACGACCCTGATCTGTAGTGATTGAAGAGGGTACGCCGAAACGGGCGATCCAATTTAGCATCAAAGCGTCAGCGACGGTTTCTGCTGTCATGTCTTTAAGGGGAACTGCTTCTGGCCATCTGGTGTATCTATCTATGATTGTTAGCAGGTATGTGTATTCTTTTGAAGGAGGAATGGGGCCAACCAGGTCCAAATGAATATTTTTGAATCTCCCATCTGGTGCTTTATACTGCTGTAACGGTGTAATGGTGTGACGGTGTACTTTAGATGCTTGGCAGTCAATACAATTGCTTATTACATCTTTGACAGTCTTTTCCATGCCAGGCCAAACATATCTCTGCTTCAATATTTTAAATGTTGCGTTGCTGCCGGGATGACTTACTTTATGGAGTGTTAAAATGACTTCCTTTCTCATTGACTCGGGAACAAATGGTCGTATTACGTTCGTCGAGAAATCGCACCATAACATTTTATTGGTGCCAGGTACCAAAATTTTCTTTAATTGCAGTGATGATTTTTCATGCATTTCCATCATTACACTTTCCTTCTCCTGCTCTTGCGCCATTCGCTGATAATCAATATGTGATGTGATTTGTATTTCGGCAACTCGAGATAATGTGTCTGCGACTATATTGTCCTCGCCGGGAATGTGTTTAATGCTTGTAGAAAATTGGCTGATAAAGTCGAGTTGTCTTTCCTGTCTTGGTGAGTTTACTTTATTTTTTGTGAAGGCGAATATTAGTGGCTTGTGATCTGTGAAGATAGTGAAGTTTCTACCCTCTAATTGTTGTCTGAAATATTTCACTGCTTCGTAAATAGCTGTCAGCTCTCTGTCATAAGTACTATATTTTAACTGTGGATTATTGAATTTTCTTGAGAAAAAAGATATGGGTTGCCATGCTCCATTTTTCATTTGCTGCAAGGAGGCACCCATTGCTGTATCGGAGGCGTCGACCATAATTGATATTTCGGCTGTGGGGTCAATATGTACTAAAAGCGACGCTTGTACCAGGTCGTTTTTACATTTTTCAAAGGCCTTGGTTAACTCTTCTGTCCATTGAATTTTCCTTTTGTCGTTTTTTGTATAACCTTTTAACTGATCAAAAAGTATCTTTTGGGTCCCAGCTGCGTTTTGTAGGTACTTCCTGTAAAAATTTATCATCCCCAAAAATCTTCGAAGACCTTTTGCGTTAGTTGGGGGTTCAATTTTGGTTATCGCTTCAACTCTTTCCTTGATTGGGGAACTTCCATTCTTGTTGATCTTATAACCAAGGAATTCAATTTCTTCTTCTCCTAATTTACATTTGTTTAGGTTGATAATTAGACCATTTTTAGATAGCCTTTCGAACAATAAGTCTAGGTGTTTTTCGTGCTCTTCCATGTTTTTGGAGGCAACCAGGATGTCGTCAATATAAGTGAATACGAATTCCAAATCTCTAGTAATATTATGAAGGTACCTTTGGAAACTCTGAGCTGCGTTAGAAAGTCCGAATTGCATTACTAGAAATTCAAATAATCCAAATGGGGTTATGATAGCGGTCTTTGGAATGTCTTCTTCTTCTACTCGTACTTGGTGGTAAGCTCTGGTTAAATCTATTTTGCTGAAGATCTTCGCATCGTGAAGTTTATGTGCGAAATCTTGTAGTTGAGGTATTGGATACTTGTCAGGTTTGGTGATTGAATTCAGTCTGCGATAATCACCGCACGGACGCCAATTTCCATCCGATTTCCTGACCATATGTAGGGCGCTGGACCAGTTGCTTTTGGATGGTCGGCAAATGCCTTGTTCGACCATATAAGAGAATTCCTTTTTAGCAATCTCCAATTGAAGTGGATTGAGTCTCCTGACTTTGGCTGTGACTGGAGGTCCCCTCGTCTGGATGTGGTGAGTAACGTTGTGTTCTATGCACTTTGAGTTCAAATCTGCGCGAGTGATATTTGGGTACTTCTCAATTATTTTGTAAAATTTTGATGTGGAATGAACCGTAGCAATATTCATTATGATACAGCAAAGATTTGCTTCAAGGAATCCAGCAGCGAAACTCGGATGTAACCTTGTTAGTGAGGACTTCAGCCTGAATGAGACTTGGCACAGTGACTGGGTAAGCTCCAACTTGGATGTTAATAAGTATATGGAAACTCCAACGAAGATACCCCCAGGTTTCGAGCTGCCAAGAAGGCTGTGGACCTCCCTGAATAGGATCCGCACTGGACATGGACGCTGCAACTACCTTATGGCAAAGTGGGGCATTGTTCCATCCGCACAATGCGATTGTGGCCACCCCTTTCAAACAATGCAACACATATTGGAAGAATGCAGCGTCCATGCATATGAAGGCCCAAAGTCGGACATTTGCGAATTGACACCAGCATTTGTGGATTGGCTCGGAGCCCTCGACGTGAATGTGTGATTGATATATCGTGCTGTTTTGTGTTTGCCTGCTGTCAGTGCTGTGTTTTGTTCATTTTGACTAACATTTGATTCACTAGTATCATACGATAAATAAATAAATAAATATTCATTATACTGGTTTTGTAGACGATCCCTCTAGTTGACATTCCTGTAGCTTTGTCAATCAATGTTTTCCTTTTAATATCCACTAAAACGTCGTAATATTCCAAAAAATCAGCTCCTATTATGGGTTTTGTGACATCTGCGATGATAAACTTCCATTTGTGACTCCTTCGTAGTCCCAAATTCAGGTTGATTATTTTGTGCCCATAACTAGGTATTACAGTACCATTTGCTGCATAAAGTGGAGTGACGATGCTATCTGTTGAAATTATTGATTTATCATTTCTGAAATATCTAGGTATTACTGAGATTTCAGCTCCAGTGTCTACGAGATATCTAATTCCTGTTACTAATTCTGTAATGAAGAGACGATGTTTCAACTGCGACTGGGACGTCTCGCACACCTGCCGCAATTTTAGTTTTCCTGATCGTTGAATTTACATGGTGCTATGCAGTTAAATGCTTTTGTTCCGAATTTTTGGTGTAGATGGCAAATGTCTTCTCTTCTATAATTGTTGTTTTTCTTCACGTTGTTGTTATTACTCTTTCTGTTGTCATAGTAATTTTTCTGATTCCTATTTTGGTGATTATTATTGTAGTTTTGGTATCGATTCCTGCTTGGAGAACGCGATCTTGAACGATTCCTCCAATTATTATTATGTTGAGGTCTTGACTGTGTTCTTGATTGTCTATGATCAATTTCCAATCTGACGATCTTGTCTGTCAATAGTTGAATTTGTTGCTGCATGCTGTGAAGTAAGCTGTTAGTGACTAAATCACTCTGGTGAGCTTGACTACTTGCTGATGTGGATGGTGAATTAATGGACTGAATTTCTGTTCTTTCGTTTACTTCCAAGATCCGATCGGCCGTTTGCGCGAGCACGCTGATGTCGTTTGTAATTATTGCCGAGATTATTTCCTGTACTCTATGTGGTAATCTTTCGATCCAAAGTCTTTTAAGAAGTGCATCATTCGCTAAGGTTGGTCCTGCAAGGCTCTGCATGTGACGAAGTAAATGTGAAGGCTTCCTATCACCAAGCTGTACTCCATGTAGAAGTTGAGAAAGTCTTTTCTCTTCAGATTCCTGAAGGCGGTTTAATAAGGTTTCTTTCAAATGTTGGTATTTATCCTTTGTTGGTGGGTATTGGATGACGTCAGCCACACATGAGATTGTATCGGGGTCCAGTACTCCCAAGATGTGTTGATATTTTGTTTCGTCTTTGGTGATCCTTGCAGAATTGAACTGGGCTTCCACCGTTATAAACCATAGGTAGATTTTGTCCTTCCATACTGTGGGTAATTTTATGTTCGCTGCGAAAATTTCGTTTCTTGATTCATCTGATGTTTGTTGATATGAAGCTCTGTCAAATGTATTCGTGTTGTCCTTGTTCTCCGTTGCCATGATTACAATTCAAATTAAAAGATGAGAAAAATTTTTTTAAAGTTACCACTGTTCAAAGCTTGCTTGACTTTTGAAACATAAATGTGAGAAAATTTAAAATTGTTATGCTTTGAATTTTTGGAAAAGAAAAAAAATTAATCCAATTTTGCTACTAAATGTTTTGTTTAAAATTTGATGCACTACTTGTTTAAAATTTTAAAATTTGATTACTGTTTTGTTTAAAATTTGATGCACTATTTGATGCATTCTTTTTAAAATTATTAAAGTATAATTTTTTAAAAAAAAAAAAAAAATGAATATCGATAAAACTTTTGTATAAATAAATAAAATTTTTGAATAACAATAAAATTTATTTGTAAAACTTAAGTATTTTGTTCAAATTATTCGCGAAAAAATATTTTTAAGTCCCATATGTATATTATTTATGATTAAATTAATAAATGGAAATTATCGTTTTTTATTATCTGTACACATAATTGATCTTAATTTCTTGCTATATTATTAAATGGTTACAGTCAAATAATAATAAAATATTTTAATAATCGTTCTGAAAATACAGTTCATTAATATTTGCACAACATTAAAAATATATACGGAGTATTGTACTGCGCTATTTCCGTTTAGCTTAACTGCGTATAATTAAAAGGGCGGGTTTTTTGTATCTTTTTTCCCACTGACAGTAGCTACTAGTATTTATTTTTGCGGCGTATATTATTTGGTGAGAATAATAATAATAATACTGCTCGCACTATGCGACGACGATTTGTCGCTAGGCGAATTCGACTATCGTCTATGTTTATATTATAAATTCAATTTTCAACAACAAAATAATTAGGTATTGTTCAAACTAAATAAAAATTTCACTTAATTTAATGTAAAATAAAAATGTTACAATGATTATTGATGTTTTTAATCAAATAAAAATTAAATTAAGTTAGTTTTACGATTTAAATTTGAATTTAGCAATTTTTATTTCAGTAGGTATTCAAAAAAACAAATTATACTTTACTGCAACGGCTTTTTTAAATGAATTTAAAATAAGAATGACACACTAAATAGTAACAATATTACTTAGCTTGTTGAATTTTTTTTTAATCTTTTCTCTGGTTTTTGCTCCTTTTATTTCACATTTAGTTTTTCATCCAAGTTTGATTATCGTTTTGTTCCCTCTTTTTTTTACAATAGTTACAGCTTTCAATCAAAATGATTGGGTTTTTGCTTTTTGCTCCAATTCGATGTTTCATATGAAAGAAAAAACACAAGTAATTAGTACATATAATTACGATAGTGTAATTTGTAATTTGTGAGAACACTATTTTTACAAAAAGAAACTGATTTTATGTTACAATTGGTCACAATGAAGATTTATAAGTTATTTAAAAATTGTAAGAATAAGAATGTTAAAATGATTTCTTTCAATTTTTTAAAAAAAAAAAAAACTGATTTTTATTTTTTAAATTGTTAAAATGTTTGTGCGAACTGCACCAAATTCACACAATATTACTTCTTTTAGAATGTTAAAATATTACAATAAAATACGATTAAAATGCGATAAAATAAAATAATAGTTGTTCATACAACAATTTTTTTAAAAAATAAATACCATAAGGTATGACATGTACTAAATTTTAATATTACGAAGATTCATTATAAAAAAAATTAACGCTTAATCACGGGGCCTTTTGCGTTGGAAAAATTTAAATTATTGTCAAAATTTACACATACCTTTCACGGTATTTGGCTGTCCGTGATGATCCAAATCCGTCCCTGCCACCGGTTCGAGAGAATAATTACACTTATTTATTGCCTACCCAATTCTACTGTCCGCGATGTATATAAAAACGAACGGAAAAAAATAGAGCGTACTACTATGAGGAAAAAAAAATAACTAATGACCATACCAATGTTATTTATCAATGTTATAAATGACTTTAAAGAAATGTATATGTAATTTGGAGGAATAATATGTAACAAAACAATTTTTTACTAAAATATGCTAAAAATTCAAACAAAAATACATTAAAATCGTCGTGAGTCACCAATGTTACTATTGCCGTGCAGAGGGTGTCTTTATTAGGAGCTCGACTTCTGGGATCGAACCAGTTGATCGGCTAAATACTTCTGCGTGTTCTTTAACCATGCACGACTGTAACCGACAATAGAATTGGGTTTTTAAATAGACATATAAATAAGAACTCAAAGATTAAAACTTACTGGATTTATTCACAAAGTTATTAACACAATGATACTGGTATTACGCGAAGATTATAAATATTAAAACTCAATAAATTTAAACGACTACAGGAACGTGGCTGGGTCGTAACGAATTCCGGTCAGGGGAGAAGCTGGTAGGCAGGAACGAACTTGAATGCCGATAAACGGTCCGTCGCGTCTATTATAGCTGGCGTGACGTCACCGATTGTGCGCGCGCCGATTTTCCGAAATGTGATAGGTCTTGCCATAAACTGATCTGGTACACAGCGTTTATTGGTAACGTTTTTGCCTACACGGGTGTTAAAAAATCGTATAACTGTTATAAATTAACCTAACAAACTAGCTATTTTTTTGTTTTTCTATCTAAAATGTTTCTTTTTTATCTGATTGTGCTTAGTTGTGTCTTTTATAGTATTGCTTTCCTTTTGTTTATATCATTCATTATTTTTCTTTGTTATGATCTTAGTTTCTATTCAATTCTATTGTATCTATTCATCCAACTGTCGATTCGTTCATGAGAATTCAATTCTCTTAATGAATCGACATTATTAAGCCAAGATGCGTGTACGAAGGAAAATTTTGTATGGTGTAGTGGACTTTTTGCATGCTAATTACACCAACTAGAGGCCTCGCAGCATATATGTTCCCATACATGGATTTACTCAGAATTCGGAGTAGAACATTTTATGTGAGTTTTGTGTGTGTGTGTGTGTGTGTCTGTGTGTGTGTGTGTCCGTCCAACCCTTATAACTTTTGATATGCTCAATTTACAAAACAGTTATAGGCCTACAAAACTTTTATACTCAGAATTTTGAATTTTTGTTTCAGTCAGGGGTTATCAACTTTTGAAATTTTAATTTATTTTTCCATATATCTCAGAAACCATAAAAGTTAAAACGCTGAAAATTAGTACAAACATAGAAAAATACAAAATCTCAAATTAGTTTTTTTTTTTAATTCCAGAGTTTCTCAAACATTTTTTATTCAGAAAAATATTTTTTTTATGATAAATTTATGAGTTTAACTGCCTATATTTCCATTTTTTTAAAAAATATCGAAAAAAGCCGAAACACCCCAACTAGATAATTTAATTTTCTATAAAAAATGTTAACATTGTATTAGCACATCTCAAACTTTTTTTAACAATTTTTATAAAAATTGAATTTAGTGACGACATTGCTTCATACAATTTGTATGGCACAATATGTAAGAAGACTTAATAGTTTGATAGGTACTTAATCTCCAAACATACATACAGAACCATCATGCTGTTTTCATATTCCGGGTAGGAAAACAGGACTGACCTCCATACTGTCCTATCTTGACATACATACCAACATGTGTTAAAATTTTCAATAATTTGGATTTATGGGTTTATAGTTTGATTCTTATTCTTCAACTATACATACTATCGCTATCGACAGTTGGATCTCATGTGTTACATGCAACTAGTTTATATATTTTTTTAGCTATTTTCATTTTCTTATAAATTTGTACGCCAACTACAGGATGTTTACAGGATACAGGATGTGGCCACTTGTAATTGACTGACCAGTTTTGTAATAGCTTGCCCTTATTTTATGGAACTATGATGTATAATAACTAGCTAGCTGAAAGTGGTATTTTATAATACATAAATAAAGAAATAAAATACTTGATATTTAAGCGAATATATGTACAATTTATATTATAAAATGATAAGGAGATCGAAAGAAGAGTTATGACAGGAAACAGAGTGAATGGAGCACTTAAACCAGTTATGAATGACCGCAACGTAACAAAGGATGCTAAAGTTGCCATTCATAATGTTGAAGATAAATTTTGTAAATGTATTTTTTGTCTATGACTTGTTAACCTTCTATGAAATCTATGCTTTATTCTGTGCTGTATCCGCTTCTTGTAAAACGGCGTCTAAATAAAACTGTCTTGTTTCTATCGAATTATATATCTATTATTCAGATCCAACCTCGTCAGGTCATGGACCCAGGACTGAAAAGTTAATAAGAGAAACAAGACGTCAAAAAACATTAAAAACAAGTCGTGTGTGTGAAAGTAAAATTAAAATTCTGCACGTGTCAAGAGGTTGAAGAGGTTAGGTGAACAATAAAAACGTGTGTGCGATAAGTGTATTAAAACTTGTGATAAGTGTATTAATACCTAATAGACTTAAAAAAGAAGCAATTATGACGGATTACGACATACAACAAATAAATAAATTGGAAGACGCAGAAAACTTTAACTTGTGGAAGTTTCAATTCTTGATAGTGTTAAAAGCCGCGGGACTCGACAGCCAACTAACTGCCATTAGTTCAACGGATGCAACTTGGCTGAAAAATGATGCGAAGGCTCAAAAGATCATTGTATCTACAATCAACAAAAGAAATTTGACATATATTATGAGTTGTAACACGGCAAAAGACATGTATGACAAATTGTCGGAAATATATGAGCAAAAAAATGAAAATAACAAAAGCAACTTGTTAAAAAACTTTTTTAATTACAAAATAAGTAATGTTTCTGATGACCTTGCGTCATTGCAAAATCTCGGCACCAGATTAAAAGCATTGAATCACGAGATAAGTGATGACATGATGATTGAAAAAATATTATCATCACTACCAGAGAAGTTTCAATTTTTTGTAACCGCATGGCAATCCACTTCAAAATCTGAAAAAACCCTGACAAATCTAACTGCTCGGTTACTTGCCGAAGAACAAAGAAGTGAACAAACTTCAAAAGATGTTGCGTTTAAAACGACAATTATTTGTTTCAAGTGTAAACAATCGGGACACATAGCCAAAAACTGTGACAAAAAATCTCAATGCATATATTGTAAAAAAACAAACCATGCTTCCAGTAGATGTTTCTTCAGAAATAAACATCCTGATAAAGATCATAATTAAATGAAATTTAAAGGCTATAATAATAAATTTGATAAAGATAAACCATCAGTAGCATTTATATCACATGAAAATCATCAAACAGGACAACTTTCAAAATGGATCATAGATTCAGGCGCATCCTGTCATATGACTAATGACATCACTTTGCTTTCAAATAAACATACCACTTCAGCAGGTATCGCTATAGCAAAAAGTGATAGTCAAATGATAGCAGAATCAGCGGGTGACATTTTGTTCGATGATTTAAAACTAACAGATGTTTTATATGTACCAGACCTTGCTATGAATTTAATTTCAGTTAGTAAAATTACAAAAAGTGGTGGAATTGTAAATTTTCATCAAGAAAGCGTTGAAATAGCGAAAGATAAATTCAGTATTCAAGGAAAAAAGAATTCTGAAGGTCTTTTTGAAATTAATTTGGCACCTGGAAAGACTAATAATTCTCACACTGCTCAATACTGTACAACCATAGAACTATGGCATCGTAAACTTCGGCATCTTGGACTTAAAAACATGGAAAAGCTCATGAAACTATCTTCAGGTATAAATATCCATCCAGAACACTTCAAAACCGATTCTCAATGTGAAATATGCTCCTATTCCAAACAAAATAGAATTCCTTTTTCAACAATAAGAACAAGAGCGTCTAGACCTCTAGAAATTGTACATATGGATATATGTGGTCCACTAGAAACGACATGGGATAATCACAAGTACTTTGTTACTTTTTTGGATGACTACACTCATTTTCTCTATGTTTACCTTCTGAGTGAAAAATCTGAATTGTTTGATGTACTAAAAATATATACAGCAGAAGTTGAAGCAAAGTGGAACCTAAAATTGCATCAAATACGCTGTGATAAGGCTGGAGAAAATAGCTCGAATCATCTGAAAATTTGGTCTCAACAAAAAGGAATTAAAATGGACTACTCTCCTCCATACACACCCCAACTTAACGGAAAGGCAGAACGCATGAATAGAACATTACTAGAAAAAGTAAGAGCCTTGCTTTTTGATTCAGGCTTATCAACTAAAATGTGGGGTGAAGCTCTTTATACTGCAACATATTTGCTAAACAGAAGCCCAACGCAGACATTGACCGATAAGACACCTTTTGAAATGTGGTTCAATAAAGCTCCTGATCTGTCAAGATTACATATTTTTGGTAGTGAAGCTTACATACAAACCTTGACTCAACGCTCAAAACTAGAACCTAAAAGTCAAAAATATTTGTTTATTGGTTATGCAACAAATGGATTTAGATTTTGGAACGAAACACGCAAGAAAATTATAATATCAAGAGATGTAATATTCACAGATAAATTAGTTCAGAAACATGAATATAAAAACAAGTTAATACCATTTGACATAAGTGAACAGGAAGATGAACAAACCGACAACAACTTAGAAATATTTGAAGTTACTGAAGATCAACCGGAAACAAACATGAATGAATTGGAAAATGAAGATGAGGAAGAAATGGGAAGAGGAAAAAGGATCAAAAGACCGCCTAACAAATTTAAAGATTACATAGTCAATCACGGAGAAACTTCTTTTCTTACTTACCAAGAAGCTATTAATGGAAAAGATAAAGAAAAATGGGAAAAAGCAATCCAAGAAGAAAAGGAAGCATTAGTAAAAAACAAAACATGGATACTGGTTGAAAAGAATAAAGTAAAGGATAAGAAAATTTTGAGTAACAGATGGATCTTTAAAATAAAGGAAGATGGAAGATACAGAGCTAGATTGGTAGTTCGTGGATGTGAACAAAAACAAGGAATTGACTTTGATGAGACATACAGTCCTGTTGTCTGCAGTGAGTCTCTAAGAATTTTGCTAGCTACTGCTATAAAAAACAATCATCACATTATAAAATTTGATGTCAAAACTGCTTTCCTTAACGGTAACCTAGAAGAAGAGATATTCATGTACTTACCGGAAGGATTTGAAGAAAACACCAAAGTGTGCAAACTTAAAAAAGCTCTTTACGGATTAAAACAAGCTCCATTAAGTTGGAATAAGACTTTGACAGATTTTTTAAAAACGGAAGGTTTATCCCCTATAAAAACAGATCCATGCATTTATGTAAATAAAGAAAGATCCGTTATGTTGGCTATATATGTTGATGATGGAGTGTTAACCGGAAATGACATAACAAAGTTGAATCAACTTCTTGAACACTTCAGCAAGAAATTTGAAATTACTATAGAAGACAAACCTACTTCATTTCTGGGAATGGAACTGGAACTAAAACCAGGAATTTTAAAACTTACTCAAATAGGTTATGCAAAACAAATATTAACTCGGTATGGCATGGAGGAATCCAAATGTGCACCTACACCTATAATACCTCAGAGTCAACAGAATGAAAACACTGAAGAAAATGTAGTAAAATTTCCTTTTCGTGAAGCAGTTGGAAACTTGCTATATTTGACTGTTAAAACAAGACCTGACATAGCTTTTGCCACTGGATACTGTAGTCGACATGTTGAAAATCCTTCACATCAAGACATTGCCAATTTGAAAAGAACTTTGAGATATATTAGAGGAACACTGAATACAGGTATCTCATATAAAAAGGACAGTACATCTGAGATTATAGCTTATTGTGACGCTGACTACGCAGGCGATGTGGAAACACGAAGAAGTACTACTGGTTTCACAATATTCTACAATGGTGGTCCCATATGCTGGCGGTCCAGAAGACAACCAATTGTGGCTTTAAGCAGCACAGAAGCTGAATTCATAAGTGCTGCAGAATGTTGTAAAGAACTTTTATCTTTCAAGAGAATGATTGAAGAATTAACCGACAGTGTAGTGAGTGCAAAAATGTTCATTGATAATATGAGTGCAATTGAAATAATTAAAAAAGGTATTGTTAACAAGCGAAGCAAACATATAGATGTAAGATACCATTTCCTTAAAGATGTATATGATCAAAAAATTGTAAATTTTGAATATTGTCCTTCTGAAGAACAAATTTCTGACTTGCTAACAAAACCATTAAATACCAATAAGTTTGAATATTTAAAATCAAAATTAGTTTAGATTTCAAAATTCAGGAGGTGTGTTGAAGATAAATTTTGTAAATGTATTTTTTGTCTATGACTTGTTAACCTTCTATGATATCTATGCTTTATACTGTGCTGTATCCGCTTCTTGTAAAACGGCGTCTAAATAAAACTGTCTTGTTTCTATCGAATTATATATCTATTATTCAGATCCAACCTCGTCACATAACTCTATCTTTGTGCCAACCTTGAGGTATGCAAGTAAAACCTGGACATGGCAGAAGTCGCACAAAAGTAGAATAAATACAGTTGAAATGAGATCGTTAAGAAGGATTTGTAATAGAATGATGTATGACGGGTCATAAATGAGGACATAAGGAACGAATGTAGGATATAGAAAGATGTTATTAATATAATGACATTGAGATGATTTGGCCACATGAGGAATGCCTGACGAAGAAAATATACATTGCGGACAGGAATAGAATGAGAGGTCGGGGCCGCCCAAGGAAGGGATGGTACGTCCATGTGAACGGTATTTTGAAGGACGGAAAGAAGGAAGTGTTAGAAGCGTGAACAACAGACGAACATGTACACTGAAAAAAATGTCAATTTGGTGTAATCTTAAAATATCATGACGTAAGTATAAAATAGGTGCGGTCACCTAAAATAATGAAATGATCATTTAATAATACGCTATCATTGAAATGTGTAAGATGGAATCGAATTATTTGAGTAAATAACGAAATATTATGAAGCTCATCATCTTAAAAATCGATCACATTAAATAATAGTTTCCTTTTTCAAATAATAACATTATGGAATATAAAATAGTCCACTGTCCTATAAATTTACGTGATCTTCATAAATAAGATTATAATCATAAAAAACAGTGACGAGTCACCGTATTAATAAAGATTTCAGTTTATTATGAAGAAGTGTCACTGAAAATACGATGAAGTCCCCAAATTTAGTTTGATAAAATTATGTGAAACTTTTTAATGTATGGAACATTAATTTATACTACAGTCATATTATTTTATGTGAAAATACGATTTCAGAATCTCATGTCAGAGGAATCATATCATTTTGTGTGCTTCCTACAAAAATATGATGACAGCGCACCATACAATATTCTCATTTGCTCATCGTTCATTCAATCAGTCATTCATTTGTTCGTCATGGTGCAGGGTGGTTGTCGACTCGGTCTCGCAGTCTCGCTACAAAACTTCAGTGGCGGACAGACACAGGCCAGAAAGTTGAGATTGTGTTTTATTTTTAGGAGACGTTTACATTGTGGAAATTCATTTTAAAAAAATATTAAAATAACATGATTCCAGAGTTTTTGTGTTTACTAAGTGACTTTGTGTTTTTGCGCAGTGTTTTTTTGTATTAGCGACCGAACGTTTTCGCCGGGGTGACTTGCGTTTTCGGGGTTCAAACGAGACTTTCGTAAACGAAACGAAAAACGAAAGTTTCGTTTGGACCTTGAAGACGCCAAGTCGCCTTGGAGAGGGCGTTTGGTCGTTGATGTGAGGAATGTTGAGGGAGAGTGCAAGGTTGTTTATTTGTTCAATTAAAATAGCAATGTGGCTTTGATTGTTTCCACTTACTTGTTTTTGTTCCACAACTAGTTTCGGGAACTACCGTTCTCTTTTTCAGTTTAAACCCACCTGAAGAAGAGAGCGGTGGTTCTTGAAACTGGTTGTGTAGTGGGAATAGGTGGGTGGAGGTGGACAGGGTTATATTGTTAAAGGACGTCACTGTAGATAACGTCACCGAAAAATAGTAGGAAATATAATAAGACATCACAAGAGATATGAGGAAGTCATCTATAATAATAGGACGTCACTGCAGATAAGAGAACGTCACCGAAAAATAGTAGGAAATATAATAAGACGTCATAAGAGATATGATGAAAGCAAACATAAATAGAAGGAAACATAATCATATAATGTATTCTCGTCCTACTAAAGTCAGTGACACGTCATCTCATATGCCGTTATCATCATAAATCGTATTATCATCTTAATTTTGATGATATCACTATGCTCCGTACTTATGGTGAATTCACCATACTTTAAGCTGAATTCACGTTATTTATGAATATCAGTTTTCTCAGTGTATAAGACGATGTATGAATGTTGACGAGGCGATGAATGTATGCCAAGATAGAAATAAGTGGCGTTAGTTTCTCTCTGCTTACCCCGTAAGGGATATAGCGTGATGGTTTATATGTATGTATGATCTTTTGAACTTCAAAAATAGCAGTTTATGGTATTTTTAGACTGTGATATATGATATTTTTTTTATGTACTATATAATAAAAATAAGCGGTTTTTTGTTTTATATTTAAATGAAACACTTTTATTCTTGTACAATATGTATTGACTTGTCAGTATGGCAGTTTACACGAGAGAGAGGGCGAATAGTTGCTCCGACGGAAAATGACATTTCTTCCTGATGTTGCCACCTTACATAAATATTTATTTACATATAATTATTTTAAGTAGTTACCATATCTAACATTTTGAACTATTACAATTCATTTTTTTTTTATTATTTTTTTTATTTACTTTTTTTTCATAAAAGTTTTACGTCATAATAATTTGGACCATACAAAAAGGTCAAGTACATACATATTATACATTCCTTAAGTTACAGTATTAACATATAAAAGCAATACAATACAAATCTTATTTATATACAGAACCCCGATGTAAGAGCAATATATTGAAGTAATATCTGAGATATAGGAGAGCCTATTTTTTCTGTTACACTTCCTTATAATATACGAGTATTCATTCTAACTACGGAGAATATCGAACCTCCTTATTCGGATGTTTCCGTAAATACCTATACCTATAGGCTATACAGATTTCCGCTACCCAGGCGCAGCATCAAATATATTACACTAATGTTTTCTGACAAAAAAAACTACAATTGATTATCTTATAGGAAGTTAGGGGATTCACCTTTAATAATATTTTTCTCCAATTTCTCAATAGACAGCGTTACAAAAAAATCTTCGTCACTTCATAGATGGAGATGATGTTTCAGGTTATATTCAAACGAGAAGATTTTAATATCAGAACATATCAGAACTTTCGTAAATTGGATCTGCCTATGATCAGATATATTATGTCACTACCCACTTACTCATATATCTGATATATGTCACTATATGTCACATACCCATTTATCTGATATATGTCACTATTTGTCACTTACCCATATATCTGATAGGTATATGTCACTTACCCATATATCTGATATATGTCAATTACCCATATATCTGATATAATATATCACTTACCCATATATCTGATAGATGTCACTATTTGTCACTTACCAATATATCTGATATATGTCACTTACCCATATATCTGATATATGTCAATTACCCATATATCTGATATAATATGTCACTTACCCATATCTCTGATAGATGTCACTATTTGTCACTTACCAATATATCTGATATATGTCACTTACCCATATATCTGATATATGTCAATTACCCATAGGTATATCTGATATAATATGTCACTTACCCATATATCTGATAGATGTCACTATTTGTCACTTACCAATATATCTGATATATGTCACTTACCCATATATCTGATATATGTCAATTACCCATAGGTATATCTGATATAATATGCCACTTACCCATATATCTGATAGATGTCACTATTTGTCACTTACCCATATATATTTGATATATGTCACATACCTACTTATATATCTGATATATGTCACTATATGTCACTTACCCAGATGGGTCAATGGCAAAGCGGTTAGCGCCCTGGGCTAATAATCCAGTGGTTGCGAGTTCGAATCCTGACTCGACCGATTTCGTTCACCAATAGCACAATTATTTATGATTTATATAGGGAATGTAGGAAGATGTATATGTACTTGTTTAACGAGGACATATTCGTTAAAAAAACTTACCCATTCGGGTGACATATATCTGATTATAGGCAATGCCATCCTTTGTTTGGTCAGAAACCACCGGTAGCAATACCAAAATCAAGGAAAAGCTTCCTTAGAATTACATACCCCCTAAAACTACCACCAGATAGGGCAAGGAAAGATCTTTGGCAAGCAAAATACGGTGGAGATCAGGTCGACCTGTCGGAAAGTTTGGGACCGGGACATCAACTACCCTACCTGACATGGAAGACACTTAATAGATTACGCGTCAGTGTCACCGGGCGCAAAGAGAACATGCTCAGGTGGGGTATAAGGGTGGAAGAGGATGTCTCCTGCGATGGCGGCGAGATCCAGACTGACGAACACCTCCTCATCTGTCGAGATGTGCCAGTGAGGTGCGATGCAGAAGACCTGATGATGACTAATGACGTTGCTGCTGGTGTATTCTGGAGTGGGATGGCCTAGTGGTAAAGTACTCGGACTCGTAAAGTAAGTAAGAAATAACAAAGTGATAACCAGCCGATGACAGGTCGTGACCCCTGTAGGCCTCTTCTATTTCCTTCCATGTTTCCTTCCTTCTTTGCTTGTTTGATGCCATCTGCATCCATTTTCTCCCCGCCGTCCTGACAATATCATTGGTTTGAAGCCTGTTCTGTTTGCTAATGGTCTCCATTAGAGGATTTTTGGGGCCCAGCGTCCATGACGTCCATTACTCGGGTCCGATGCCCTATTTATTCATTTCGGATTCTGTTTCTCAGACGTAATCCGAGCATGGACCTTTCCATGGATCGCTGCGTGCATTTCAGTCTTTCATCGCTTCTTTTGGTGAGAGTCATTGTATCTAGTCCATATGTCATCACCGGCAGTATGCTCATTTTAAAAGTTTTTCTTTTTAGGCATATTGGAACCTCATTATTTTCAAAGATATGTTTTATTTTATTGTAAGCTGCCCAACTCATCCCTATTCGCCTGGGTATTTCTGCTGTCTGGTTCTCTCTCCCAGCTTAATTTTATGCCCAAGTATATATACTCATCCACTTTGTCAATGATATCGTCTTCGATTTTTAACGTTTGGTATAGAAAACAATCAAAAACCAAACAATAGAAGAGGTAAATGAATATAAATATCTAGGCCACAATATAATCCTTTCCCGAGATAACCAGACCACGGAGCTTCAACGAAGAATCTGTCTTGGATGGGCTGACTATGGTAATCTTAAGGAATTCTTCACCAGCAATATCCCGCAAAATGTATTACCATTTCGTGCTCCCTGTCTTGACAAATGGAGCAGAAAGACTTGCGAAAGCGTCTGTCAGAAAACTAAGAGTGGCACAGCGAAAACATGAAAGAGCCATGCTTTATTTCAGACTCCCTGATAAAGTTCAGAAATACGTAGAAGATCAGGAGTTACTGACGTCGTTGAAAGAGTTGCAAACCTGAAGGGGTCATGGGCGGGACATATTGCCAGAGTGAAGGACCAAATATGGACCAAGAGGATCCTGGAATGGAGACCACGTGAGGACAAAAGAAGTAGACGCAGACCACCTACGCGATGGTCCGATGACATAAAGAGAGTTGCTGGTGACTGGATGAAGGAGGCCCAAGATAGAGAAACCTGGAAAGATGTCCTGGAGGCCTATGTCCAGCAGTGGTCAGAGAAGGCTGGGTAAAGAAGAAAATAGAAAACAAAAATTATTTAATATATTTAATAATTTGATTGTAAGGGTTCATAGTTTGGTACGTTTATTTATTTTTATTTGTACCCTACGTTGATTTTTACGCATTCTTAAGTTATTCACATATACTTTCGCCATTAACAGTTGGATCTCATGTGTTATGTGCTACTAGTCTTTATTTAACCTTGCCTTTTTGACAGTTTTAACTACTTACATACCTACATAAAGAAAATTCCTTCTTTATCCTACCGGATATTTTGTTATGTAAATATCGGATTTTTGAGAACCCTGGTTTTAAAGGACCAGAGGGGTGGTTTCCACCCAGAAGCTATCTGAAATCGCACCTACCCTAAGATTGGACAACTGTTTGAGATCAATTAAATCTGGTGAAATAATGTCCAGAGTGAATTTATCTGCGACAAACCAGCACGAGTTATTATTTATTTATTTATTTATTTATATAAAATACACTTATTTCCTTATATCTAGTAACAATTTTTTTTAATGCATAGTGATATATTTAACTTACATTAGGTTACATAATAGTTACCAGATATTTTACTATTGTCATAAACTGCCTCACTAGGTAAAACCTGTTCTGAGACAATGTATAGATGTCGTATTAGTTTTCAGTTTTGGTTAATAACTATGGGAGTATTTTCAGAGTTCAAGTGATTAATTTATTTTTAATATAGTCTCTGCCCTTTTTTTTAATCCAAATTTTAATGTCTCACTTAAATATTTTCAAGTTACTGTTTTGTCTAAGTGTTAATGGTAGTTCGTTGTATAATTTGACTCCAAAATACAGGAAATTTCTTTGTCCAAAAGTTGTCTTGAGTCTAGGTATTAGGAGTTAGCCTGTTTGGTCTGTCTAGTTGGTCTAGATGTTTGTGTAGGGTCAAGTTTGTCTATGTTTTTTTATATATGTAAGTGCAAGCGTTCTTTGCATATACTTGTGATATGTTTAGTATATTAAAGTTATTTTGCAACGCTAGTTGGATCTCGCTGTCGTTGATGAACTTTGATTTGAAATTAATAATTATACATTTTTCTCTGGAATCTCTCTATTACATCTCAAGAGAGACTTCTTTTTTCTTGTCGTGGAAATCTGGGAGTTGTAATTTAACAAAGACTTGCTCGTGTAATTTTACTAATTTCAATAATATAATATATACAATTTATAAGTTGACTCAGATTTGATACTGTTTAATAGAGGTTTGTTCCTAGAATGCCGCTATATTAAATTTTCATTCATTACCTAAACTTTTTATTGTTCCCATGCAATAAATAAGTTTTCAATACAATAATAAGCCTTTCACTAACACAATAATAATTATTTTATTTAATTATCATTATCATAGCAACAGTAATGAACCACTGACATCTATATATCATCTTCCTAAGCTTTTCGGGAACGGTTCTGACCCTAGCTATAAACCACAACCCAACCTCCACAGATGTCACTGCTATACATTTCATTGTGATTAATTTTATAAATAATTAATATATTAACATATTTTACGCATTATATCAATCATATTCATTCCGGGGGGCTTCTCATGACACATTCTTAATACGTGCTTATCTTGCCTTAATCTTCTTCTACCTCAGCTGTTTTCAATCCATCGTTGGACACATTGCATCCAATTAAGTCGCACAGTCTTGCTGTGTCATCCGACTATCTAGCCTGTGGTCTTCCCACACTCCTTCTTCCCGTTCTAGGAGTTTTTTGTCCATCGTTGGTCAGTATGTACATCTGGAAATATGACCTGCCCAGCTCAAATTTAGGGTAGCCATCCTTTCAGCTACGTCCACAAATTTATTTTTGTCTCTTATCCATTTGTTTGTCATCTGATCTCTCAATGAAATGCCCAGCATTTCTCTCTCCGTGCCTCTCTGCGTAACTAACAACTTTTGCACAATTCGCCTTAATCTCAAAAATGCTTAAACAGTACTCGATCATTATGTAATTTTAAACTTTCTCTACATTTGATCATAAAAAAATGTTAATATCAACGTTTAATATGAAATTATCATTAATTTTTCGTATAAATTTATACAAGTATTTAATTTATTTGAAGCTCAAATATTTTTAGATTGTGAAACTGATCTTAAACTTATGTTGATCAACTTCACGAGTATTATAGCCCTGCTGTTTTAAACCATTCTGTCGTTTTGTATTTTAGAGTCTATAGTAGGCTAAATATATATATTTTTTAATCTATTCCTTAGAACCACTAAAAGATAATTGAAATAAAGAACAGTAATTATTTACATCTTTGTTCTGTCGATTGAATTTATTTATGAATTTGATTTATTAAATAATTTTATTGTAAAATTAGTTTTAATAAAACCACTTTTCAATTGTTTATTGTCAATAAACACAAAATTTTTGTATTCTTTTTTCACTTGAATTGTCTGTTATATTAATCTGTGGAACAATGTAGGTAATTGGTTAACTTTTTTAATTACTATTTTTTTATTAATTTAAAATATGTAATGGCTGTTTTGTTTCCAAAAATAAAATGTATAAAAAAATAAATAAAATGAATTAAATAAATTAATTAATAAAAAAAATAAAATAAGTCAAATAAATAACTAATAACAAATAACTAGCTGTTATTATTGTACTTAACCATGTTTATTTTATTAATTTATTGATTTATTTAAAACATGTATTTATTTAAACTTTTTGCCGAATGGCAATATCTTCCAACCAGCCATATTCATTTGAAGAAGCAAATAGTTTTTATATGACATATGTTCCATTTTATATTAATAAAATATACAATGAAACATATAAAAAATGCAATAAAAAAACGGAATGAAAAAATATAATATATTAGGCCTAAAAAGTAGATTTTCTTTTTATTTTATTATTTATTTATGTATTTTTATGCTATCAAAAATATCTCGAAATATTCCTTTTTTTTACGAAAAATGTTGTATGTCACAGATTTGGTGATATACAATATTAATTTGTTTAAGTAATAAGTTTCATACATGAGAAGGTAATAAGTGTTCATATTTGTTTACATGGGTGGAAGCAGAGTGCCCAGGATAGAGAGAAATGGAATACCCAGGAAGAGGCCTGTATCCAGCAGCGGAGTGAAAGGGGCTAAAAAGAAAAAGAAGATTTGTTTACCGCCCGTATGATCAAGGTTTTGGTATTTGGTACTTTTGATAACATATATTGTTAAATAAACACACGCGTTGACATATAAACAGTTTATTATAAATACAGTAAATCAGATATTATAGAGTGAAGTACAATAATAGTATAAAGATATGAACCACAACGTAAGAGCACTTTATCATCGATCGATACACGATCAATCCACACCCCGGCCTGACCCCAGACATTCCTTTATATCAATCTCCCTACTCCCGAAGATTGCCGATCTCCTGTTCGTTCAATCTCGTAAATTGCTATACAGTTTGCCTGTTGAAAAGCGCAACATCAATATATTACAAAGGTCATTTCGACCGCTTACCGCCAATACCTCCTATCTTAAATATGAAAAATTTTACAGAACATTCTGAAAACACTGTTTTATAATTTTATTTCCAAGAAAGAGCTCTAACTACTATGAACATTGCTTTTAAAAAAAGTTGTTTTTTACAATGTATAACTCTACATTCTTTTTTTGTGTTAATTAACACTTCTGTGTGAGATAGAAGTTGAAAGTACAAATTTAATTGAAATTTGAGTTAGGAGGTATTGGCGGTAAGCGGTCGATTTGGCGTTAATTAAGACATTCTCATTTATGCCGTACTTCCTTTTATATATAAGGCAATGCACACCCGCACGCATGTCGCTGATTAACCAAAGTTGTGGGATTATGCCCTGATTGTATGACCGAAAAAAAAGAGAAGCGTATGTGTGTGAGTTTCGTGGGAAAGTCTTATAGGGTGCGATGCAAAGTTTGACGGCCCGTTAGGCTTGTCGGAAAAACACCGTTAAAAACGTTAACGGATACAGCGAGATATTTCCATGGTAGGCTCAGTGCGCTGGGAAAGCTCTAACGCGAGGGACGTCGCGACGCCAATTTAATATCTCGTATACTTCGCGACGCTCTTGTTTATATTATTCAGTTTTGACAACTTCACCGTTTCACATACAGTATATTTTATTTAAATCCATATAAATCTTTGAGTGGGTTTTTTATTTAATTCCGCTTGGAGAAGGGATGGTTTGAACAGATAAAAGGTAAGATTTTTATTTTTTTTTACATTCTTCAGGAAATAGTGAATACGATAAATAAGAAGGTTTTATTTTAATAATTAAATAACACAGTTTTCATCTACAATGAGTTTTTATTTTTAATGCCTAAGCGCTTTCACTGGACTCAGCCAGCATCATCAGAGGCAAAATTCAAACAAAATACAAAATTAAAACAAAATCTTATATAGCAAATGGAGGGTGCGTGAGGTATGAGGGAGATGGGGGGGGGGTCGGGAATTCAAAGTCAATACATACAGATAAAAGAAAACTGAATACAAGTAATTACTAAGAAATAGGGCTACATACTTTCACTGGCTGTGTCCAGTAAAAGCACTTAGGCACAAAAAATAAAAGCTCACTGTGGATTAAAACTGTATTATTTAACTATTAAAAATAAAACCTTCTATTTTATTATTATGAACTTCCACTAAGTGAACGAAAAAACCTTAAAATTATTAGTGAATATGATTTTACAATTCTTAAGTGTATTTAAAAATAAAAGACTTTATCGACTTTAAGACTTTATTTAGTATAATAATAATAATAATAACTTTAGCAGAACAGATAAAATCACAGTGGAAACAAGAAAAAGTAACAATAGTCCCAATAATATTATCGTCTACAGGCATCATACCAAAAACTCCCCAAAAAAATATAGACATACTAAAGTTACCCCCATACGTAATCACCAACATACAAAAAACTACAATTATCAACACATGCACAATAGTCAGAAAATTTCTACAGGTACCAATTTAAACAACTACACACAACCACACAGACACACAAACACATAGCCTCACAACTTGAGTACGCTCCGTTGTGAAGGAAATTACCGGACCATGGCCGAGATCAATCTATAATAGTAATAATAATAATAATAAAGTGACGATTTTACTGCCGTACGGCATTTTCTTCCAACTAACCAGTGTTTCCAGCCCAGAGAAGCAACTTTTGCGCGAAAAATAATTGTAATCAATTCCTCCTCTGCTGGGAATCGAACCCGAACGGCATACCAAATGTACCACGGCGGTCGACAAAGACTATAGCGTTAGTATTGAAACAGACTGACCTCCATACTGTCCTATCCAGACATACATACCTACATGCAGTGGCGGCTCTTCCTAAAGGGCTCTCGCGCTCAGCCCTCCCAAACACTTTGTTCAAAAGATTCCAAAAAATGTATGTAATTAAATTTTGAAAATACATTATTTTTCTAATTAAAGTTTGTTTTCTTACGCCCGTAGTATATTTAGCGAAAGTATTTAAACATACTTGCTTTGTAAAGCAAGCAAGAATCTATAAAAAAATTTCATTCCTCGGGCACATTCGACTTGTGCCCGGAGAACCCATACAATCACGCGACCGCCCGCTGCTGCCGCAGCTCGCCGTACACGCTGAATGTATGCCGATTTCGAGCAAAACGGGGCAGTGCCCGCGAACGATTATAGTATATTTTCATTCAAATAATAAATAAATTTGGAATGGTAAAAAAAAAAAAAAATATTTTCATTCATTCATATTTCGTCGTACATTGCGATGGTAGCAACGCTTGGTAGTCAATTGCATTTCCGTGAGGCTAACATTAATTGATATCGTAATATTACATACTTTAAACTATAAATCATCCGAAATATATTTGTATGGAAAACACTGATAATTTAAATATACGAAAATAATATTGTTCCACATATCTGCTTTCTGATTCCTGTTATAAGTTAATTTCTCTTCTAGGATAAAATTATAATTTTGTGCCCTTCTAAGATTTAAGGTCACCAGCCGCCACTGCCTACATGTTTTATATAGAAAACAAAATATCTTAAAATATTTATTTTTTTACAACCCTTATTAAGGACAACTACAGCCCAACTACACTACACTTACCAAGTTGTAAAATGGTATAATGAGCTGAATGGGAGATATACATAGGTAAGTTAAATAATACATCTGGTTTTTCAAATTTCAGACAGACAATAAAATCTCTCATAACTTATATTGTATTGCGATTTAGGTATATATAAATATTTATAGATTTGGATTTTTTATGTTATAAGTTAGCAGTGGCGGCTGGTGACCTTAAATCTTAGAGGGGCTAAAAATTATAATTTTACCTAGAAGAGAAATTAACTTTCAACAGGAATCAGAAAGCAGATATGTGGCACAATATTATTTTCGTGCATTAAAATTAATAGTGTTTTCCATTATTCTTTTGTTTATCGGAAATTAAAATGTGAACTTGAACATTTATGCCGTTGGGTTTAAAATAACTTTAATAATAAAATGCATCAATAAATTATAGAATAATTTGTGACATCTAGTAAATTTTGATAATACAAAATTGAAAAATAACTTTCTGATTTAACACATTTTTGTCTTATATCAATTTTGTTTTTTGTTTTTTTTTTGCAATATAATGATATCAATTAATTAAATAATATTAATATATTTGGAATGATTTTTAGTTTAAACTATTACAACTACTAACCTAGCGTTCGACCATCGAACAAAAACATAGAATAAATGAAAATATAGTGTAATCCTTCGCGGGCACTGCCCCGTTTTGCTCAAAATTGGTATACATTCAGCGTGTACGGCGGTGGCGGGTTGTCGCGTGAATTGTATGGGTTCTCCGAGCACAAGTCGACTGTGCCCGAGGAATGAAATATTTCATAGAATCTTGCTTGCTTTGCAAAGCAGGAAGGTTTAAATACTTTCGCTAGATATTCTACAGGCGTAAGATGACAAACATTAATTAGAAAAATAAAATGTTCCGAAGATTCGATTACATACATTTTTTGGACGAAATTGTTGGGAGGGCTGAGCCCGAGAGCCCTTTTGGAAGAGCCGCCACTGTAAGTTAGGTATATATATATAAATATTTATAGATTTGGTAGAATCCCCTCCAAAGCCCGAGTGTAAGCTCTTATTGGGGGGTAATGTTATTAAATATTAAGTAACTGTACCTATTATATATTGTAACAACTGTATTATGTATCAGTTTTTTTTTTCTGTATCAAAGAAATAAATAAAATAAATAAAAAATAAAATTTATTAATTTTTGTTTATGTGTTAATAGTTTGGTACGTATTCTTCAATTATACATACTATCGCAATCGACAGTTAGATCTCATGTGTTACATGCAACTAGTTATATAGGTACTTTCTGACTTTCAACATGTGTGCAAATTGCATTTACGTTGGAAAAAAATTGATTTGATTTTGACTATTGAGTGTATGTTGTTTCGGAGTTTCTGGTATATAAATACAAAATTACTGAAAAAGTAGGTATTAAGTTACGAGTTTCCAGTAGAGTAGAAATTCATTTAAAAGTATTTCTCTTGCAATTTTTGCTTCTCTGGGCTCTCTGCAAATTTGTGTTACAGGTAGAATTTTTATTGATTGATTTCTACTCTTCTCTTGGGAATCGAACGAGATGTGTAGGTACCGATGTACATACATAGGTACGTTTAACGAATTTTTGCTAAGTCAGTAGGTTTTTATACAAGAGAATATAATTTTTCCAGGAACTCACCATTCATAGAAAACGCACTAATCATTTTACCAATTTCGGATGAGCTGTCAAAGTTGACATTAATCGAGATAATTTAAACAATAATAACAATAGTATCCTTAAGGAAATAATTCTTCCAAATAAAATGTAAATGCACTATTACAAACAACAGAATAGACAAATAATTTATTTCCACAAATTTTGGTTGTATGTGCATGACTCAAAATGAAATATTGTATTTAGAAGGAAAGATGCATACGTTTGAATGCGTAGCGTATGTATGTACATGTACTTATATTATATGTAAATGTATCTATAAATAAACAACGTAATAGACAATAACATAAAACTAGCTCACCTTAGCACAGGCTATGCCTAGTGAGGGGGCTAGTAACAAAGATACAAACAAAAAGATATGGCTTAAACTATGTAAGCTCCAGTGAAGTGGTAAATTGATATTTATTGAAATGAGATAACTTATATTTACATTGTATGTTAACTATGTATGAATAAGCTTATATTATCTTAAGATATTTTGTATCTCATATATACTGTATATTTTTGGATAGAAATAAATAAAAATATAAAAAAAAAAAAAAATAAATAAATAATAAATATTGTTCAAAATCATAAAAGTAGGTAAAAATATGCTGACATATATACATATATACAATCAGAATATACATTTAGACATAACCAAGTAGCAAAAATAATACATCAAAATTAAGCTATTAAATATAAATTAATTGACACGATAAACATAAAACCATATTATGAATATGATCCGATTTCATTTTTAGAAAATAATAATATTTCGCTTTATTACGATAAAAAAAAAAAAAAAAAACGAAATATTTATTTTTAAATTTATTTTTTATAGAAAATTAAAATATCTAGTTGGGGTGTTTCGGCTTTTTTCGATAATTGTAAAGGTTTTGGAAATATAGGCAGTTAAACTCATAAATTTATCATAAAAAAAATATTTTTCTTAATAAAAAATGTTTGAGAAACCCTGGAATTTTTTTGAAAAAACTAATTAGAGATTTTGTATTTGTCTATGTTTGTACCAATTTTCAGCGTTCTAGCGTTTATGGTTTCTGAGATATATGGAAAAATAAAATAAAAATTCAAAAGTTGATAACCCCTGACTGAAACAAAAATTCAAAATTCCGAGTATAAAAGTTTTGTAGGCCTGTAACTCTTTATATATTCTAAAATTTTAGGCTCTGTAAATTGAGCGGATCAAAAGTTATAAGGGGGGGGGGGACACACACACAGACACACACACACAGACACACGAAATGTTCTACTCCGAATTCTGAGTAAATCCGTGTATGGAACATATATGCTGCGAAGCCTCTAAGTTGGTGTTTTTTGACTTCAAAGATGGAAAAGCCGTGAAAAAAGTAGACCTCTCCATACAATTCTCGCGTATTCTGGCTTGATACATTGTCGATATGTTAAGAGAACAAAGTTCTCCTGAACAAATCGACAGTTGGAAAAATATTAACATTGTAGTAGAAGATCTCAATTTTTTTTAACAATTTTTTTAAAAATTGAATTTAGTGACGACATCGCTTCATACATTTTGTATGGCAGTCGCCTATACACAATATGTAAGAAGACTTAATAGTTTGATACTTCATCTCCAAACATACATACATACCATCATGCTATTTGCATATTCTGGGTAGGAAAAAGGATCTTCCTCCATACTATCCTATCTTGACATACATACCTACATATTATGTTGTATAGAAAACAAAATATCTGAAAATATTCAATAATTTGTATCTATGGGTTTATAGTTTGGTACATATTCTTCAACTATACATACTATCGCTATCGACAGTTGGATCTCATGTGTTACATGCAACTAGTTTTAACAACTCTTTAGAAGTGCCTGAAAAAACACGAGAGCGTCAGTTTCTCCGATAAGGGGAAAACTGTTATTTGAGTTAAAATTCCTACACGGTACCTACACTACACAGTATATATTTATAGCGGGGCCTTGAGATATGCTTCGCGTTGAAATTTTAAATTCTTTGCGATTCATAAAATTTTGAGTTTTTAATTAATTTTATTTATTCAAGTATTTATTCTTAATATATACCATCACACCACGTTCTTGACGGAGTTCGTCGAGAGAATCAAACACCACATTTTTCTACATTGGCACCATAGAATAATAATAGTATAGAATACTCTTTAGTCTGCAGTAAACGCGACTGCTTTGTGTTGACTAATTTGGTCAACATTTTGCTACGAGCATTCAGTAATCATTTGGCCGTCTGCGTGATACGTTCTCCAAATAGGTAATTTTTTAACTGCTTGCAAAATTATTTACGCAGTCATAACTTCTTCTTCTTGTTCTGCTTTAGTTAGGACTGTATCCTGTTATTCTCGGAGCCTGCTCTTGTGAAGTGGACGTCCAGCTATCCTTCCATCTTTTGGGTGGTCTTCCAGGGGGTCTGCCATTTGTTATCTCCCCATCCGCTGCCATCCTCACCACTCGATCCGAACCCGCTCTCCCCACATGATCTCTCCAGAATCGTCTTCGTGTTCTTCCCCATCGCACAACATCTTCGACATCACAGATTCTTCTTATCTCCGAGTTCCTTACTCTGTCAAGAAGTGTTACGCCTGCGATGGGTCGTAGAGTCTTCATCTCAGTGGTTCTTAGGAGGTTTTTTGGAGGTTTGGAGTCAGTCATAACGAGTAGTACTATACGAACAATGTCTACCAGCAGAGTCATACATATTATTAACACGAGCCAGCCAATAAAACGGCTTCACTTTTTCAGCGAGGTATTGTATGGGAATGAGTATTCTATAGTTTTATTATTATTCTATGATTGGCACATACCTATTGTTTCATTCTATGCATTTTGTTCTTCAATCTCATTCAAAGAGATCTCTCAAGTGTTCCTATGTATATTCAAAAATTTCTCAAAATTAATCTAATCTATATCAAGTTCATAGATAGCTCTGCTGTATTAATTCTGGTTTCGTGCTAGATATTACTGCCATGTCTCACTTTTATACGAGAATTTTGACACAATGATTGCGCCGTAAATAAACTTTTGCTTCCATCAAATATTATAAATTAATATTTATAATGAAGATTTTCGATCTCATAGTTATAACGAAAACTCATGCGAGTACCTACTCAGCTCAGCTGAATATTGCTCCCCAGTGTGGAATAGACGTGCACACTGTAAGGGAATAGATGTAGAATTAAATAAAACCATGAGAACCTTAACAGGAACTGTGAAATCCACTCCAACACCGTGGTTACCAGTATTATCTAACATCGCATGCATGCCACTGCCAGACAGAAAAACGAAATAAAAACAATCCTCACTTGCCAGTATTTGACGACATCTTCGACCCACCCCAAAAGAGGCTAAGTTCCCGGTACCCAATTTGGACAGTCGAGGCAGAGGACTTCAGTGTTGAATCCGCTTGGAAAGAAAGACGGGCCAACGTGTGCGTACAGAACAACAACTCACCCAACAACTCGAGTACCTGGATTCGACCTGTCACGAAAAATATGGGTACAGCAAAACAGGGTAAAAACGGAACAAGCTTTCTGTAACTTCTAGCTCTGGAGATGGGGAAAGAGGGAGAACCCAGACTGTGAATGTGGATCTGAGCAGACAGTAAAGCAAATGGTGCAAGACTGCCAGCTCAGGGAATTTTGCGGCACCCTCCAGGATATCCAAGAGTCGAGACCGGAGGCGGTGGAATGGTTGACAGAAATGGTTGACCAAGGCTGTAAAACTCAGACGCTGCCCATATGGATGAAGAGGATACAAGTACCAGAGCCACACGAAAAGTAAGTATGCGAGTTCTTTAATTTACAACCATTAGCACGCCAATGAAATATAGCGGATGCAGTTCTTTTATTAAAGATAGTGAATATAAATATCAATAGCACTGACCTTCTTCGGCGACTAATATTTCAAACTCCAATTCGCAACAGTAGACAGTATAATACATTTTAAATCCGTCCATGCAATAAAAACTCGAAAAAGCACTCTTTCATTTATATTATATAGATCAACAAATTGCTTAAACTTACGCATTTTTATCGGGGGGGGGCAAGTCCAGCCAGGCGGCTAAATCAAAGCCATCCATGTTTACCCATATCACGGAAATAATTATCTTATGGAGTTCTATAATAACTTAAGATATCACAGAACTCCATGTGATAATAATATCCATGATATGGGTAAACATGGAAGGTTTTGATTCCGCCAGTTGACCAGACTTGCCCCTCAGATTGACGTTTTCAATTCAACCGTACAAGTAATCAATCAACTAATGGAATACCATTTCACACCATCAACAGATGACTTACACCCCTTTATCTTTTTCACCATATTCTTTCTCCCCATTTCCTCCCAATCTTCCCTTCCTACCACACTTCCTGTACAAAGTGTAAGTTCTTTCATATATATTGATAATATGTACTTTGTATAGGTTAATCAGTGGAAAAATTTTAATTATGTCTTATTTTGTATTTAAAACATTGAAATTTTGTAAATATAAATAAAATTTAAATACATTTTTAAATATTTGTTTAGAAATGCCTGAAAAAATACCGAGGTGTTTGTTTCTCTGAATAGAGTGAAGGAACTGTAGAATTTTGAACAAAAATTATCTTCAAAAAGGCGCGCGGCAATAATTCATAGCGAAGCCTTGAAAGACGATATACATGCCCTGCGATGGGCGCCACTTTGAAACAAAGCGAACGGTCTTTAAAAATTCTTTGCGATCCATAAAACGTCGGTTTTACTCATTAAAAATTGCTAACATCCCCTTATTTTTCAGATTTCAGTGTTTCTTTTGAGTTATGAAAAACTGGGTCAATTGTCTTATGGTTTTATAGCCTAGGGTTTACAAATATACAATACATAATAATAAAACATAGTATAATAATATATAAATATATAATAATCACTGCTAGATTGCCTATGGAGACGGATATGTGAAGGGTAAAAGGGGAGGGGGGACGGATATAGCCCGCGCGACGTGCAATCGCAAACACACATCATTATACAAACATAATAAACATATGTACTTATACATTTATACCACCATTTGCGATAAACAACATGGAGTGAAATTCAGAAGACTGCAAATCCATTAGGGTGGGTCGAAAAAAAGATTCTTTGAATTTCGAAACGCTTTAGCGTGGAAAAGTTGCCTATTGTAATGTGAAGAAAAACGTCATAAAAATTTTTAAAATCGGTTAACATCTTCCGTTCGCGCATCGTACTTAAAGTTTAGAAAAATATCAAACGTCGCGCCTAATTTGTATTTTTTTAAGCAAGTTAAAACTCTCAAAACAAATACCATTTATATTTTTATGCTTATTTAATGGTTTAAATAATTTTAATTTTTATCGATGATTTATTTTCTTCCGTTCGCAAAACGTCTTTGAAAATACGGAAATTTACCTATTTTTGTTCAATTTTCACTTTTCACTGTGCAACTGTATCTTTTTGTATCTCATATATACTGAATGTTTTTGGACAGAAAAAAATAAATAAATAAAAATAAAAAAAACTCTGCTCGTTGTAATAGAACAAAACGACCCAGAACTCACCACGTGGAGGCGGTCGCACATCGAGTTCCACCCTCACCCTACCCAACCAACAATCCAATTGTTGTTTGTGATACATATTTACATTATACATAGTTAAAAAAAATACAAAGAGTTGTTTGGCTTTTGGCTGTTTGTCTAGCTGTCAGAATTGATGACTGATTTTAAATCATCTTCACTTAAGTCTCGCAGAATTGGGAAAGGCTACATCATCAAGATCAAGAATTCCAATCAACCATTTCAATATAATCTGAAGCTTGAAAATTTATCTTCGGTGGTATTAAATTTCTAACAATCTTTTTTTTTGTAGGTTTGTCTTGCTTTTAAAATCCTTCTATAACCGAGCTCCCGAATATGATTTCTTTCATCAACAAGAATTATTGTCAACAGAACATTTTCTGGGTGCGCAAAGTACGCATTCCGTTGTATTACTGGATCGACAACTTGCAGTAATTCGTCGGACAAATACCGTAAAGTTTGTATTGCTTGAAAGACATGTTTTGGTCCGCCAGTAAAATATTTGTTCTTTCATGGCAAACCATACAGGCATATATGACTTCAATATGAAGCCAACTATTTCTTTTTAGTTTTCAAATAGATCTGTTATACTTATGTACAATCTTAGGACTCGGTTGGCCGCAGTTGGCCATCTGGAATGGGATATAGAACCAGGGTTCCGATTTGCCAAGTCTTTTGGACAATGTCACAAGGTGATAACATTTGAAATATCCAACGAATATTGTTGGTCTTTGCTCCTCATTTTCCACATTCCTGTTCATATCAGGTATTAAACAATCAATCACAAGAAATAATATGGTGCCCGATCGGCCCACCAAAAGATTTTAAAAGATTTTGGCCCTGTAGTTTGACCCTCAATGTGTCGAAATGGAAGTTCATTGAAATGCAGCAGGCATATGCTCGACTTTAACGGGCGTCCTAAATAATTTTCTAGTTGGTGGATGACACCGTTTTCTTACCAGTGTTGATTACAGTATCATCACACCCTACAACTTCCAGTTTTTCTAGTGACATTGATAGATCGGACAAACGAGAAATAATTCTTCGAGTTATATCATTTGATGAACTCGAGGATAAAGATACATGTCCAATATATAAATAAAATATTTATAAAAATAAGGTCCAATAAGTATAAGAGTAAAATGCTCTTCTTTCTTATTCCTACGAAATTGCTTGGCATTCAAGTTTTCGATAAAGTGTCGTCTTTTCGACCGTCACAGGAAAGACCCCAACATTCCTCAGGTGGTGTGAATTGAATTTTCAAATCCATCCTAACACAACTGTTGTCTCTTCTTATTTTACACTTATCAATGACATAGGATTATCTGTCTCAGTTATTATTCCAACATCTCTAAGAACCTTAGATGCTATGACAGCCGTAGCCCGATCCAAAACTCCAAACCGACCACTGTTTAGCGCTGTTGCACCAAGTCGTATCCTCACCTGCCTTCGAGGCTTTTCTGTCGATGTACTTGATTTGTATTCATCTTCATCTTCATCATACTCTGAGTTTTCAATACAACTATGTTTATTTGCATCAATTTTCGACCACTCAGTATTCGTTGGAGATTGAGAACTTTCCGCTCGGAATCTATTTCAAGCAAGTTCTGCTTTATTTTATTCTAGCAACACAAGCCAAGAATTGCATAATAACAAGTAAAAATGGTAAAAAGATGATAAATTTATGTTTTTTCAAAGACGTTTTGCGAACCGAATAAATAAATGATCAATTATATATATATATAAATTATATTTATTTAGATTTATTGAACCATTATATTTATTTAGATTTATTGAACCATTATATTTATTTAGATTTATTGAACCATTATATTTATTTAAATTTATTGAACCATTAAAACAAGCATTAAAATATAAATGGTGGTTATTTTAAAAGTGTTAACTTGCTCAAAAAAAATACAAAAAAGGCGCGATTTATGAAAATTTTCAAAACTTTAAGTACGATGCGATAAGATGTTAACCATTTTATTTTTCTATGACATTTTTCTTCAAATTACATTAGGCAACTTTTCCGCACTAAAGCGTTTCGAAATTCAAAAACAACTTTTTTTCGACCCGACAAGTCTTCTGTGTGCGCGTGTATCAATATTTTTTTTATTTAATATATTACCCGTGAAGCTATACACAATCATAATAAAACAAATATCCAATCCTTCTTGTTAATACAGTGTGCCGAAAGATAATATTGTAGGAGCATATTCTCTCACTTGCTGTGAGTAAAAAAATGTACGGGAGGGTGAGTCTATCTTCAGCTACAGGTTGTTTAAAAAAAGCCCTTCATGGAATCGGGGTGGCGGGTTAAGAGGACATATAACTCCAAGTTTTAATAGACTTCTTACAGCCAGTTTCATAAAAATGAAAGGACACTTAATGTCGACTTTAAAAAAAAATACGTTTCATAACAACAAGATGCCACTTAAAGTTAACTTGAATCTAAATTCCAGTGTCTTCGTACTTAGTCACTTAAGTTTTCTTTAAAAACAGTTCATTTTTTACCACCAGAGTGACATAATGTTCAAGTCAGTTGTCAGTTCTTGTTGATGTCAATTGAATGTTAACGATCATGTGCATATTACTTACTAATATTCCATAGTTATATTATTACTTAAACATTTTTATAAATAATAAAACGAATAGATGTTTTCAAAATGAGCTTATTAGAAGATGCGTATTGTGATACGACGGTGAAAAGTGTATAGGAAAAGACTCGACCACATGGAAAAGTAGAATTAAGGAGTATTTTTTGATAGGTTTCGATTCCATAAACATGTCCTATACATTAAGAATAAATTCAATGACAGAAATCACATATTATATGCTGGTAGACAGAAAGATTCACCTATACTATGATAGCAATATTGCCAACTTTCAGGTGTTTTGGTGACATTTCTGCCTTTTGCTAAAGTACGCGGCTTTAGTACTTATGAAACGCAGCGATTTAAAGGCGACTTTAAATTTTTAATGAACCTTTAACTAGAGGGTCCTTTTGCTGTTTTTTTATGAATCTGGCTGTTTTAAGCTTATTATTTTACTAAAAATATTAATATCTTTGGCATACAATAGAAAATTACTGTAATTGAAACACTTTTGAATATTGTTGATATATAGTAGAAATAATACTGGACTAAGGTGAGATCCCTGGGGCACACCATAGGGACAGTATCGGAATTTAGAAGAACAGTTATTAATTGCGACAGCATGAGACACATTCGTCTCAGCACTTGTATGACTTATTTTGTCAAAATAAGCTTGGAATAGTCAGTATACATAGCATGAATTAATTGATTCTCTACCATTGAACAAATGTGACCTGTAAACTCAACCATGACATGTTAGATTCAAGTGATCTACCTTGAAAAAGGCCGTGTTGATTGGGTCTTATAAATGATTTGATTGCTGGCGTGATCTTCTTTTCAATATTTTTTCCATTATTTTACCAAATGAACTTCGACATCTGTCTGTAGTTTTCAACGTTGCGTTTGTCACCTGTGATCACCTGTAACCAATGGGAGTTACATATATTAAGATCTCTTCCATAAAGAGGGAAATACACCTTCAGTATGTACATAGGTATATAAACGTGTAAGGATGAAAGACAACTCCACCGCCATCGGAACCTGGACCTTTGCTCAAATCAAGAATTCAAAGCTAAATTCAGAAAACGCATCCTTGGAATTAAAATGAATATGTCCATTCATTCATTCGAACATGTTTTCATCTGCGTTGGTCCATTACCTCCAACTCTTTCAAAGGCAGAGAAAAAAACCTCCAAAAGCTCACCTATGGTTTCAGTACAATTAGCTGAAATATCTATATATCTTTATGGAATAATTGTATAAATATGCTTTTTTAAAATAAGAGGCTTTTTAAATATTTTTTTAGGGGAATCAACGCTTAAATTTAAAATTGTTCAATCCAATAAATTAATGTTTAAATATTATAACATGTTTTTTTCCAAACATGTTTGACATATTTTGAGAAATTAGATTTGATAATGCGACAATTTATTATTGTTATGAAATTAAGTACTATTTCTATTTAAATTGAAAATTTAAATAGAAATATTTTGAAAATAAGAACCCAAGAAAAATGAAAACAAAAGATTTGAGTAGTGAGTTGGAAAAACTAGACAAAGCTTGTAAAAATATAAATTGTAGAAATATAAATTGTAAAAATTTATTTAAATTTAACTTAATTTTAATTAACTATTCTTCATACATTGAGACACGTGAGGCAAATCATAATATGAGTTTCTAGTGGTCGATGCTTCCCCCCACTCCCCTTCCTACCTCTCTCCTTTCCCATCCTGTCTTCATAATTGTTAATAAATGTGTACGTACTTAATATATTTAGAATACTATAATTGGCAACATAAAAATTATCTCTGTATATCTGTATAAATCTTTATTGTAATGCTGTTGTATTCTATAAAATAAAAAAAATAAAAAAAATAAAAAAAAAAAAAAAATAAGACTTTGAACCATAATAAAATAAATAAATATAAATTTCGGTACATTTGGTGTCAGGTGTGGGGTATAAAAATACCCAAGTATTTTTTGTGTAAGAAAAAAATAAAATAGTTATTTATAAAGACATTTATTATGGCATCAAAAAAAATAACTCTTTTAGAGTTGAAAGTGGTTGATTTAAAACATGAGTTGGAGGAGAGAGACGCTGATACATCAGGAAATAAAAATGCACTTCAACTACGATTGAGAAAAGTGATGCAAGAAGTAGGTGAGGATCCAGACACATACCTTTTTGAAATGCCTTGCTCTAACAACGATCTTTGTCAAGTCTTAAAAGAACATTCCAGAGACATAGAAGAGAAGTTTCAAGAACATTCCAGAGATATAAAAGGAGAAATTAAAGAAATCAAAGGAGAAGTAGCGATGCTTCAAAAGCATTCAAATACTATAGAAAAGAAATTCCAGAATTATTCTATGACCTTTGATGAGAAGATAAATGAATTAACTAAACAGATGAAAGTTTTGGAGAATCAAGTGCTTCCTTCAATCACGCCAATGAATTCCGAGCAAAATTCAGCTGTAGATACAAATTTTAAGTGTGTAGAAGATACAAGAGTACCAACAGTGGAGTGCGTGCGAAATGATATGCCAACCTTTGATGGAAAATGCCCCTGGGAAGAATATTTAACATTGTTCGAGACAGTGGCCATGATAAATGGCTGGTCCATGACAAGAAAGGCCTCAGTGTTGAGTGTATCATTACGAGGTGATGCTTTAAAAGTTTTGGAGACAATTCCTCTAGCTGAGCGACGAGATTTAAAATTGTTGATTGAGAGACTTGAGATGCGATTTGGACATAAGCACATGGAACAGTTTTACAGGTCACAACTTAAGAATCGTAATCAGAAATCTAATGAAACTCTCCAGGAATTTGAGGCGGATATAGCGCGTCTAATTAGATATGCATACCCTACGGTTCCTGATGATGTGTGTGAAAGCCTTGCAGTAGAAAAGTTCTTGGATGGATTGTGGGCAAATGAGACACAACAAGCTGTAAAACTAGCTAGACCACAAACTTTGAGTGACGCTCTAACCCAGGCACTCGAATTTGAATCTATAAAAAAATCTTTACGAGGTCATGCTCAAGCCCGCGTTGTTGAGGCCGTTGAAGAGAATCAAAAACTCATCGAATGCATTGTCGAAAAGGTGATGAAGGCATTGCAAGGAAGAAAAAGACAGTTTCGCTGCTGGGGTTGTGGACGAGCTGGACATCTACGTAATCGGTGTCCAAATGAAGCAACAACGCAACAGCAACAGCCACAGGAAAACTAAAAAGGGTTGATGGGAAGGGGCAACTGTTGACCTACATTACCAATGCCTCAAAGAGATCTGCAGTTGTTGCATCATTCAGTGGTCGAGATACCAGTATGTTTATAAATGGCAAAGTAAATGGAAAGAATTTGAAACTTTTGCTGGATACTGGAGCAACGATGACAATCATGAGACCAGATTTGCTTTATAATAAAAAGTGTATTACACCAACTAAATGGACATTACGAACAGCTACTGGGGAGTCGGCATCTATATGTGGTGAGACATATGCCAACTTTCAAATTGGTAGTTCTATCTTCGATCATCAGGTGCTAGTGGCGAATATAGAGGAGGAAGTTATTCTCGGAATGGACATAATGGCGAAATATGGATTCCAGTTGGATCTAAAGAGGCGATCTTTGAAAATTGGAGATGAAGATGTTCTCGTGCAAGAGCGTGAGGAATTTTCTACACGTGTTCTTGCAGCGGATGTTGTAACTATTCCAAAACAAAGTGAGATGTTAGTACGAGTCAATTTAGACTGTGTTATCCCGAATGGACATGTTTTGGTTGTGGAGTCCAACGCCAACAATGAAGCAGGAAAAGGAGTATTAATTGCAAGAGCACTGATTCAAAACCAAAAGGAAATTTTAGTCAGATTAATGAACATAAATGAATATCCAGTAACTGTCAAAAAAGGAGCTTATTTAAGTGTGTGTTCATCAGTTTCATCAGTAACACAAAATGCCTGCATCGCACAAGTTTCTTCAGAGGATGTACCAAAACATCTTGAGGACTTTGTAAAAGATGCTTGTAAGGAACTTACCAAAGAACAAAGCAAACAAATTAGATACCTCATTGCTCATTATCAAGATGTTTTTGAGAATGCGAGTCTTTCTAAAGGAAGAACCAATGTTGTTCAACATCAAATAGATACGGGTGACGCAAGGCCTATCCGCCAATTACCTAGAAGGCTACCATTAGCAAAGCGGGCGGAAGCAGATCAAATTATTCAAGACATGGAAAGGGATAGCGTTATTGAACCATCAAGCAGCCCATGGTGTTCACCAGTAGTGTTAGTTAAAAAAAAAGATGGCTCAACTCGGTTCTGTGTGGACTTTCGCTTATTGAATAATGTAACTAAGAAGGATAGTTATCCACTGCCTCGAATCGATGACACCCTAGATACATTGGCTGGTTGTAAGATCTTCTCAACTTTGGATCTAAAGAGTGGTTATTGGCAGGTTGGATTGGAACCCAAGGATAGAGAAAAAACGGCGTTTTCTGTTGGAAGTGGATTGTGGCAATTCAAAGTGATGCCATTTGGACTTTGCAATGCACCGGCTACGTTTGAACGACTAATGGAAAGTGTGCTAAGAGGATTATCGTGGGAGACCTGTTTGGTATACTTAGATGACATCATCGTACTTGGGAAGCGTTTTGAAGAACATTTAGGAAATTTGGAACAGGTATTTTCACGATTGAGGTCGGCCAACCTTAAACTCAATTGCAAGAAATGTATATTGTTCCGAAAGCAAGTCAACTATCTAGGTCATGTTGTCTCTGAGGAGGGAGTAGCAGTAGATCCTGAGAAGATTAAAGCTGTTCGAGATTGGCCAGTACTTAAAGACAAACATGAAGTAAGAAGCTTTTTGGGTCTGAGTACCTACTATCGACGATTTGTTCCAGGCTTTGCTGACATCGCAAAGCCACTGACAAAACTCACGGAGGAAAGCAGTGAATTCATATGGGATTTCAAGTGCCAACATGCATTTGAAGAATTAAAACAGGTTCTAATTAATTCTCCGGTTTTGAGTTATCCTCGAGCTGAAGGAATGTTTATTCTGGATACAGATGCAAGTAACGTTGGTATCGGAAGTGTGCTCTCCCAAGTACAAGATGGGGCAGAACGCGTGATTGCTTACTTCAGTAAAGTA
Source organism: Molanna angustata (assembly GCA_963576475.1). Lineage (NCBI taxonomy): Eukaryota > Metazoa > Arthropoda > Insecta > Trichoptera > Molannidae > Molanna > Molanna angustata. Next base: position 5,172,296 of record OY754989.1, on the reverse strand, counting down.
TTGTCGAAACCAGAACGCAATTACTGTGTAACACGAAGAGAATTGCTTGCTGTTATCAAGTCAGTTGAGCACTTTCGCAAGTATTTATATGGACGGAAATTTCTTTTGAGGACAGATCACTCGGCACTTGTGTGGCTTTTGCGATTCAAGAATCCTGAAGGTCAAGTGGCAAGATGGATAGAGAGATTGCAAGAATATGACTATGATTCTGAACATCGAGCCGGACTTCATCATAGAAATGCCGATGCACTGTCAAGGCGACCATGTCCAGAGGATTGCCAGCACTGTAATAAGGCTGAGGAAAAGTTTTTTATAGCTTGTAGAACCACGGTCGTTGACAATTTTTGGCAAGATGATGAAATACGAGCAGACCAATTGGAAGACCCAGATCTCAAGTTTGTAATGCAGTGGAAGGAAAATGATCAAAGACCTTTATGGGAAGAAATAGCTTCACTATCTCCAAATATTAAGTCATACTGGGCTCAGTGGCAATCCATTGTCGTGGAAAATGGGTTGTTAAAGCGTGTATTGGAGAATGAAGATGGAACACAGCAGAGACAACAACTATTGATTCCAAGGAAGAGAATTCCTGAAGTTCTTAAACTGCTTCACAATGATGTGTCTGGGGGACACTTGGGAGTTAAAAAAACCACAGAAAAAATTCGTCAACGTTTTTATTGGGTCAATTACAATGGAGATGTAAAAGATTGGTGTAGAAGATGTGTAACTTGTGCCACTTCAAACGGACCTCAGAAACGAAGGCGTGCGCCAATGAGGCAGTATAATGTTGGTAGCCCATTTGAAAGGATAGCCATTGACATAGCGGGGCCGTTTCCCACAACGGAAAGAGGGAATAAATATATTCTGGTAGCAATGGACTATTTTAGTAAATGGACAGAAGCCTATGCACTACCGAATCAAGAAGCTACCACTGTTGCTGAAGTCTTGGTAAGGGAACTGATAAGTCGTTTTGGAGTACCATTGGAGTTACACTCGGACCAGGGAAGAAACTTTGAATCAGCCGTATTCCAGGGAATTTGTGAAGCATTAGGAATTCGAAAGACGAGAACAACTGCTTTGCATCCACAGTCGGATGGAATGGTGGAGCGAATGAATCGAACAATTGGAAGATTTTTGTCAAAAGCAGTGTCCGATCACCAGAAGGATTGGGACGAATACATCCACTTGTTCTTATTAGCTTATCGAGCAGCAATTCATGAGACAACAGGGCAAACACCGGCAAGTGTGATTTTTGGCCGTGAGTTACGGTTACCTTGCGACCTGCAGTATGGATCTAAGCCTGGAGAAGATCTAGTTGGAGAAGATTATGTGTCAGATCTTCGGAGGAAAATGAATGCTATACATGACCGTGTACGGTCCAATATTCAAGTAGCTAGTGAGAAGATGAAGGAGCGATACGACATTAAAGCTGTGGAAGGTGGTTATCAGGCTGGAGACTTGGTTTGGTTATTTAATCCACAACGACGACGAGGCTACTCACCAAAGCTTCAGAAATCCTGGGAAGGACCGTATGAAGTGATCAAAAGGATTAATGATGTGGTTTATCGTATACGAAGAAAACCAAATGGGAAGCCAAGAGTGGTACATTTCAATCGCCTGGCTCCCTTTTTAGGTGATAACAAGGATGAGGAAAAAAATCCAGTTGCTCAAGTTTGCAATGTCCAAAGTGAAGAAAAGACCTTCGAGGAATTCATGATGACTCCTTATCGACGCACTCGCCATGGTGTGACTGTGGAAATTGAGCAAGACCTCTTCGATATCCCAGAAGATAATGTTTTAGCTTACTGTGTGGCTCAAGACATGAAGATGACTAGTGGTATAGCCAAAGTTATCATGAGAAAGTATGGGATGTTATATGAGCTAAAAGCCAAGAATCTGAAGATTGGAGAAGCGGTCCATTCACAGCATGGAAAACAGCATTTATTCTACATGACGAATAAGGAAACGTCTGAGGAACGAGCAGAGTATGCTCAGATGTGGAACTGTCTACGAAGTATGCGGGATCAAATGTTACAGTTGAATCTTATGAAGCTCGGCATTCCAAAGATCAGTGATGGTATGGATTGGAAAGTGGTTCGGAATATGATAGAAGAGATTTTTCATAATACTGGAATTAATGTTCTAGTTTGCTGCTATAATCCAAGATACAGTAAAAATATAAAAAAAAAAGTGTACCATGTTACTTTTTCAAAGCATCTCACTGTAGAGAAGGTTCAAAATGCCGATTTATTCATCTAGAGAATTCTGTTCGGGACGAACTGAACTAAGAGGGAGGCAGTGTTATGAAATTAAGTACTATTTCTATTTAAATTGAAAATTTAAATAGAAATATTTTGAAAATAAGAACCCAAGAAAAATGAAAACAAAAGATTTGAGTAGTGAGTTGGAAAAACTAGACAAAGCTTGTAAAAATATAAATTGTAGAAATATAAATTGTAAAAATAAATAAGACTTTGAGCCATAATAAAATAAATAAATATAAATTTCGGTACAATATCAAACGTCGCGCCTAATTTTTATTTTTTTAAGCAAGTTAAAACTCTCAAAACAAATACCATTTATATTTTTATGCTTATTTAATGGTTTAAATAATTTTAATTTTTATCGATGATTTATTTTCTTCCGTTCGCAAAACGTCTTTGAAAATACGGAAATTTACCTATTTTTGTTCAATTTTCACTTTTCACTGTGCAACTGTATCTTTTTGTATCTCATATATACTGAATGTTTTTGGACAGAAAAAAATAAATAAATAAAAAAAAAAAAACTCTGCTCGTTGTAATAGAACAAAACGACCCAGAACTCACCACGTGGAGGCGGTCGCACATCGAGTTCCACCCTCACCCTACCCAACCAACAATCCAATTGTTGTTTGTGATACATATTTACATTATACATAGTTAAAAAAAATACAAAGAGTTGTTTGGCTTTTGGCTGTTTGTCTAGCTGTCAGAATTGATGACTGATTTTAAATCATCTTCACTTAAGTCTCGCAGAATTGGGAAAGGCTACATCATCAAGATCAAGAATTCCAATCAACCATTTCAATATAATCTGAAGCTTGAAAATTTATCTTCGGTGGTATTAAATTTCTAACAATCTTTTTTTTTGTAGGTTTGTCTTGCTTTTAAAATCCTTCTATAACCGAGCTCCCGAATATGATTTCTTTCATCAACAAGAATTATTGTCAACAGAACATTTTCTGGGTGCGCAAAGTACGCATTCCGTTGTATTACTGGATCGACAACTTGCAGTAATTCGTCGGACAAATACCGTAAAGTTTGTATTGCTTGAAAGACATGTTTTGGTCCGCCAGTAAAATATTTGTTCTTTCATGGCAAACCATACAGGCATATATGACTTCAATATGAAGCCAACTATTTCTTTTTAGTTTTCAAATAGATCTGTTATACTTATGTACAATCTTAGGACTCGGTTGGCCGCAGTTGGCCATCTGGAATGGGATATAGAACCAGGGTTCCGATTTGCCAAGTCTTTTGGACAATGTCACAAGGTGATAACATTTGAAATATCCAACGAATATTGTTGGTCTTTGCTCCTCATTTTCCACATTCCTGTTCATATCAGGTATTAAACAATCAATCACAAGAAATAATATGGTGCCCGATCGGCCCACCAAAAGATTTTAAAAGATTTTGGCCCTGTAGTTTGACCCTCAATGTGTCGAAATGGAAGTTCATTGAAATGCAGCAGGCATATGCTCGACTTTAACGGGCGTCCTAAATAATTTTCTAGTTGGTGGATGACACCGTTTTCTTACCAGTGTTGATTACAGTACCATCACACCCTACAACTTCCAGTTTTTCTAGTGACATTGATAGATCGGACAAATGAGAAATAATTCTTCGAGTTATATCATTTGATGAACTCGAGGATAAAGATTCATGTCCAATATATAAATAAAATATTTATAAAAATAAGGTCCAATAAGTATAAGAGTAAAATGCTCTTCTTTCTTATTCCTACGAAATTGCTTGGCATTCAAGTTTTCGATAAAGTGTCGTCTTTTCGACCGTCACAGGAAAGACCCCAACATTCCTCAGGTGGTGTGAATTGAATTTTCAAATCCATCCTAACACAACTGTTGTCTCTTCTTATTTTACACTTATCAATGACATAGGATAATCTGTCTCAGTTATTATTCTAACATCTCTAAGAACCTTTGATGCTATGACAGCCGTAGCCCGATCCAAAACTCCAAACCGACCACTGTTTAGCGCTGTTGCACCAAGTCGTATCCTCATCTGCCTTCGAGGCTTTTCTGTCGATGTACTTGATTTGTATTCATCTTCATCTTCATCATACTCTGAGTTTTCAATACAACTATGTTTATTTGCATCAATTTTCGACCACTCAGTATTCGTTGGAGATTGAGAACTTTCCGCTCGGAATCTATTTCAAGTTCTGCTTTATTTTATTCTAGCAACACAAGCCAAGAATTGCATAATAACAAGTAAAAATGGTAAAAAGATGATAAATTTATGTTTTTTCAAAGACGTTTTGCGAACCGAATAAATAAATGATCAATTATATATATATATAAATTATATTTATTTAGATTTATTGAACCATTATATTTATTTAGATTTATTGAACCATTATAATTTATTTAGATTTATTGAACCATTATATTTATTTAAATTTATTGAACCATTAAAACAAGCATTAAAATATAAATGGTGGTTATTTTAAAAGTGTTAACTTGCTCAAAAAAAATACAAAAAAGGCGCGATTTATGAAAATTTTCAAAACTTTAAGTACGATGCGATAAGATGTTAACCATTTTATTTTTCTATGACATTTTTCTTCAAATTACATTAGGCAACTTTTCCGCACTAAAGCGTTTCGAAATTCAAAAACAACTTTTTTTCGACCCACCCTAATATCCATATCACAAGTCTTCTGTGTGCGCGTGTATCAATATTTTTTTTATTTAATATATTACCCGTGAAGCTATACACAATCATAATAAAGCAAATATCCAATCCTTCTTGTTAATACAGTGTGCCGAAAGATAATATTGTAGGAGCATATTCTCTCACTTGCTGTGAGTAAAAAAATGTACGGGAGGGTGAGTCTATCTTCAGCTACAGGTTGTTTAAAAAAAGCCCTTCATGGAATCGGGGTGGCGGGTTAAGAGGACATATAACTCCAAGTTTTAATAGACTTCTTACAGCCAGTTTCATAAAAATGAAAGGAGACTTAATGTCGACTTTAAAAAAAAATACGTTTCATAACAACAAGATGCCACTTAAAGTTCACTTGAATCTAAATTCCAGTGTCTTCGTACTTAGTCACTTAAGTTTTCTTTAAAAACAGTTCATTTTTTACCACCAGAGTGACATAATGTTCAAGTCAGTTGTCAGTTCTTGTTGATGTCAATTGAATGTTAACGATCATGTGCATATTACTTACTAATATTCCATAGTTATATTATTACTTAAACATTTTTATAAATAATAAAACGAATAGATGTTTTCAAAATGAGCTTATTAGAAGATGCGTATTGTGATACGGCGGTGAAAAGTGTATAGGAAAAGACTCGACCACATGGAAAAGTAGAATTAAGGAGTATTTTTTGATAGGTTTCGATTCCATAAACATGTCCTATACATTAAGAATAAATTCAATGACAGAAATCACGTATTATATGCTGGTAGACAGAAAGATTTACCTATACTATGATAGCAATATTGCCAACTTTCAGGTGTTTTGGTGACATTTCTGCCTTTTGCTAAAGTACGCGGCTTTAGTACTTATGAAACGCAGCGATTTAAAGGCGACTTTAAATTTTTAATGAACCTTTAACTAGAGGGTCCTTTTGCTGTTTTTTATGAATCTGGCTGTTTTAAGCTTATTATTTTACTAAAAATATTAATATCTGGCATACAATAGAAAATTACTGTAATTGAAACACTTTTGAATATTGTTGATATATAGTAGAAATAATACTGGACTAAGGTGAGATCCCTGGGGCACACCATAGGGACAGTATCGGAATTTAGAAGAACAGTTATTAATTGCGACAGCATGAGACACATTCGTCTCAGCACTTGTATGACTTATTTTGTCAAAATAAGCTTGGAATAGTCAGTATACATAGCATGAATTAATTGATTCTCTACCATTGAACAAATGTGACCTGTAAACTCAACCATGACATGTTAGATTCAAGTGATCTACCTTGAAAAAGGCCGTGTTGATTGGGTCTTATAAATGATTTGATTGCTGGCGTGATCTTCTTTTCAATATTTTTTCCATTATTTTACCAAATGAACTTCGACATCTGTCTGTAGTTTTCAACGTTGCGTTTGTCACCTGTGATCACCTGTGACCAATGGGAGTTACATATATTAAGATCTCTTCCATAAAGAGGGAAATACACCTTCAGTATGTACATAGGTATATAAACGTGTAAGGATGAAAGACAACTCCACCGCCATCGGAACCTGGACCTTTGCTCAAATCAAGAATTCAAAGCTCAATTCAGAAAACGCATCCTTGGAATTAAAATGAATATGTCCATTCATTCATTCGAACATGTTTTCATCTGCGTTGGTCCATTACCTCCAACTCTTTCAAAGGCAGAGAAAAAAACCTCCAAAAGCTCACCTATGGTTTCAGTACAATTAGCTGAAATATCTATATATCTTTATGGAATAATTGTATAAATATGCTTTTTTAAAATAAGAGGCTTTTTAAATATTTTTTTAGGGGAATCAACGCTTAAATTTAAAATTGTTCAATCCAATAAATTAATGTTTAAATTATAACATGTTTTTTTCCAAACATGTTTGACATATTTTGAGAAATTAGATTTGATAATGCGACAGTTTATTATGTATGCGCTTTAAGTCTCGTTACTACAATTTTTGTGTATTTTAATGAACAACCGGAAATTATATACATTTTTCAATTCTTACAAATCTTTTAATATTCACACTTATGTACCTACCTGGGTATTTCGTATATAAAATTATTTCTTTCATACCAGATGTATAAAAAAAATCTTAATGCATTCTCGTGTTACCTATTCAGATTATGGTAATCCCATTGGGGTAGAGATGAGTTATTGCCTACCCAATGTATGTTTACGGAGACCCCAGCATAGCCACATTAGGGTTAAATGTGATCAATTTCATCCATTACTATATTCGGGGATAAATCATTTCATTTTCCCAGAAATGGTGGAATACGGTACCAAAGCGTAAATCATGTTTTATTAAGAGGTTTCTATAAAGAATTCAATTTAAACGTAAATATAAATTTATGACGAGCAGCTTCTATGCGGGCGTTCTGGGCTCGATCCCTATCAGAGAAAAATTCAATTTTCACGCAAATATCGCATCTCTGGGCTAGAAAAAATTGCCATATGGCAATAAACTCGCCACTAGCGCAGATTGCAAGTTTAACGAATATCATTTATTTATTTCATATAGGTAAGTCAACACAACAGTCTTACTAATAAAAATCTACTGCACACCCGTTGACCAGTGTTTTAGTTACACACCGTGTAAAGCCCGTTCAGCGATTATTTGAAAATCTTACTAATAAACGCTGTATAACGCCTGTGTAGTTACAACAAGCGTACAACAAAAAAATAATCCTACAACGTTGTAATTTCGCACTCGCGCATACGCAGAGCCGCCAGCCGCCATCTGCCATTATAATTTTGACGTTTGTCGTAGTTAATATTTTCATATGTTTTTCACATTTCAAAATAGGAATATGGAAAATTTAACGAATTATTTCATCATACAAATTTCCAAGAGAACACTATTGTAGATATTATAATAAAGAAATTTTTTTGACAAATACGAGAGTATAATAATTTGTAAAAAAATTTTCATATTATTCCAAGATATAACAATATAAGCACGCATATGAAAATACAATTTGATTTGTAATAGATGAAATTTGTCTTAAAACACCTAGAACAGGCGTGCAAGCGATGTGTAAAATTAGTATGAGAGATACACAGTCGTTGACCAACTGATCTGCTACACAGCGTTTATTGGTAACGTTTTTGCCTACACCTGTGTTAAACTGTCGTGTAACTTTTACAACACATTTATTATTAACACTGTTAATAAAAATAATCATGACTCTCCACTATTCCATAGCAGTGGAGAGTAAAAAAACCGCTCCAATCTACGACGAAAATTCTTTGAACCCGTTGGACATGCGGACCTTGTAGCCACGAAGAGCAACTTTAGGGCTTTCAAGATTTTCTGTCTTAAATTCGGTGCACTCTTATCTTCACTATCAATGAACAGTGAGACGGTTGTTTCCACATGATTAGCTCTCTTTGGCACATTAAGTGCAGTGTCTGCAAGGTTTTAGAGTTCTTCGAACTCTTCGTATGTTCTTTGTGTGTTCGTTCAGAGTTTTGCGAGAGGCCGTTATAAGTCCCCATAAGCAGCATGGGTGGTGGTGGAGGAAGAACAGATAAGTCAACACTTACAGCCAGTTTCATAAAAAAACAGCAAAAGGTACCTTTAGTTAAAGGTTCTTTAAACATTTAAAGTCGTCTATAAGCGTTTCATAAATAATAATGCCGCGTAAAAGGCAGAAATGTCACTAAAATACCTGAAAGTTGGCAATATTGCTATCAAAATCTATGGAAACATAGCTGGATAGCCTAGTCTTCACACCATTTTTTTTATACATAACCTACAAAAGTTTGGTTATAATACCAATTTAGTAATTTATTTTAATATTTTAGCTACTTTTTTTAATATATAATGCTACTAGCTCACGCCAGTCGCAATTATAACTACAAACAAACCCAACCAACCTATTTTTACCAGAATTTTGTAGGTTAGGTTTACAAAAATGGTGTGAAGACTAGGTTATCCAACATATCTAATAGCATAAGCAAATCTTTCTGTCTACTACCATAATAATAATGTGATTTCTGACATTAAATTGATCCTTGATGTATGGGACATGTTTATGGAATCGAAACCAATTAAAAAATTCTCCTTAATTCTACTTTTCCATGTGGTCGATTCTTTTTCCTATACAATGTCATATTGCAGCACACTCTGGTGACAAAAAATGACATGCTCTTAAAGAAGACTTTAGTGACTAAAGTACGAAGACACTGGAATTTAAATTAAAGTGAACTTTAATTATTGACATTTTGTTATGAATCGCAATTTTTTTTAACTCGACATTAAGTCTCCTTTAATTTTTATGAAACTGGCCGTTATTAATTAAAAAAATCATGACTCTTCACTATTCTATAGCAGTGCATGGAGAGTAAAAAACCGCTCCAATCTACGACGAAAATTCTCAAACTATTATACCGGAAACTATTGCTTGTTAACAATTTCTTCGGTTTCGATATACTTGAGTATTATTTTTATTTTTCCATTCCACTCTTTTGGTTTGAAATTGTTCGGGTTTTAGAGAATATCTATTCGACTTTGTCTCAGCGCCTCATCTTAATAACATGTCCCCCGGGTGGGTGTTACATTATGCGACTTATTTAAATATTCAAGAAGATTAAACCTGACAAAAGTAAAGTTTCCCTACTATTTTGATCAAATCCCTCCGCGGCGGCATGATCCCGAAACGTACCAATGGAAATAAGAAACAGATAAGACGCCACGAACAATCGATGGACAAATTAAAGTCTTGTAGACCAAGATATAGCGACTGCCAGACTTACATCATAATACAAAGGTTGATTTAAAAAAAAAAGGATACCACAGCATGTAAAAATGATTGTACAATATGAACCCTGAGTACATTCCGGGAAAGCGCTCTCAGGATACATTGAAATTAGCATATTGTTATGCAAATTTAACAAAGTTAAACGGATAGAACGATGTGATGTTGAAAAGTTAGAAGCAAGGTGTAGGTAAGTAAGTCTCTAAATACCCAGATTTTGGAAGAGCAGATCCCCTATTCCTGACCTTATCCCTGATAATGTGTAGGACGTAAGTACTTCCAAACCTGAGTAAGCCAGATCTGATGCGATTCGACTTTAATCTGTAAAAATATTTACTATCATTTTGACAACCCTGATATTATATAATATCATGGTTGTCAAAATATACATATATGTATGTAACTAGGGGATCTGCCCCTGGCCGCTATCGCGGCCCAACCTCCGACGGCAATTGCGAAGTATCCTAATAAAACTAAATATCATCAAATATACCATTTAGGACATTACACAACATTTAAAAACTAAATATCTTTACGTGAAAACGTTAAATTCAAGTAATAAAAGAGTATTTTTATAGTAAAAATGCGCAAATTATAAAAAAAATATTTTCGACAATGTTTTGAAAGGAATGCGTTACTTTGAAATAACAAACATTGATAATTTGAATGTACATTCGAAATATCATTTAGAACAGAACACAACAGTTAAGACTGAATATATTTTTATAATAAAACAATAATAATGATAAATTATACATCATATAACTAAATAACGCCATTAAATGAAAATATTATCTTATCTTTTACCGACATTCTGACATATTATTATGACATGTCGAAAGCAATGTTGTCAGTATTCAAAATGGATATTCCGCAGATTATTACGCTTAAAATTTATTGGATTTGAAATTCCTTTTTAAACAATTATATTGTCAACTTTTACAGAAAATACATATTAAACGATAATTTTGTACTTTTTCGCGATTAAGGAAAAATTATTTCACTGGCAATCCGTTGAACGACGAAATACATGGCGTACAGTAATTATGTTTCATGTGCCGATACGATCTACTACATAGGTTGTTGACTTTTCTCTCCCAAAAATATTGCTACCTAGATGAGTAGTCAGCTGAATATACAATCGTCTACAACTCGTCGTCATGTTCGTCAATGACAGTATATGATGTAAATTAGTTACGATACGGTCGAAATATACATATTTCGTGTACTTTCTTGTTGATCAACTAGATACTACGCGCCGTGCGCCCTTTTTAATACCCAAACCGTGTTTGGAAGTGGTGTGTCCTACCATCATTATTTTTTGTGTTGCGATATAGAAGTTACAGTGGGTGCCTTCTGTGAAGACCTCCCAGACGAAGGAATAAATTCGCCACCAGGTAGGTGCAATGTTCCCTTCTCTCTGTATCCAACATCGACACTATTTAACTGTGACAATACTAGAACTAAGTCATGTATAATAGGTATGCACACATAGATGACGTATTTTTCTTTTCCTTTATAGTATTTTTACTTCAAAGGATGAAAGAACTAACATTGATCTCTGGTTAGAGTTCCAAGACTGGGTCCTGGAGTGCTGATTCAAATAAAAGTCGAGGCTTCGGCTGTTGGAGTACTACTGAATTTATTTTATATAAATTAATAATAGTTCACAATGTAAAATACAACAACACATGTGGGTATAAGATACAAGAAAATGACGTATGTCAGCCAATAGCTATGATGCACCCGTGTGCGCTTTTTTGCCATATTTAAAAATTGAACATGTTCCCCGCCAAGATGATGAATCTCCTCTCACAAATAACAAGTATACAACTGGGACACAATACGATGACACACGATGATGATGAAACGAGACTTTATTATTTGAGCGACGAATGAATCAATCTACTTGTGCGACGTTTCCGGCGGGCTACTTCCGGAAGGAAGTAGCTGTGAAAGGATTTTGGCGGTAATTCAAAACAATTTTAATTCAACCATCATTCTATACCAAAGAAACTTCATTTACGACTGGTTATTATTTTTGGCGAAGAAGTCGCCAAGACTGGTATCGTCCGATAACGGTGGCAGTGTATGCAAATGAACGTACGAGCAGTCCTACGAACAATTCTGACCATTTCCCCTAGACAATGTGTCATTTAGTTCAGTTGCAAATCACGTGACAACTGTCACTTCCATACATCGAGTTAACTTTTCTTGTTTCTTTGCTTGGGCTAAATGACACGTTGTCTAGGGAGGCAGATATCGGTCTGTGGCGTGTCCCGCGGTGACTCAGCTGAGCACCCACTCAGGGGAGTGGGGTGCCCAACCGGCTATATTAAGCAGCGCACTCCACTGCTTGCTGTTCAGTCTACCCAAGGCCAGTAGAAGGCGGTCGCTCTGCCCGTCTTACCTCCGAGTCGAGTCATCATTGAAATATCACCTTTGCATTGTAACTAGAGTCAACTATCGCAATAAATTATACGTAAGTTCATTCTAGATCATTTTAATATATGTCCATATTATTACCTTACTATATTCTTCTGATAATTTGTATAGGTATCTATGTTTATGGTGTTGCGTTGGTACCTCGCTCTGCTGTGTTAATGTTCTTTAATTAGCTCTCCACTAATTACCGAACCACGCACAGCAAGATCGGGTACATACGCGACATCATTTAGCGTTGTATTTTGGGGAGTAGGCCACAGGTTCCGACCTAGCGCCTACATAGACCGGAGCAGCCTCTCTATACCCGAACCTGTTGGGGTAACCTCCGACAAGTTCCAAAACCATACAATTCATATATAATACCCTAAAACTGGCAACGCTAAAGGCCGATAAATCGAATGCAGCGGGTGCGTCGTAACGCTTCGCATACACCTAACCCGTCAACGGCCGAAGTGTGCTCGGGCGGTACAATAAAATTGATCACGAAACGATTGATCGAACACCTCAATTCTACAATAGTCAATTTTTCGAATGACAATTTTTCAAAAATATATTTATCAGAATAAAATTATTCGATATTCTCAGACGTCATCTTGGTAGCACTGTGAGAGTACGAAGCATAGATCATTGATCTACATAATAATATGTAGGTACGTAATTATGTCAATAACTTATAATTAAGAAGTATAAAACAAAATGAAAATTACCTCCTCTTTGTTTATGATGAATTTTGTGCTTTAGCCTACGTCATTGCTTTAGCCTCAGCGTTTTCACGCCGGGATCGACTCAGTTTTTGCGACTGCCCAAGTTATTCATCCAGTTACGTTGTATAAAGATCAACGGAGTAAAAGAAAATGGCGTCGCGCTGTCAAAAAGATGTCAATTAAACATACCAATCAATTCTAAACTATATGTCAATTAAACATAAACATATAGTTTAGTAATAAAGCAATGGGCTTCTTGTACATTTTTTGCTCAAATCTTTAATAATATTATTAGGAAAATACCTGATTTTCACTGCTAACAAATATGACATAATGGGGCATAATAACGACACAAAGATTCCATAACGATCTCAATTCCATAACGAACATATATCCCAATTTCACTTTCCATCCCTTTTGATCGCTCCTTATCCTCTCCCTTCCCTTTCTGATTTTCCTCTCCTTTCTGAATTTGTGTAATTTATCCCTCTTTCTTTTGCTGTCTTATACTGGTTGTGTTATTATGTATATGCCGAAACTACGTTATGTACTTTTGATCTCAGATGGTTGACTGGAAAAAAATTGCCTACAGGCAATAAGTCCGCCATTTGTACTATGTAATTTTATGTTGGTATGTGCAAAAAAGTGTTAAATAAATAAAGATAAATTCGTTCGGAGAATATGTTTATTCTGATAATTGATTTTTTTATGTAAATAAATAGTTAAAGGAATGTATGACGATGTATATGTACCTACTTGATTCAAGGACTCCACACAACCTCCCTTATAACCTCCCACCAACCTCCAATTCCATAGTCTTCAACCTCCAATTCCATAGTCTTTAACCTCCAATTCCATAGTCTTCAACCTCCAATTCCATAATCTTTAACCTCCAATTCCATAGTCTTCAACCTCCAATTCCATAGTCTTCAACCTCCAGTCCCATAGTCTTCAACCTCCAATTCCATAGTGTTCAACCTCCAGTCCCATAGTCTTCAACCTCCAATTCCATAGTGTTCAACCTCCGATTCCATAGTCTTCAACCTCCAGTCCCATAGTCTTCAACCTCCAATTCCATAGTCTTCAACCTCCAGTCCCATAGTCTTCAACCTCCAGTCCCATAGTCTTCAACCTCCAATTCCATAGTCTTCAACCCCCAATTCCATAGTCTTCAACCTCCAATTCCATAGTCTTCAACCTCCAATTCCATAGTCTTCAACCTCCAATTCCATAGTCTTCAACCTCCAATTACATAGTCTTCAACCTCCAATTACATAGTCTTCAACCTCCAATTACATAGTCTTCAACCTCCAATTACATAGTCTTCAACCTCCAATTACATAGTCTTCAACCTCCAATTACATAGTCTTCAACCTCCAATTACATAGTCTTCAACCTCCAATTATATAGATTTTCAATTAGTTGTAAATCTGGCTAAAGCGGGAACTGTTAGTTCCGAAACCGAGAGTGACTTCAATTTCGATAACATGGTTAGAAGTCCAGAAAGCCTGTTTGGTGGAACTCGGCGAATTCAACTCGCCTAGAGCATGAAAAGAGATGTGGAATGATGCAGACCTGGTATTAAACAAACACATTATCCAAGACCCTAACGAAAGGGTCCCAGGTTATAACCTTCCCCGAAAAGTTTGGATTCAGCAAAATAGAATTCGTACAGGTCAAGGACGATCATCATTATCATCATCATCATCTGGGTCACAATCCTATGATTGGTCTGCACCAAACACTCGATCTTTCCACTTAACTCTATCGTCCGTCAGTCTCTTCATCTTTTTGTTACTGCTACAGCGCACGTCACCGATTATCTGGTCTATATAGTTGTTTCTAGGGCGGCCTCTACAGTTGCCCCCATCAATAATTCTTTCGACGATGGTAAAAAGCAGGCCTGGGTGCCGGATGTTGTGGCCTATCCAAGTTGCCTTGTATCTCCAACCCTGTTTAGTACCTCGTCGTTCCTGATGTGTTCTGACCATGAGGGAGATCGCGATACCACTTCCACACCGGAGGACGCTATAGAACCCATTGGCCCTGTTCATCCCCGGCGCAGCCGCAACGTTGGACAACACAAATATCCGCTATCCATCGGGTTTAACCACTGCCCCCGAGAACCCAACCTCAAACGGCGGGGCAACCGCTCGAAATCGGCAGCAGGGGCAAGCCTCTGAGCAATCCGATCGAACGGAAGGGCTTGTCCCCGCACCCCTCGGTACTCGCGTTTGTTGGCGTCCGAAGGTTCCGCGGGCTAACACCGGGGGCATCCGACGCAATTATCACCTTTCAGATTTGACGTCTTGCTGTCACCACAGATGGTCTGACCCGTGAACTTTTGCCAAGGACGATGGAATTTCCAAATATGGAAGTGGGGAAAGAGGAATTCTCTTATCCAGCATCTAGTAGAGGAGTGCCCGATCCGGAGGTATGAAGGAGACTGGGTGACATCCATAGGGCGACTCCAGAGGCTGTGAAGTGGCTGGCCGAACGGGAGCCAAGAGTGAAGAAGGAAAATACTCGATGACGCAGCCAAAGGTGCAGAAAAAGCCGTAGCCACACAAAAATTAAAGTTAGTACCCAATTACAAAACAATAAAATATAGTTTATAAAAAATCGACATATGGAACAAGTACATATTATACATCTTTCTACGTTCCCTAAACTAAGCATAAATGCTTGAGCTATAGGTGAACGAAATCGGTCGAGGCAGGATTCGAACTCGCGACCATTGGATTACTAACCAAATGCGCTAACCGCTCTGCCGTCGACCCATCTAAAATATTTAAATATATATAACAAATAAGGTTTGTACTAGGTACCTATTTGCAACAAGAACATTAATTGAGAAACGCCAAAAGCCAAATAGCGATCAAAATAGAAACTAAATACCTGGGTATTCATTGTTAATAATTAGCCAAAGTAGATATTGAGCAAATATTTCCGAAAACTTTCCTTGTTAACCGCCAGGGGACAATATCGGACACATTCATATTTAAAATCCTCAATTATTCAAAAGAATATTCGAGGTAGGTTTATATTGTACATAATATTATTGTAATATGCGGCAGATCGTATATTCATTTATTTATTTGTGTATTTAACACACAGAACCTTACACAAGATATATAAATAATTAATAATATATATATTAATACGTAAAACGAAAACCTCGAACTCATTTTAAGCAAACTGCGGGCACGAAGGAGTTCGAGATTTGACATAGTTAAACATTACTAGAAGAATTATAAAAATATATTTTTTAACAATTTTTCGTTTTTCACTTTCCTCCACTTTTATTATAAATATGTTGCATATTGAGAGTTGGCCCACCACCACCCAGACTCGCTTTAGGAGATGAAGTCTCCTATTCGAGTCCACTGAATACGCCAGCAAAAGGCGCACTTAAAAAGTGTGCCGCGTATAGGTGCGTGAGGGTGACCTTTAGGTTGCTCAAGAGCAGCCCGCAGGTCACACGACACATGCATCCTTTTGGTCACCAGAAGGGCGACCTCCAGGATACACACACCCCAAGATCAGTTTACCCTCAAAGCCCCACAATTATTTTTTTTTTCATTTATTACCCCAATTTATAAAAAGAAATACAACAACGGAATACAATAAAATAGAGTTACAACCAATAATAGTAAATAGACATGAAATACAACAAGAACAACCGATCAAAAGAAAACTCAACAAATACGTAGAAACAGAAGAAATGAATAGATGTGTCAAAATATATTAAATGAGACACACACAGTCAAAGCGCAGACAGATGCAGGGTCAGAGGGCAAACATACGGACACCACTACGTCCCAGGGAGGGACAGACAACACAAGCACACTTGAGTTTCGCTCCGATCCACATTCACAACTGGGAAAGGAAAGACTCCTCGGAAGGCTCCACGCCAACTCCTCTAAGCAATTCCCACCTCTCTTTCCAACTATGCACGAATTCCCGGAAAGCCGCAAAGCTTTGACGGGAACGCAGAAACTCCGTCATGCTTACCGGTCTAGATGTATTCATCAACGCATTTAGCATCCTATCTCTCTCCAAACTGAGACACTCGCAATACCACAGGATATGCATCACATCCTGGGCCCCACCACCACAAACACACCACGGGTCCTCGGCCAGGCCAAACTGGAAAAGCTTGGCTTTAAACTCTCCGTGACCCGTGACCATCTGAACAACGGCTGGGTCCAGTCTAAGATGCCCCATACTGAGGCGATCAGTCACATCGGGCAGAAAGAGGTGGGTCAGTCGACCCTTCGGTGACCTGTCCCACCTCTCCTGCCAGACCTGCAAAGATCTAGCTCTACACGCAGCCATACGCTCACGGAAGTCCCTGCTACTAGCAAAAATGTCGACGCGCTGACCCAAATGGACGGCGGAGAGACCCCTCCTAAGACGACCCCTAACGGCCGCCTCCCTGATCTTTAGATCAGCAGGCAGCATACCAGCCAAGACAGGCAGAGCATCAGTCGACACGGTCTTATATGCACCAGTAACTGCAATAAGCGGAACCCTCTGACCACTCAGAATACGCAGGCTCACCACACCTGCATCCAAACGATGCGCCCATATATGTTGCATAGTAATTTGTTCATAAAATTAGTATTTTATTGTGTTAAATTAGTATTGTGTATATATATATTATAAAATAATGAATTAACATACGCCGAATATGCTGTCTATGATTTTTTCCCTGATAATAAAATAATGAACATTATAAATTATATAATTATATGGACTGCCTGCACTTTTGCGTAGGTACTAATTATGATATTGTCCATCGCTACCGGTGACACCATTTAATAAAGCTTTTCCCATCCCTAGGTGCTGTCAAATAGCATCAGAGAGGCAACGCAAAAAAAATGTTTTTTTTTTCTTAACGTTAGTTTTAGAGACTTACGATTAATATCGTAAGTCTGTAGAATGTGACAACTTGTTATTGGGTGCGAATATTTTACATAGTACTTGTTAGTTGCCTGAGAAGCAATATAAAAATAAAATAACTTCGCAATTCTCTTCATACATTTTGCCGATTATTTTTATTTGTATGGAGTTGCGTCTCTTATCCGTAGGTATTATATTATATTCTTTGGCACATACCATGGTGAGCGATATTGAACCTAATCTATAGTATATATCATGTTTTCTCTTCACGTATTGCAAATCAATTTTATAAATGGAATTATTGTGCAAGTACCTACTTACCATTTATATTATTTCACAGTAGGTATTCAAATATGTATTTTCCTTTAAAATGTTCTAAAATTTGAATTTGATAAACTGCGTCGTAGGTAGGTACCACAATGACATTTAAATGTGACCACAGAACATGAAATAAAAAGAATGAATATTAGCTACCTACCTACATACAACTGTGAGTCCTGCCTCGGTTATCGGAATATTTCTCATACTAAGCGGGTATATTAAAATTACGTTTCCCCTCTCTTCACCGTTCTATGGTACACAATAAATGGTTTGATGTAAAATATTTTTCATTTGATTTAATTTATTTAAAACGCATATTATGTATTAATATTATTTTTCTGCAGTCCTCCTCCATATAAACTTTAAGTATGCCAAATCTCAAACTCCGCCGTGCGCCCATTTATCCGGAAATTGTACTTAACGTTATTATATAACGCTTCACGTAGTAATAGGTATATAGATAATTCATAATACCTAGCAGTTTCCTTATAAATGAAAAAATATTTCAGCGCAGAAATGCAGCAAGCAATATCACCGTATTGTGGCGACTGTATAGGCACAATTAAATACTATTTACATATATGTATTTTGAATCTCTAGCAATCAAATTCACATAAATATTTATAGCGTAAGTTAAATAATTTAGACATACCTGTAATTGAATTTAATTTAAAGTTTTTAGAATAAAACAATTAGGTAAGATTAAAAAAAATAATATTGTTGTACTAATATTGTATACTAAATCCTATTTTAGCTCTTATATTCTTGACTATTCCTAATAACATTTACCTATATGTCAATATAAAAATAACGTTGCTATGTTACTGTTTGAGCTGACAACTTCGAAATTCATTCATGTTTCTCCGGTAATTTGACATTTGTCGATGTTATGAAAAATAAAGCGTTTCTTGTGGTGTTTGTGGTTTATTTTTATTCTTTATTTCGTGAATATCGTGAAAAACCGCAGCGAAAACTGGAGCAATAAAAAAAGTGATTTACCTGATGAGGCTATAGTAAGCTATACCTGATGAGGCTATAGTAAGCTATATAGTATATTTTGTATATTTTACCTGATGAGGCTATAGTAAGCTATACCTGATGAGGCTATAGTAAGCTATATAGTATATTTTGTATATTTTACCTGATGAGGCTATAGTAAGCTATATAGTATATTTTGTATATTTTACCTGATGAGGCTATAGTAAGCTATATAGTATA
This sequence comes from Molanna angustata, assembly GCA_963576475.1. NCBI lineage: Eukaryota > Metazoa > Arthropoda > Insecta > Trichoptera > Molannidae > Molanna > Molanna angustata. The sequence continues at coordinate 5,152,983 of OY754989.1, read as the reverse complement.
TTTTGTATATTTTACCTGATGAGGCTATAGTAAGCTATATAGTATATTTTGTATATTTTACCTGATGAGGCTATAGTAAGCTATATAGTATATTTTGAAAATAATTTCCCCAGTACCCTCAAAAGATACGTTTTTGAAATAAATAAAAGTTTATATGTACATCGTTATTCTATTGCAAGAATTTTTGAATTTGTTTAATACTTTTCTTATAGAATTAGTTTTAATAAAACCCTTTTTTATTTTCTATTGTACTTAACTAAAAAACTACAAGGCCTATTGAGAAGATTTTTATTTCAATTGAAAGAGAATATGAAAATTTTTATTTGAGTATTTTAATTACTATTCTTGCTATTTAAAAAACCTCTAAATTTTACCTTTTCAACATTGTATTAGCACATCTCAATTTTTTTTTAATAATTTTTATAAATATTGAATTTAGTGACGACATTGCTTCATACAATTTGTATGGCAATCGCCTACACACACTATCTAAGAAGACTTAATTGTTTGATTTTTTTTAACAGATTTTTAATTATCTCAATAGAGACGAAGTTGGAATATTTACTGTAGGAGAACCGGGAAATCAAGGCACCTACAGGGCTTACGACCTGCCATCGGCTGGTTTACGTGATCACTTTATGAAATCATAATTTTTAAGGTTATTTTTAATTGCAAATAATCAACTCGTATCATGCTGAGATCGTATTCTGAAAGTTTCATCACAATGTATCTATTTATGATGTATTTACTTTGTAGCGTGAATCGATCACTTACCTAAAACGCGTAATGTGACAGCGAGCGATCGTCGCATAAAAAAACCTAAGAAACATTTTAATAGCATGACACGAAGAAATACAACATGAAAAATGATCTTGGAGACTTGGAGTGTGTTGGTTATTTATAATAATCGACCTGTCATTTATTTTCTTTCCCCCGAGCACGAGAACGTGCCTTTATCCCCAGATGGGCATAACAAACACAAATTTAAAATATTATATTTTGGATAACATAAAAAACGAGTGGGTTGTGGCCAACACTAAACTCTCCACTACATGTTAAGTTTTTTTTTTCTTGTAATTTTGATAATCCTAAATGCATCTTTATGAAGTAAGCACAATTCACCCTTAATATGACAATTCACCCTATTTAGAGTGCTATATGAGGTACATTTCTTCCTAATTTTCTTAAGTAATATTAGTTTTCCAAAAAAATATTAGTTTCCCTTACTAAAAAAATTTTTATAATAAATATTTTTTTCAGCAGCATTCAAGTCAAATTCTAGCACCTGCGCAATGTTTTTAACTCGACCGTCGTAATAGATTATTTCAAAAATAGATCTTATATAATTAATACGTAAAAATAAAATAATTAAAAAAAAATATCATCTATCACTAATACACTAATACACAATTGTAAAAAAGGCAAAAATGAATCGTTCTTTCGTTCAGATATAAATGTTTTTCATATGTAGCTTTAAGTATGTAAGCACAGCAGTGTAAATTTATTGTTAAAACTTTGTTAGTCTTATACTAATGCATCTATATAATCTATATAATAAATGTTATTATACTGTTCTTCCCCCACCACCACCCGTTCTGCTTATGGGGACTAATAACGGCCCCTTGCAAAACTCTGAAAGAACACATAAAGAACATACGAAGAGTCCGGAGAACTCTAAAACCTTGCAGACACTGCACTTAATGTGCCAAAGAGAGCTAATCATGTTGAAACAACTGGCTCACTGCTCAGTGATAGTGAAGATAATAGTGCACCGAATTTAAGACAGAAAGTCTTGAAAGCCCTAAAGTTGCTCTTCGTGGCTACAAGGTCCGCATGTCCAATGGGTCCAAAGAAATTCCCTCGGACATCGTCGTAGAGTTCTCGTCGGAATGTTGACACGGAGAAGTTAGTGCATTCCCATAGGATATGCTCAGAAGTCTGTTCAGGGTTATCACAAAGCTGACATGAGGACGAATCGGATAAGTGAAAACGAAAGAGATAACTTTTGAAACTGCCGTGTCCAGTAAGGAATTGCGTGGTCCAATAATCGGGAACAATCCACGAGGAAAAAATTCGAGTCCTCACATCAGGAAGAAATAAAAATGTCAGTCTGCCCACGGAAGAAGAAGACCAGCGACGTTGCCAAGCATCTAAAAGAGAACTCCGGGCCAAGTTCTCAATCTCTCCACGAACTGTGGGTAAATTTACAGGTGGGAGAGAAACACCACCCAAAATTGAGCTTCGACCTCTATACAGGTTGTGAATTGAATGTTATTATACTGTAAAATTTCTCGGAAATAAAATAATATAAACTTTAAATAAAATAATATAAAGCTTTAGCCTCCTGAACAATAGCTTTCCAAGCCTTCCTGTCAGCTGCAGTGGACTCCCAGTCATCACAAGCATTCAGCACGTTCAGATCTCGGGTAACATTGTCCATCAATCTCTACCTTGGTCTTCCCAGCAGCGGTCTCTTGCCCACGGGGTTATTTTGCAGGATACGTTTTGTGGCTCTTTCTTCCCCTGATCTGACAACATGTCCAATCCAAGCTAATCTTCTGGACCTGATTTCGCTGGTGATTAAAGGTTGTCCTGTCAATGCACGAATTTCCTCATTGCTTCGTTGTCTCCAGGTACCTGCCGCAATTTCTGTTCTTGGGCCTAATATTTTACGTAATATCCTGTTTTCAAGTTTTAGTAGTCTTTGTAGGTCCTTGAGTGTCATGCACCAGGGCTCAGCACCATACAGGATTACTGGTTTAATTAGGCTATTATAGACTTGGAGTTTCACTCTTCGCGATATGGACAGAAATGCTCCTAGTGCCGCTGCTGCTCTTGTGCCACTTTGAATTCGGAACAGTGAAAATACAATAAACGAGTGGGTTGTGGCCAACACTAAACTCTCCACTACACAATGAAGCTTCCCTGCTAATATTACACTCTTATATCAATATGAAATCAAATATGTAACTAAACATTGCTAAACATAAAAATTCTCCTATATATTTTTCATACAAAATATCGATTAATAGAAACATAATTATTGAAAGGATATATATTTTTCTTTTAAGGTTGGCAAACTCTGAATGCAGTTTTGTGAAAATTCTTTTTTTTGCATAAATAATTCAAATAAAATGAAAATATCTCAAATTTTAACAGATGAAATCATAGAGAAATAATTAACTGTTGTCTATGGAAAACTAATCAGCTCTAAGTTTATGTACTTCACACATATGGTATCAATATGAAGTTCATCAGTCATTTGGTTTGGGCTGTACAGAGGACACAAATTTTCAAATTTGTGTACGGCATACGGCATACACACAAAAACATCACGATGAAACTCAAAGTATACACTCTCTACATGATACCCATTGAGAAATTGATGTAAAAAAAATACGCTTAAAAATTGTGAACTCATGACTCTCCACTATTCCATAGTTGGTAGTGGAGAGTAAAAATGAAAAAAAATAATAAATATATATAGAGAAAAAAAATGCAATAAATTGTTGATTCTAAACACCAAAACACTAATAGGTATACTGAGTCTTATCTCCTTTATGTTGCTGTAATGACAGCCGTTTTGAACAAATATAATTATCAAAAATAAAAACAATTTAAATATAAATACATAGGTAAAACTAACGATAACCAACGATTACTGATCGAAGATCTATTACTTTAACTACACCAATCTTCAAATAACACCATAAAACGTTCATGAATAACAATTAAAACACAGAGCATAAAAACACAACACGTAGAACCATGTACCCGTAACTATCTTTGTGTACCTAATAGGTATGTAGTTTGGGCTGTAGAGAGGACACAAAAAGGATAATCGCCATACACACAAACACATTACAACGAAACTCATAGTGTGCAATCTCTACATGATACCCGTTAAGGCCCTTGTATACCCTGTCTATACGGATGTACGCAAAAATGTACACTAAATTACATTATAATGTATGAAGCACGAAAAAAAAGGTAAAATTTAAAGTTTTTTTTTTAAATAGCAAGAATCGTATTAAAATATTATAATAATAAAAAAACTCAGTTGGTAGATTTTCATATTCTCTTTCGATTGAAGTAAAAAAATTTACTTCATAGTCCTCGTAGTTACTTGCAATAAAAAAAATAAAAAAATATTTTACTAAAACTAATTATAAAAGATATGGCAGGGAATAGAATAAACGGAGCACTTAGACCAGTACCTAATGGCCGATCCAAGCATCTCAAAGGAAGCCAAAATTGCAGTACACAATGCAATTGTGGTGCCTACTTTGACGTATGCTAGTGAAACATGGACCTGGAAAAAAACACATGAAAGTAGAATAAATGCTGTAGAAATGAGATCACTAAGAAGAGTATGTAATAGAACGATATATGATAGAATAAAAAATGAGGACATAAGGAGAGAATGCAAGTTAAAGAAGGATATTATATGTAAAATGAAAGTGAATGCTTTAAGGTGGTTTGGACATATAGAAAGAATGAACGACTGACCAAAAAAATATACATGGATGCTAGAGATGGAGTGAATAGCAGGGGCCGCCCCAGAAAGGGATGGCATGACCATGTGAATGATATTTTGAAAGAAGGAAACATAAAACGTTTGAACAATCGACGAGCTTGTATGAGACGATGCATGGATGTAAAGGAAGCCAGAAATGTGTGCAAAAATAGAGAAGTATGGCGCTCGATTCTCTCTGCTTACCCCGTAAGGGTACCTTGGTCCCCCCCCCCCTCTCCATTCACCTCCGTTTCTTTATTGTTTTTGCTTATATGTTTTTTTTTTCATTTTGTTTGTTTTATTTTCTTTATAGCTCTTGCTTGTATTATATAAAAATTTTGCTACATACCATAATTGTAATAGTTTTTCACTAAATGTATATGGTTGGTTGGAAGACATTGCCATTTGGCAATAAGCCCGCCATTGTGCACTTGTGCTCAGAAAGTTTTAAAAAAAAAAAAAATTAGGGGCCAGGGCGTGATGGTATGTATGTATGTATGTATGTAATTATAAAAGAAAAGTATTAAACAAATTCAAAATTCAAAAAACTCAAGATGTACATACATACAAACTGTTCCTTATTTGTATATGTATGTATGTGTGTGTATATGTATGTGTGTGTGTATGTATATATGTATATGTGTGTATGTATATATATGTATGTGTATATGTATGTGTGTACATGTGTGTATAAGTATGCGTATATTATATGTGTGTATGTTGTATATGTGTATGTATGTATGTGTATGTGTATGTGTATATGTGTATTTGTATATGTGTATTTGTATATGTGAATTTTTATTTTTTTCTCCTTTTTGGATAAATTATGGTTTTTATTCTATATTCACTAAAAAAAAACAAAAATAAACTTTAATCATCTGTATGTATTAGCTGTAAGTTGAACTTGATTTACAATTTATTAAATGATTCTATTATTATAAGTAAAATGTATGTAATATGTTAAATGTAGATATGTTATTTGCTCCTGTCCCAAGCACAAGTTTTTAACTTTTTTGGGACAGTACCTATTGAAAAAAAAATTGTATTAATTTAAATATTTGTACTATGTGTATGTTCATATTATGTTACTCAATAAAAAAAAAAAAAAAAAAGACGTATCTATTAAGGGCATAAGGGAAATTATTTTCAAAATATACTATATAGCCTCTTAAGAATTCGATGTAAAATAATACGTTTAATAATTGTGAAATTATGGCTCCAGTATTACATAGTGTGGAGAGTAAAAATAGGTAGGAAGTAGTAACATTGCCAGCGATCGCCCCCTTAAGGAGACTGGCGTTTGATTCTCTCTGCCTACTAGACATTGTGTAACACTGCGTTGCGCCTCTCAATTGCGTCGACTTAGTTCACTGCGCCGGGTATGTTAACTCACTCCTTCGAAATGTATTGGCTCACGGCGCAGTGAGTCGTGAGTGCTAGACCGGGAGAATGCGAACATTGTTAGGGTATTGAGTTGCCTGATTTTTAACCGACATACTTGCTTTATCGATTCTACTTTTAAAAGTTATGATATTTTTAAACATGTACATGAAATATAATGAATATAATAATAATTTTTACTTATATAAAATACAATACCTACATATTATACTTTATCTTGTAAGCATGGAAGAGTTACAATATCTTGTAAGCATGGTATATGAAGGATGCATAGAGAACGGTCTGAGAATGAATGCCAGCAAATCAAAGGTAATGGTCTTTGAAAAGAGTGAAAGCAGAACAGCGTGTAAAATAAGAGTAGAGAATGAATGGCTCGAGCAAGTCGACGAGTATGTATATCTGGGAAGCATGTTTCAACGGAATGGACGACCTGATAAGGATATCGAAAGAAGAGTTATGGCAGGAAACAGAGTGAATGGAGCACTGAGACCAGTTATGAATGATCGCAACATATCAAAGGCTGCCAAAGTTGCCATTCATAACGCTATCTTAGTGCCAACATTGACGTATGCAAGTGAAACCTGGACATGGCAGAAGTCGCACGAAAGCAGAATAAATGCTGTTGAAATGAGATCGCTAAGAAGAATTTGCAATAGAACGATATATGACAGGGTAAGAAATGAGAACATAAGGAAAGAATGTAAGATGAAGAAAGATATCATTAGTAGAATGAAAGTGAACACACTGAGATGGTTTGGCCACATGGGTAGAATGAATGAGGAACGCCTGACGAAGAAAATATACAATGCGGATAGGATTGGATTGAGAGGCCGGGGCCGCCCAAGAAAGGGATGGCACGACCATGTGAACGATATTCTGAAAGAAGGAAATGTTAGAAGCGTGTACAATAGACGAACATGTATGAGACGATGCATGAATGTTGACGAGGCGATGAATGTGTGCCAGGATAGAAAGATATGGCGTTCGGTTCTCTCTGCCTACCCCGTAAGGGACATGGCGTGATGGTATGTATGTATGTATGTACATATTATACTTTTATTATTATTTTTTTACTAGCTTAATGACCCGCGCGCAGTGAGTTGCATGGAGAGGTGTTGTACCAGCAAAGTTGATTATTATTTATTACCTTTAAACACTTTAAATAAATGGTAATATGTGAAAAACTGACGTAACTTTCAAAAATATCCATATTATTCGTTAATCTCACTTACTGACTCAAGTCAACGCAGTTTATTCATGCGTTGTATGTAGGTTGGTACTTAAGAGCCTGTGAGTTGTTGAATCTTTGAATGTGTCATGCAGATGATGCGCGCTACACATCTTACTCGGCGTATTCATTTTGTTGCGTCATGACGCAATTATGGGTTAACTCAGTGAGTCGGCGCAGTGAGCTGCGCATGGGTTACTGGGTTGACGCAAGGAATTTTGTTGAGTTGAGTAACCCATGTTTAATTCAAGGGCACTGCAATGTGCAAGCGTCCTTCCAAAAATATTGGCCAAAATTTATCGTAATTCTAACGACCAGGGTTCGCGAATCAAATAAGATAGTACTAGTTGCAGGATACTCTTTTAGCGGGTCGTTACGTATGTAGCTTACGTTAGATATTACCGCCATCTATTGATGAAAGAAACAACAACACCTCTCAATAGAGTCAATACTACACACTACACACCATACATACCTACATACACAGGATCAAAATATCGTCTAGGATCAAAATTTAACATTATATAGATATCGGACTCTTGAGCCAAAGCTCCTGTGTTCGATTCCCGGTGGAGACACAGTTTTAAATTGCGTTTCCAGTCTGGATCTGTGAGGCGATTAGTGACGAGCAAATGAATGACCAAAACCGGGGTGGTCTTGGTCTTAGTCTTTCTCTTGCAAGTTTTACAATAAAATATATTTTTTTTTATATTTGAATTAATCTTTTAAAAATCAGTATTAAAATTCAATATGATAAAAAAAATTATAATATTACGTCGATTGCATTTAGTTAAATGATTTATTACTCTTCAATAAAAAAAATACATAAATTTTTGCGGCAAGACTGTTACATTAAGTCTAACAAGACGCTCGGTCTTGGTCATGCAGATACATAACGGTTTGGGTATTAGAAGTCTCGTGAGACCTGGACCAAGACTTCAAAACTTATATGACTTTTGCTCATCACTTGAGACGATAAATAACATCAGTATTCTTGAGGGTTTTCAATGGTTGACTGTGTTATTTAAGTTATATTTAAAATGTTATTAGGTATATATAAAAATAAAGAAAAAAAAATGTGGCAACTAGTTATTGGGTGTTTGTTAAATAAATATTAGACATTGAACATGTTAGTAGCCCGAGAATAATACAAAATAAATAAATAAATATACGAACATGGATAAGATGATGCATGAATGTTGATGGAGCGATGGACGTGTGTTAAGACAAAAATATGGCGTTCGGTTCTGTCTGCCTACCCAATTAGGAACATGGCGTGACGACGCATGTATGATTATATCGATATGCCTGTTTAGCGGCAATATGTACCTATAGTATGTAGTTAGACTAGGAAGAATGTAGCCGAACGGAGGTTCGGGTATCTACATTTTTTCCTATCAGGGAAATGTACCCAATTGTAATATACGGTGTTCTCAATACACGTTGTTCTCAGCCGGGATGGACATCTTCAATGTAAAATAGGATAAGTTTTGTCGCGAAATATTGAAGGTGATACGCTCTTAGGCCCAAATTATAGAATAATTCTCAAGACCGTTCTCCAAATGTGTCATCTCAAGACCATCTTGAGATCATGCTCGAAAATCCGTATTAAAAGCAAAATACGTACGCCGTCTCATTCGAGAAAGCATACTCGAAAAAAATGTGCATGCAGCTCTATAAATAAGTACTTTTTCTCGTGAATGGCAATAATTTCAGCGTTGTTATGTTGGTAGCAATGAGTTGGAATATCTATTTATATATATTTTGACAATTCATTGTCTTGGTAATCTTCGAAAGTGTAGAGAAATTTATGCATCATAATATTATGATACGTGATTAAATAGTGAAAATATCGACCATTTTATTCGAAAGAGGAAATGATATACTTCTTCGTTTATCTATCATATAGCATATTATGGGAATATGTGTACCTACAGTCAATAGTTCCAGGAAAGGCAGCCATTTCAAAATATGATACAACATGCATAGAATAACAATATGATATTTACTGGATGTACCGGAAATTTTATGAAATCTTACAAAATTTAATTCACATGATTAGTTTATGAATGATTGATCATTAATTACTCCCAGAAGGTTCTAAATAAGATTCTCGATCCATTTTGATCCATTTTAGTACCGCTAACAATGTAAACGTCAATATAGTAATATTGCGAAATTCGTCCGTGTCTATACGTCTCTTTTTCGTGTAAAGCGCTGTCTCCTTTTCTCTCGTTGAGACCGTTCTCAAGACAGCGGGATAGCTGTCTCGAAGCAATTTCAATTCTTCTATACATTTGGAGACCGGTCTTGAGATCAAGCTCAGTGACTTTTGTTCCTTTAATACCATTTTGGTTGACAACGTGTTCTCAAGACCAGTCTCAAGCTGGAGAACGAATCTATAATTCGGGCCTTAATCTTCCTCCCTGACCTCCCTCGTACCCTCCTATCCATCCCATCCCATACAAATTGTATGTGTTTGTGCGTGTGTATGTGTGTGTGTGTGTGCGCGTATACCTACATGAGTTGTTTACAGTACCTAATTTCTAATTATTGATGGAAAGCTTATTAAATAGGAATTTTAAAGTGGAAACTATTGGAAAATTAAAATGGAAAAGACATATGGATCACTTAGTAAGAAGGAGGGTACACTGGGAAGATGAAAATAATGAATCTGAGAGTATGAATGAATTCGATCCAATTTATAAGACCATGGCTAATGAGGATTCTTCTCTTTCAGAAAGAACTCCGTGGAGAGACAGGCTGAGACCGCGAAGTGGGGGATTTCGATATCCTAGATCAGTGTTCCCCAACCTTTTTGTCGCCGCGTACCGGTCAACGTTTCATAATTTTACCGCGGCCCACTGGGGGGAACACATTTAATGCAGTTTTTTTTAATTTGAAATAATATATTTGTACAATAGGTATATAATAACAAAATTTACAACTGTGGTACATAAGTTATAGTGACAAATAATAGTTGAGAAAACGCGAAGGTTTGTGGGAAAAATGAAGAAAAAACATGTAATAAAAACGAAGGATTATTAAGTTTCAGATATTTTTTTTTAATTTTCTTTAGGATTCATAATAATAATCATAATAAATGGATAATTTATATAGCACCATTTTTGTGTTTTCACCTCAAGGGCGCTTAACAATTATACCTGGAGAAAAAAAAAATAAAAAATAGAAATCAACCTAGGTAATAAATAATCGAATATTTTTATTATTGCATATGCGCAAACATTGGATTTTTTGGATTGGAGGGTTGTCATATTATGAGACACAAAGAAGTTTTTTTCAAATCCTTCAGAAACATATTCTACTAAATACTATAGTTGCATATACGCATCCATTGTACTTTTTCTCTGTCGGAAGTCAATGATATTTCAATGACAAATTTATAAAATCTCAGCAGAGACGAAGTTGGATTATTATATTGCACCTATTCCACCGTCACTACAATCAAGACGTAAATGCCAAGATATACAATTTCTATACAACATATTGAACAATATTATTGACTGCCCGGAACTTTTATCGAGTATTGACTTTAACGTACCATTGAGACGCTCCAGACATACAACTCTCTTCCGACCTAAATTATACAAAACTAATGTCGCGAAAACCACTCAACTATAAACAGAATTATAAACACATACATAAAATATGAGAAGTCCCTTGACATAGTCCCTTGACATTCAGTGACACAAAACATAAACTCGCTCAAAAATTAAAAACAGGTATTTCATAAGATTATCACTTACGCACAACACGCATGCACATACACACATACATACACTTACACACACACACCTTCACACATACACACCCTCACACACACACATATGATTTTGTATCTTGAATATATGACTGCATTTTGTAATAAATTATTTATTTATTTATTTATTTTCTTTGGGAAGCTACAGCTCATTTACAGTTTAATGATACAAAATAATTTTTACATTGTTAGAGCCAAAAAAAGCATTCCATCAACATAATATAAAAACAAATAACAGTTTACAAGCCAAAAATAATTCATGCACACACATTCATACACACCCTTACACACACACTCATACACACCATCACACACACATACCTACATACATAAGTACACATATATACACACATATACAACAACTAGGGAAGGAAAGAGAAATGAGAGAAGAGAGACTAGGAGGACAGGATAGAGGGATATTGGTTGCGTATCACCTTCAGAACATCATGTCTAAATCTGTAATATTTCGCGCTGAATATGTCTATCTCAGCTGAGAATGTATTGTTGTATTGGCTGCATATGCGTGTAATTGTTGAATTTTTCCTGATATTTGTTGTACTTGTTGGAATATGAAGTAATTGAGGTCTACGAACCATTCTACCTGGAACATGGATACCTACTAGGTTGACAAGTTCAGGCGAGTCTATGGAATTGTTCAAAATTTTATGCAGCAGCGATTGGTCGTGTAAGACTCTCCTACATTCAAGCGTATCATTATGATAGTATTGTAAACTAATAATTGATGTATGGAGATGATAATTGTTATATTTGATATTTTTATACATATATACTATTCTTTGTACATTGTTAGCTTCAATTTAAAAAAAAAAAAAATAGAACTGGAAAATCTAGGGAATCACAGGGCTTACGAACTGCCATTGGTCACCATTTTATGCGCTTGCGCAACGTTCACCAATTATGCCTTCTTATTGAGTTCCCTTATCAATGTAATTTTGAAAGTTATATTTTTTGATAATGAGAAACAGATCGTTTGAAAATATCATTATTATACTATCGCCTATTGTATCCATTTTGTTTTTTTTTTTTTAATTATTGCTCTTAATGAATTTATTATTTTGTTTGTTGGTTGCTGTTTCTTCTTTTTTTAATTTTATTTTTATTTATTTATTTTATTTAATATATCTTTACACTTTTATGACATAATGTTATATAATAATCAACCTCACTAGGACTAGCCTGTATCGAGGTCGAAAATTTTACAAAATCAAATGGTAAAGACAATAATATAAAATGATATAAAAATAGTATGTAATACAAAAGAAACATAAAAGTATAACAAACAAAAATTTAAAACTATAAGAAAAGATACATAAAATAACAGAATACAAATAAACACAAAAATGAACCCAGAGCTATAAAATATACCATGTTGCAGCTAAATACAGTTGGGTACCTGCGTCCATAACTGCAACAATAATTATATACATCACAGCTCTGGACTCACTATATACCTACATACATACTAATAAAATATACTATGCTGCAGCTAAATACAGTTGGGTACCTGCGTCCATAACTGCAACAATAATTATATACATCACAGCTCTGGACTCACTATATACCTACATACATACTAATAAAATATACTATGCTGCAGCTAAATACAGTTGGGTACCTGCGTCCATAACTGCAACAATAATTATATACATCACAGCTCTGGACTCACTATATACCTACATACATACTAATAAAATATACTATGCTGCAGCTAAATACAGTTGGGTACCTGCGTCCATAACTGCAACAATAATTATATACATCACAGCTCTGGACTCACTATATACCTACATACATACTAATAAAATATACTATGCTGCAGCTAAATACAGTTGGGTACCTGCGTCCATAACTGCAACAATAATTATATACATCACAGCTCTGGACTCACTATATACCTACATACATACTAATAAAATATACTATGCTGCAGCTAAATACAGTTGGGTACCTGCGTCCATAACTGCAACAATAATTATATACATCACAGCTCTGGACTCACTATATACCTACATACATACTAATAAAATTATACACAAAAACTAGTGTGACCACACGTTTGGAATAAAATATAAATTAAATGACAATATGAATATAAATTATAAGAATAAAAATTACATGACAATGTGAACACTATTGAATACATTTAGCATATTTATACAATTTGAAATAACATAGGATTTTACCAGTTTTTTGAAAATTACAATTGTTTTTGCTGATTTAATTAAAGTTGGAAGATCGTTAAATATAATAGGTGCTACATAAAAGTAGTTTCTCTGACCAAATAAAGTATTCATTCTATCTGGCCGGAAATTGAGAGAGACACTGCCTCTAGTCAATCTATTTTGTTGTGATCTAGTAGCTGTATCCAAATTGAGAGAGACACTGCCTCTAGTCAATCTATTTTGTTGTGATCTAGTAGCTGTATCCAAATTGAGAGAGACACTGCCTCTAGTCAATCTATTTTGTTGTGATCTAGTAGCTGTATCCAAATTGAGAGAGACACTGCCTCTAGTCAATCTATTTTGTTGTGATCTAGTAGCTGTATCCAAATTGAGAGAGACACTGCCTCTAGTCAATCTATTTTGTTGTGATCTAGTAGCTGTATCCAAATTGAGAGAGACACTGCCTCTAGTCAATCTATTTTGTTGTGATCTAGTAGCTGTATCCAAATTGAGAGAGACACTGCCTCTAGTCAATCTATTTTGTTGTGATCTAGTAGCTGTATCCAAATTGAGAGAGACACTGCCTCTAGTCAATCTATTTTGTTGTGATCTAGTAGCTGTATCCAAATTGAGAGAGACACTGCCTCTAGTCAATCTATTTTGTTGTGATCTAGTAGCTGTATCCAAATTGAGAGAGACACTGCCTCTAGTCAATCTATTTTGTTGTGATCTAGTAGCTGTATCCAAATTGAGAGAGACACTGCCTCTAGTCAATCTATTTTGTTGTGATCTAGTAGCTGTATCCAAATTGAGAGAGACACTGCCTCTAGTCAATCTATTTTGTTGTGATCTAGTAGCTGTATCCAAATTGAGAGAGACACTGCCTCTAGTCAATCTATTTTGTTGTGATCTAGTAGCTGTATCCAAATTGAGAGAGACACTGCCTCTAGTCAATCTATTTTGTTGTGATCTAGTAGCTGTATCCAAATTGAGAGAGACACTGCCTCTAGTCAATCTATTTTGTTGTGATCTAGTAGCTGTATCCAAATTTAAAAAAAACTTGCACAACGCTTGTATGATAAATAATTGTCTAGGGCTAAGTACACCTGTCTCTTCATAAAGTTTGTCAGTGGGATAGCGAAAATCTTTTTTATAAATAATTTTCAAAAAAGTTTTTTGCACTATGCAAAGCGGAGCAAGAGCAGTTTTAGAACACGCTCCCCAACAGCATATGTTATAAGAAATTATTGACTGAATTAATGCATAATACACAGATTGAAGTTCATTAATACCAATTACATTTCTTAATTCTCTGAAAATATATGTTAGTTTCCGTAACTTTTTTGATAAATTATTGATATGTACATCCCACCTTAGAAATCTATCTAACGTAACACCCAAATAACGTATAGAATCCACATTTTCAATTATATCACATTTTCAATTATTCGTTGCGATTGTATTTACATACTTGTGTGGTAGACTGGTATAAATTAGAATAAGTCCGTCACATTATCTCCGTCACTCTCTCATAATCTTTAAAGCACTTCGTGGTATGGCTCCTACTTACCTCTCCGAACTGTGCATTCCGCTTTCAATAAATGACAGACAATCATCACTTCGTTCTGCCTCTTCATCCATGGTTGGGAAATTAGTTGAAATAAACAGGGTGCACACAACTAATTTCGGTGATCGTGCATTTGCTGTGGCAGGACCAAATGCATGGAATAAGCTCCCACACACCCTCAGACAAACCGAAAATATATCTTCGTTCAGGAAAAAACTCAAAACGCACCTTTTTCGCAAATCTTACCAGAGCCAAAATGATACAACGTAATCATTTTTTCAGCGCCCTTGAGGTGAGATATTCACAAAAACGGCGCTATATAAATTATCCAAATTTTTTATTATTATTATTATGTATTATTTTTTTTACAAAATAAATGAATTTTATTATTTTTTACTCTTCATGGCATTTGGAAGTATGGAACTTCATAAGGAATACATATGTATAGATAGATCCCTGGAGACAGTTCCGCTGTCTTCATAAAAAAACTAATTATTGGCGGGTTGAGTGGTATAAATATCACCAAATATCTTGAACCAGGGTTCCGGGTGCGCAGAGCTATATTTCTTTCAATTTTGTTTGAACGACACGTAGCTCACACTTCGTTATGACAGTTTTGTGAGTAAATTGTGTTTTAGTTGGTTTTGTGAGTAGTTGGTTTAAAGTATATTTAAGTATAATATATTTAATTTTGTCAAAATGAGGTCACTAAGACGAATGTGTGGTAAAACGATGTATGATAGAATAAGAAATGAGGATATTAGACGAGAATGTATGATTGAAAGAAATATCGTAAGTAAAATGAAAATAAATGCCCTATGGTGGTTCGGCCACATAGAAAGAATGAGTGATGACCGTCTGACAAAAAAAAGTATACAAGGCTGATAAAAGAGGAACGAAAAGTAGAGGTCGGCCAAGAAAAAGTTGGCACGATCACACAAACCCCGCCAATTTCGGTTAAAAGTAGTGCCACCGTATATATTAAACATTGATATGGTAAACTAAAGATTTTTTCTTTAAATTTTGACAATCCTTGAATGCATTTTTGAAGAGTGTATTATTATTGTATCGAAATTTTAATCAGCTCTATATGATATTACCAGTAGCGGAATTGCTTACAGAAGCCGAAAATCTTGGCTTGCCTATGAATATTATGTTAATAAATTCAAGGCCTGTTAATTTTTTGATTGTTTTATTGAGCCATACTACAAGATTAAAAATTGAACCGATTGTAGATACGATGCTTGACAGGGCCACAAATGTAAATATTATTTTGGTGTGTGATTTTAAAATATTTTCATGGCCACTCAAATGAACAACAATGCTAAAAAAACATTATATTTTCGATATTTCACAATTTTCGTTCAGGGTTTGCCTAGTCCAAATGTTCTAGGTACGCCCTTGGATATTACATGTATGATATCAATATGAAGTCATCGGAGTTATTGTTTGGGTTGTAGAGAGGACACAAAAAAACAACGTAAATGATGAAATGCATATTTATGATGAAATCATAGAGAAAAAATTAAAAGTAAATATGAAGTCGATCGGACTTATAGTTTGGGCTGTAGAGAGGACACAAAAAGGATAATCCGTACGACATACATACAAACACATCACAACGAAACTCACAGTGTGCAGTCTCTACAACTCTGCATGATACCCGTTAAGAAATTGATGTTAAAAAATAGTAAAATACGTTTAAAAATTGTGAAATCCTGACTCTCCTCTATTCCATAGTGTGGAGGTTAAAAATAGGTACATTGACTGCAGTCGCCCCCTTAAGGAGACTAGTGTTCGGTTCGATTCTCTCTGCCTACCCCATAATTGGCTGACTGACTGAGTAACAGTGTTGCCGGTCTCGAAATTCGAGATTTCCCGAATCCGGTGTCCAAAAGTGCCGATTCGGCTCCGAAATTTTTGAGAATTTCCAACTTTTCCCGACAACGTAAAATAAATACAAATTTTAATCAAACATGAGTATTTTAGAGTTAAAAATAGGATATTTAAGTACAAATATGTAGGTATTAGGTAGGTACACAAAAATGTTAGTACCTACACAGAGGAATAAATATAATGATTTTGAGGCCATTCAAAATGTGTAGAATTTTAATGTTAATTTTAAGGTTCTTTACAAATTGTTTTACACACATAAAAAAAAACAATTTACTTAAGTAATTTATATAAAAATTCAAGAAATGTCATAATGGATCACCTTTAAAAAATAAGTAGTCACACATATACTACCAAGTAATATTTTTTATCGTAATTTTTAAACATAAATTAGACTTTAAATAATGATGGTCCATATTTTTTATGTAATGATTAATAATTATACTTAGTATAAATTCACTTTGGTTTTTAATTTACTTTACGCTTGCTAGGTAGGTAAACTCATATACACAACTATAAATATTGTGAATTATGATACAGAAACAAACGTATCGCTACCGGCAAACAATTTAAACAAATTTATCTAGTGCGAATGCGATAGAGGCGAAACTTGGTATTACTTATGTTATTGTGTAATATGAGCTGTCCTTGTTTTACTGAAAACTGAAATGAAGAGTGAATAGGTATTATGAAGTTAAACAATGACTCATTTTGATCATTGTCTGTAGTATGGAATAATTCGTTGGGAATCCCAAATCACGGGGCACGAGACTGTTCATTGTTCATATTATTCAGTTATCCGTTAGTGTTGCCAAAGTTAAAATCTGAAAAGTGCCGAATTAAAGCATTTCCTGATTAAGTGCACGCAAGTCTGAATTTCCTGAAATCGGTACAAGTACCGCAAATCGGCAACACTGCTGAGTAACCAAACCGAATGAAAACAACCGAGAGCTATTTGCGATTCCGCTGCTCGGAACAATCGAAAAACATCTCGATTGTTTTGTAAAAAAGCGAGTCGATGGTTGACTCGACTGCGATTGTTAAAACGTCTAGGGATGCAAACGATACATCGATGTTTTCAAAACAACGATGTATCGTCGATAAACATCGATGTTTTGATGAACGATATATCGCCGATACATCGACGACAAAAGTCAAAAACATCGACATCGATCATAACTCATAACTTATTCATTTCGTTCGTAGATTCCGTCGCGTTACGACTTATTGACACGTGTACTTCTAATACGATTAAATTATTGTTTGCAATATTGCCTTTATATTATATTTTTAATTTCACTGTTTATACATCTTATTCTTTATTGTTATAGTATATCGTCCGTAGATCCTCCGGACACTTGGACTCGTCAGTTACAGTTTACAAGTAATAATTTTAATAACACAGGTATTATTTTTACTGTTGCGTAAACTGAATGAAAACGATGAAAATATTGTATAAATATGTATTACATAATGTGATATAGAAATATTCCACCTCGGTACACGCAAAGTCTAGTGAGGTGGATGTATATACATATGTGAAAAAAATGATTTTTTAAAATTATAATAAATACATTTTTATTAAAACAAAATCCATATTATCATTTATGATTTTACTTTACTTTATTATTTACTATGCTTTTTATATTGCTAAGGTCATTACGGCATATTTTTCTAAATATATCTAAAATTTAGGAAAAACATCGACGATACATCGATGTATCGTTCTTTTTGCCGATATTTTCTAACATCGATACTTTGTCATAAAAACATCGATGTTTTCTAACATCGATACTTTGTCATAAAAACATCGATGTTTTCCAACATCGATACTTTGTCATAAAAACATCGATGTTTTCTAACATCGATACTTTGTCATAAAAACATCGATGTTTTCTAACATCGATACTTTGTCATAAAAACATCGATGTTTTCCAACATCGATACTTTGTCATAAAAACATCGATGTTTTCTAACATCGATACTTTGTCATAAAAACATCGATGTTTTCTAACATCGATACTTTGTCATAAAAACATCGATGTTTTCCAACATCGATACTTTGTCATAAAAACATCGATGTTTTCTAACATCGATACTTTGTCATAAAAACATCGATGTTTTCTAACATCGATACTTTGTCATAAAAACATCGATGTTTTCTAACATCGATACTTTGTCATAAAAACATCGATGTTTTCTAACATCGATACTTTGTCATAAAAACATCGATGTTTTCCAACATCGATACTTTGTCATAAAAACATCGATGTTTTCTAACATCGATACTTTGTCATAAAAACATCGATGTTTTCTAACATCGATACTTTGTCATAAAAACATCGATGTTTTCTAACATCGATACTTTGTCATAAAAACATCGATGTTTTCTAACATCGATGTTTTTAAGGACGATGTTGCATCCCTAAAAACGTCTCGGAATCACAAGCGTCTTTAGCACAAATAACCCATCCGTGCGAAAATGGCGGCTTAGTTGTCAAATTTGACGTCTCTCATAAAACATAAACAAGTACCCAAAGAGGATACCTTCAAGACCTTGTATACATAATATATGTTCTGTCGTTCTGTGTTTAAAACCTAGCGCCTAGAGCCGACTTTTTACCGCATATTTTTTGTTTAGCTTTGTTTTTGTTTACAATAATTGAGAATAATATAATATATCTTTTTATAATATATACTTGTGTTTTCATTCAAAATCATGGCATCCCAATCTGTAGAACTTTCCCTGAATGATGGTAATGAGAATCCTATTTTATTTACTAAATTACTACAAAAAAAATTTCAGTGTGATATTTGTAATATATTATTCAATCACAAACATAACATGAATAGACATAAAAGAATCAAACATGGTTTGAATTTAAAAAATAATTCAGATGATTCAAAGATATTTAAATGTTCTTTGTGCCCTTTAAAATTTTCCACAAAATTATCTCTAGGAAATCATAATCGAAGAAAGCACAGAGATTTGAAAAATGAATATGTTCTAAACTGTAAACTTTGTTCATTTTCGGCTTCAAAAAAGATTTTGTTAAAACATTTTCTAACAGACCATAATTTAATATTAAAAACCAAACTATTAGTTTTAACTCCATGAATGAATTTAAAAGTTGGAAAGATAATTTAGAATTAGAAACAAGGAGTAAATTTATTTATAAGGCATCTATGTCTTATGCTAATATAAAAACTACATATTTTTCTTGTCATCGTAGTGGTTATTTTGTTTCAAAAGGAGAAGGTTTACACCATATTAAAAGCCAAGGATCCAAAAAGATTAATGCATTCTGTCCTGCGAGCATCAACTTAAGAGAATCTCAGGATGGTAGTTGTGAGATAAATTTCACAGAAACGCATGTTGGCCATGGTGAAGATTTGCAGCATTTGACACAGATATTGAACGTGAAAAACTGGCTAGCCAGATTTCATCCAAAATACCTTTGGATGAAATACTCAATGGAGTAAGAAATTCATTGAATGACTCTCTCCTCAAAAGAATACATTTAATTACAAAAAAAGACTTGCACAACATAGAAAAATCGTTTAATTTAAATTCCAGTGATGGTGTATTCCATCAAAATGATGCAATGAGTGTTGAGTGTTGGATAAATCAAATAAAAGACAAGAACAGTAATTCCATCTTATTCTATAAGCCACTAAACACTAAAACAGAGGAAAGTGATATTAAAGAATCAGATTTTATTGTTATCATTATGGAATCTGTTCAAAAAGATATGTTATTAAAATTTGGTCCAGACAAAATAACCGTTGATGGGACACACGGAATGGGAAGTTATGGGTTGCAACTTGTAACTCTCATGACGATAGATGACATGAATCAAGGCTTTCCAGCAGCTTTTGCGATTTTAAATAGAGTTGATGAAGGAATACTTTCATTCTTCTTTAATAAAATTAAAGAAGAAACAGGTCCTATAATTACAAAAGTATTTATGAGTGACATGGAAGATTCCTTCTTCAATGCGTGGCAAAAGGTGATGGGTGATCCTAAACAACGATTATATTGTACCTGGCATATTGATCAAGCATGGAGAAAAAATATACGATCAAAAATTCACTCTCTGGAAAAACAGGTGGAAATATATAAATATTTAAGGGTCATTCTAGTGGAACGGGATGAAAACACTTTTAAATTTATAATGGAAAAATTTGTCATGAAAATGTCTGAGGACTCTGAACTTGTAGAATTATTTTAAAAAATACTATTTATATAAAGCTTCTTTTTGGGCATATTGTTTCAGAAAAAAAAGTCAATTAAACACTAATATGCACATAGAGAATATGCATAGAACATTAAAACATATTTATATGAAAGGGAAAAAAATTAAAAGACTAGATAAAGCCCTTCATGCTTTAATGAGGCTACTTAAAGATAGAATCTTTGATCGTGTCATCACATTGCACAAAGGAAAAGTTACAACCAAATTATCCACCCTCCGTAAACGACATAAAACTGCTGAAGAAAATTGGATGGTACAACAGCTTTCTGTTATGGAATGCAATATAGATGAATGGTTAATACAATCACTAAATTCTGATGAAATATATTCAATAAAAAAGAATACTGGAAATGATGATTGTAGTTGTAAATTAATATGTGATGAATGTAATTGTTGCATTCATAGATTCTCTTGCACTTGTGTTGACTCCGAAATTCTATCAAACATGTGTAAACATATACATTTGGTGTGTATGTATGAATTAAAAAAAAATAAAACAGTAAATTCAGCCAGCATTGCTTCTACATCAACTTCACTTGAAAGCGCAACACTGGTTCAACATTTAAGTGTTCAAAATTTTAAAGAATGTAGAATAATTAGTGGAAAGTTAGAAGAATTAAGCATGCGAAAAGATAAAATATTAAAATATGTAAATGAATTGGTGAATAATGTAACGTCGTCTGCACAGTGTGACATTGTTGAAAGAATACTTTCAACAATTAAACCTTCATTAGCTGCAGTACAAGAATGTTCAGTTCCCCAACCCGTTGTTTCACGAGAACCAGCCAACAAAAATATTTTACCCCAACGCACTTTTTCACAAACTAAACACAAAAAACGCAGAAACACTAAACGTATAATGAGTAAGCCCACCATTAAACAAGTGCAAGAAATTTCTTTATCTTTATTGAGGTGAGCGACCACGAGATCTCTGTCCCTCCACGCTGCCCATCACAACAAGCTTCTCGAGGCAGTCCGGTTCCCTTCTGGCAATGTGTCCAAAGAATTGAAGGATATGTCTGTAACATATTGTCGACAGACGATCCTCAATATTCAGCTCGTTCAGAATTGACACATTCGTTCTTCTGGCTGTCCATGGGTTGCACAAAATTCGCCTCCAGCACCACATTTCGAAGGCATCGATCCTCTTTCGCTTTGACTCCCTA
Source organism: Molanna angustata (assembly GCA_963576475.1). Taxonomy (NCBI): domain Eukaryota; kingdom Metazoa; phylum Arthropoda; class Insecta; order Trichoptera; family Molannidae; genus Molanna; species Molanna angustata. The sequence goes on along the minus strand of OY754989.1, from coordinate 5,130,992 downwards.
AGCGTCCATGTTTCCACACCATACAGGTACATCGAGAATATCAGAGCCCTGATGAGTCTAGCCTTCGTGTTTTTTGTGACGGTCCTGTCCTTCCACACTCTTATGAGCTTCCCCAGTGCTCACTTTGCTATGGCGATGCATCTTCTCACTTCCACTTCACAACTACCGGTGTCACATATGTTGGAACCTAGATATGTGAAGTCATGTACTGTTTCAAGATGGTTTAGTGAAGTTATTGGGGGAAGTTTACATGCTCTATCAAACACCATTAGTTTGGTTTTGCATTGGTTTATGCTCAGATCGAGTGATACTTTCCCTCTCAACACGATCCAAGAGCTGTTTCATATCTGTCTCATTCGTGGCTACACGGATATAACATAAAAAAATGTTGTCAACAAGTAAACAAAATACACTTTACAAGATATAATTAAACCAAGTTTTGTACGTTTTTTAAATAATAACCAGTTACAAACTAGTCTTTCAGGTGATTTATTTAAAAAGTTTATACATACATATTACATAAATCCTGAACCTGAATATATGATCATATTTTGTTTGATATTTAATTGTGTATTTATTAATTTGACTTTAATATACCTACTGTAAATTCACTATGTCATATTAAATTAATACATAAGTATATATTTTTGGTTGAAATTAATTTTGATTATTAAATATTTGTTGTTGAATGAATATACATTTTTGTATGTTTTATAAGTAGACCTCTAAGCATATAAAACTACTGTATTATGACTGTATTTTTTCAAATGGTGACAAGACTTTGTATTTTGAATACAAAGTATGTATCACTGATAATATTGTTATCACTTTGTACATAACTGCATTATGAGTGTAATTCTCTAAATGGTGAAAGGACTTTATATATTAAATATAAGTGACAAGACTTTCTATTTTAAATATATAAGTATATATTATATTTATTACTTTGTACATAACTGTATTGTGAGTTTTTAAATGGTGAAAGGATTTTCTATGTCTAATATAATATGCCTATGATTATTTTATGGGTTATTGGAATTATTTGAAACAATTTGTACTTAATTGTATTATGACTGTATTTTTTCACATGGTGACAAGACTCTATTTTGAATATAAGTTTATATTTATTTTTTATGAGTCATTGATATTATTTGTATCACTTTGTACTTAACTGTATTATGAGTGTATTTTTTTTAAACGGTGAAATGATTTTCTATTTCTAATATATGCTTATGATTATTTTATGGGTTATTGGAATTATTTGAAACAATTTGTACTTAACTGTATTATGACTGTATTTTTTCACATGGTGACAAGACTCTATTTTGAATTCAAGTTTATATTTATTTTTTATGAGTCATTGATATTATTTGTATCACTTTGTACTTAACTGTATTATGAGTGTATTTTTTTAAACGGTGAAAGGTTTTTCTACTTCTATTATTTGCTTATGATTATTTTATGGGTTATTGGAATTATTTGAAACAATTTGTACTTAACTGTATTATGACTGCATTTTTTCACATGGTGACAAGACTCTATTTTGAATATAAGTAGGTATATATTTCTTTTTTATGAGTCATTGATATTATTTGTATCACTTTGTACTTAACTGTATTACGACTGTATTTTTTTAAACGGTGAAAGGATTTTCTATTTCTAATATATGCTTATGATTATTTTATGGGTTATTGGAATTATTTGAAACAATTTGTACTTAACTGTATTATGACTGCATTTTTTCACATGGTGACAAGACTCTATTTTGAATATAAGTAGGTATATATTTCTTTTTTATGCGTCATTGATATTATATGTATCACTTTGTACTTAACTGTATTACGACTGTATTTTTTTAAACGGTGAAAGGATTTTCTATTTCTAATATATGCTTATGATTATTTTAGGGGTTATTGGAATTATTTGAAACAATTTGTACTTAACTGTATTATGACTGTATTTTTTTAAACGGTGAAAGGATTTTCTATTTCTAATATATGCTTATGATTATTTTAGGGGTCATTGGAATTATTTGAAACAATTTGTACTTAACTGTATTATGACTGTATTTTTTCACATGGTGACAAGACTCTATTTTGAATATAAGTTTATATTTATTTTTTATGAGTCATTGATATTATTTGTATCACTTTGTACTTAACTGTATTATGAGTATATTTTTTTTAAACGGTGAAAGGTTTTTCTACTTCTATTATTTGCTTATGATTATTTTATGGGTTATTGGAATTATTTGAAACAATTTGTACCTAACTGTATTATGACTGTATTTTTTCACATGGTGACAAGACTCTATTTTGAATATAAGTAGGTATATATTTCTTTTTTATGAGTCATTGATATTACTTGTATCACTTTGTACTTAACTGTATTATGAGTGTATTTTGTATTATTTGATATTATTTGAAACATTTTGTACTTAACTGTATTATGACTGTAAATTTATAAATGGTGAAATTATTTTTTATTTCTTGTATATGCTTGTGTTTATTTGACGGGTTATTGGAATTATTTGTAACAATTTTTACTTAACTGTATTTTCCAAATGGTGACTGGACTATTGAATATATGTATGTGTCTATTTAATTGGTAGCGGCAAAATTGAGAACCATCGTCTCTCCATAATATGTATTATGGCAAAAGTGCTCAAAGTAGAATGGAAACCTAATTCCAAAATCCTGAAGAACCATTAGGTAAGGTTGGAGTTTAGAGAAAAAGTGGATCAATCACTTCAAGAAATAAATGAGAACACTCCAATCAATGAAATATGAGAGGAACCTCAGCAGATTTATTGGGAACAGTGCAGCCATACAGAAGATTAGGCCTGGTTGACGAGGAGAGTGAAATAGTAACTAGGCAGAAAATGACGCCTATTTCCAAATGCAACAAAGAAACACCAGGAGTACAGAGGACTACAAACATAAAAGAAAGAAGAAGAAAACAATTACGATGTCAATGAAAGCAGAAAATTCTATAGGGCTGTTAAACATAATAAGAAAATATTTCAGTGAGAATCACAGTATGTTGAAGCAAAAACAGGTATATACTCATCAACAGTGATGATATTATTCTGAAGCGTTGGGTCGAGTACTAAGTACTAGTTTACGAGTAGATAATGAGATCAATTATATGTATAAAGAATTAAACATCTCCAGGGCATGATGACATACCAGCAGAACTGTTCAAGTATGGTGTTAGTAAAGTTATCAAAACTCTGCATGAAATTATCACCTAAATTTGGGAATTTAAAGTAATGCTAAAAGATTGGGAGACTGACTTGATCTGTTCACTACATAAAAAGAGAGAAGTATTGAACTGTATTAACTACAGAGGCATCACACTTTTAAGCATAGCATATATGAGTTTTGTCTATGCGACTCTTACCATTCGTGTAACATGTCGTCGGGCAATATCAAAGCTGGTTTTGGTCAGGCAGGCAGGAAGAAAATATGTTATTGGTGTTTGAAACAACTTTATTAAGGAAAAAAATTGCCCCAAATAATGATGGAGGTGCTTGAAGAATACGGTATCATCATAAACTAGAGAGAATGTATAATGTAGTCTAATTTATAAAATTCAGCGCCTACGTTGGCTGGGACAATGTTTGTTGGATACCTGTCCTGAAGGGAGAAGAAGTAGAGGCAGACCTAAGTTAAGATGGCTGGACGATGTGCTGTGTGATATAAGAGAAATAGATCTGATAAATTGGAGAAGACTGGCGGTCGATAGGGAGGGATGGAGACGACTTCTGGAGGCCAAAGTCTATAGCGGACTGTAGCACCGGTTATGTTTATTTTATTGGTTATTGGAATTATTTTTAACTGTTATTTTCCAATTGGTGACAGTGATTTCTATTTTGAATAGGTTTTATGTTAATTTTATGGGTTTTTGGAATTATTTGTGACCATGTTATGACTGTAATTTTCCAAATGGTAAGAGTGCTTTTTATTTAGTATATGTTGTTGTAATTTAATGGGTAATTGGAATTATTTGTAATATTTTGTAGCTGTAATATTATGACTGTTTATTACAGCTGCCATAAGAAGTACCATATACTGGGGACAGGTTTCATTGTGGCAAAAAGAATGAAGCATCTGGTTATAGATTTCAAACCAATAAGTGAGAGATTATGTGTTATAAGGTTGAAAGGAAAATTCTTTAACACAAGCATAATAAATGCACATGCCCCCACGGAAGAAAGCACAGAGGAAAATAAGGATGAATGGTATAACTTGTTGGAAAGAACATATGATTCGTGTCCAAACAATGATATTAAAATTGTTCTTGGTGATATGAATGCAAAAGTTGGAAGAGACTCAATGTATCATCCTGTAATCGGTGCAAATAGCCTTCATGAGACTCATAATGATAACGGTGAAAGGCTGATAGATTTTGCTACATCACATGGAATGTCTGTTGGAAGTACTATGTTCATCCACAAAGACATACATAAAGTCACATGGAAGTCTCCGGATGGCCGCACAAATAATCAAATCGATCATATTCTGATTGACGGAAGACACATATCCAACCTCATCGACGTACGAACCTATAAAGGAGCCAACTGCGACTCTGACCACTTTTTGGTGGTTAGTAAAGTCAGAGCACGAATTTCTAAGGCCAAAATGCAACCAACAGAAAGACAGAACAAAATAAATGTTGAAGCTTTAAAGGACTTAGAGATACGAGCAAGGTTCAAGGAGGAATTGAATAGGATAAACAATAGTGTCGACTTCAATAAAACAGCAACTGAAATATGGAAGGACTGCCAAATAAATATCAAAGAAGCAGCCCTAGCTGTACTTGGAAACGTGAGACAGACAAGACGACCTGAATGGTTTGATGGTGATTGCATGAGGGTGACAAATTTAAAGAATGAGGCATATAAGAAAATGCAACAGAGAAATACAAGGGCCACTCAAGAAGAATATAGAGAGAGAAGACGAGAAGAAAAGCACACTCATAAAAGGAAAAAGAGAGAATATGAAAAGCTGAGGCTGGTGGAATTGGAAACATTGAAGTCTCAAAATGAAACAAGAAAGTTCTACCAAAGGATTAACCAACAGCGGAAGGAATTCAAACCCAGAACAACTGCCTGTAGAAACAAAAATGGTGAAATTCTTAATGACAATGTAGATATCCTTAAGCGCTGGGCACAACACTTTGATGAAATGTTGAATAACGAAACCACCACAAGAGAATCAGACATAAATATCCCCCCCTTCGAACAAAATGAAGATGATCAACCGGACCCAACCTTGGAAGAAGTAAACAAAGCATTAAGCCTACTCAAAAATAATAAGTCTCCAGGTCACGATGGAATACCAGGTGAGCTACTCAAATACGGTGGAGAGACAATAGGTAGACTCATGCACACAATTATTGGTAAAATATGGGACACTGAATCAATACCAGAAGAATGGAATACTGGGATTATATGTCCACTACATAAAAAAGGTGACACAATGGACTGCAGCAACTACAGAGGTATAACGCTCCTGAGTTCAGCCTATAAAGTGTTTGCAGGGGTTCTATTCATGCGACTTATGCCACATGCAGAACATATAATTGGGCAATACCAAAGTGGTTTCAGGCCAGGAAGATCGACAATTGACCAAATTTTTGCCCTTAGGCTAATACTGGAAAAAACGCTCGAGTATAATATAGAGACCCACCATTTATTTATAGATTTTAAGGCAGCATACGATAGTGTCAATAGAGCGACATTGTACGAGGCCATGATGGAAATGGGAATACCATTCAAACTAGTAAGACTAGTGAGAGCAACATTGCATGGTTCAAATTGTAGGGTCAAAATACAAACCAGCACCTCGGACATATTTAAAACCTATAATGGCTTACGGCAGGGTGATGCATTGTCTTGCCTATTATTTAATATAGTACTAGAGAAAGCCATCAGAGATGCCAGAATTGAGACAGCAGGTACAATTTTTCGCAAATCAAGCCAGATACTTGCATATGCAGATGATGTTGACATAATTGCAAGAACACCAAATGATGTAAAACAAGCGTTTATACACCTGGAAAATGCTTCTGCCAGAATGGGACTTCAAGTGAACTCTTCTAAGACAAAATATATGATTGCAGCTAAAATGTCCAACCATAGAAATGCCCAAGAAACTCTGATTAGTGCTGGTAATCATACCATTGAAACTGTGGGGTCGTTTCAGTACCTAGGTTCAATAATAACCAGTAACAACGATGTTAGTGTCGAGATTAAAAGACGAATAGCTGTGGCAAATAAATGCTATTTCGGTATTCACCGACATCTCAAGTCCCGATTGTTGACACGAAATACCAAGTTGTTATTGTATAAAACATTGCTGCGACCAGTACTCGTATATGGTGCTGAATGCTGGGTTCTTAATAGGAAGGATGAAAAAGCGCTGCTGGTTTTTGAACGGAAGGTTTTGAGAAAAATCTTTGGGCCTCTTTGTGAGAGTGGAATATGGAGGATAAGGTACAACCATGAGCTGGAGAACCTTTACAGTGATCCTAACATAGTAAAATATATTAAAATACATCGGCTTCAATGGTTAGGGCACGTTCAGCGAATGGAGGAATGCCGAATCCCAAAGAAGATTCTCGACACACGACCGGAGGGGAGACGTGGTGTGGGGAGACCCAAGCTGCGGTGGATGGACGGCGTACAGGAGGATCTAAAGAGGATTGGCGTGACAAACTGGAGAATGCAGACGATGGACCGGTCTAAATGGCGAAAAATTCTGGAGGAGGCCAAGGCTCACAGTGGGCTGTAGCGCCAATGATGATGATGATGAATATTATGACTGTAATTTTTCAATTGATGCCAGTACTATAATACTAAGTACTACAGTATAAGTATTATGTTTATTTTTTATGAGTTATTGAATTTATTTGTATAGACTTTTATAAATCATTAAAAAGAAATAAGAAAGGTAGGTATAGATTGAAATAAATATTGTTTTATTTAATACCTACTAATAAAGAGCGCATTCCCTTATGTTACAAAATTTGTGTTCCATGAACTGCAAGAAATACTGTAGTACTTACCATACATACCTACCATACATCCAATTTTTTTATTTTATTTTACATTACTTCTCGGGCAACTAACAGGTTCTATGTCAAATATTAATTAATCAAAATTAAATATTAATAGTCAAGACACGCACTCAAAAACAAGTAGCCACATTCTGGAGACTTACGATATTTATCGTCACACAGATCCAGACTGGAAACACAATTAAAAACTATGTCTCCACCGGGAATCGAACCCTGGACCTTTGGATCAGCAGTCAGATATCTAACCAACTGAGCCACGAAGGCCGACATTTTTATTTATTAATTACAATTTCGCTTTTTTGTATATATACATACACCTCTTTCTAAGGATTACAAAGTAAGTGGTACAATAAAAGTCTTATTATTATTATACCTACATGATGTGTTGTATAGAAAACAAAATATCTTGAAATATTCAATAATTTGGATTTATGGTTTGGTGCTTATTCTTCAACTATACATACTATCGCTATCGACAGTTGGATCTCATGTGTTACATGCAACTAGTATATGTATAAAATATCAAAACCAAAAACTGGGGCACTTTCTAACATTTCAATCTGACATATTGTTATGAATCCCATTGACTGGCATACATAATATATAAAATTAGTTCAAAGTATCAAAAGCAACACTTGTGTATATAATTAAAACGAAAGTTCTCTGATTCAGCTCATGTGATAAGATCAGACAGTATTCTCATAACTGTAGTTTCAAAATCTACATAGACTGCCTTAATGATGATCATTTCTTCCTATACCTTGTTTGCATAGTTTTTTGTACCTATATTTATTTTTCAGATAGCATTTCAATTGTAAGCTTATTTAAATATATACATACCATCACGCCATGTCCCTTGCGGGTAGGCAGAAAGAACTGAACGCCACATTTTTTTATCCTGGCACGCATCCCTCGCCTCGTTCACATTCATGCATCGTCTCATACATATTTGTCTGTTGCTCGCACTTCTAACATTTCCGTCTTTCAGAATATCATTCACATGGTTGTGCCATCCTTTTCTTTGGCGTCCCCGACCTCTAATTCCATTCCTGTCCGCAATTTATACTTTCTTCGTCAGTCGTTCCTCATTCATTCTCCTCATGTGGCCAAGCCATCTCAATGTATTCACTTTCATTCTATTAATGACATTAATTTATTCTTCATCTTACATTTTTTTTCTTATGTCCTCATTTCTTACCCTGTCATACATCGTTCTATTACAGACTCTTCTTAACGATAAAACTTAATCAAATACTACCAGAGATACTCCATTTACTATATTTTTTAAATCATGTTATACTTTTATTTGTAGTATATCAATATTTGGAAAAATAAAAGCACTTTATTTCGTCATAAACAATTTTGTAATTACCTACTATATATTTTGTAAATTATATAAAACCTCGTCAAACCAGACCGATCTTCTATGTAATGCTATATTTTGTAAATTATATATAATAGAGGTCAAAATAAAATAGTAGCCGTACATTGATCTTTTCAAAACAATGGTTTAGGTTATGTTGTACATAAACCTTTAACTTAAATATAAAACATTACTTATACCTTAACCTCACATCTTAAATAAATACATTGATAAATAAACACATATTAGTGCATTTCCGATAAATATTTTGATCAAATTTTACGAGAATTTACTTGTTTAATGATAGATGTCAAATTTGACAGCTAAGCCGCCATTTTCGCACGGATGGGTTATTTGTGCTAAAGACGGTTGTCTCGGAATCGCGCATCGCTAATTTGAACTTAATTTAAGGACAAGGACGACACTGCAATTGTACGAGCGTCCATACAAAAATTGAATTATTAAGAAAATGTAATAATGGTATAATGGACAGTAGACAGTGTGCAGCAAACGAGGCAGTACTAGTTACACTATACGGGTCTTTTCGTATGTAGCTTACGTTAGATATTACCGCCATCTATTGATGAAAGAACCAACAACACCTCTCAATACTGCACACACACACACATACACAGGATCAAAATAATATGGTCTAGGATCAAAATTAAACATTATATAGATATCGGAATCTTGAGCCAAAGCTCCTGTGTTCGATTCCCGGTGGAGACACAGTTTTCAATTGCGTTTCTAGTCTGGATCTGCACAGAAAATACAGTTATCTTTTTTTTAAACAAATTTATTTGAATTAAGAAAATACTGTTTTGAGATAAAACAAAAAAATCTTAATTTGAGAGAATATTATTTTCGTTATATATGAAAAAATATTCTTGACTGAAGAAATTTTTTGAAATTTTTTTTTTCCGTGTGTGAGGCGATTAGTGACGAGCAAATGAATTTATTTATTTACTTATTTACAAAATATACGGCATAAGCCTTGTTACAATATACACTAACAATAATTAATTACACAAAAAGATGAAATAAAGAAACATATAAATATATAGACATTGATGAAATATAAAAACATAAAATACCTATTGATTCAGATAAAAAATAAATATATATAGATTTAGATAAAAACACAGATTAAGATAAAATATAAATATATAGATTTAGATAAAAACACAGATTAAGATAAAATATAAATATATAGATTTAGATAAAAACACAGATTAAGATAAAATATAAATATATAGATTTAGATAAAAACACAGATTAAGATAAAATATAAATATATAGATTTAGATAAAAACACAGATTAAGATAAAATATAAATATATAGATTTAGATAAAAACACAGATTAAGATAAAAATAGACAAAAAGAATCAGAGAATTAGAAGAAAAAATGATGATAAATGAAAGACCAAAATCGGGGCGGTCTTGGTCCTAGTCTTTCTCTTGCAAGTTTTACAATAAAATATATTTGAATTTTTCACTTAAAATTCAGTAATTAAAATTCAGTATGAAAAAAAATTATACTTATTATTATGTCGATTGCATTTAGTTACCTAATTGATTATTTTTCAATAAAAAAACGTCAAGACTGTTACATTAAGTCTTACAAGACGCTCGGTCTTGGTCATGCAGATACATATCTGGTTTGGGTATTACAAGTCTCGTGAGACCTGGACCAAGACTTCAAAACATGTATGACTTTTGCTCATCACTTGAGCCGTTAAATAACATCAGTCTTCAAAATGTGACAACTAGTTATTGGGTGCTTGTTAAATAAATATTGAATATAGTACCGTACATAGAACGATGTATGACAGGGTAAGAAATGAAGACATTAAGGAAAGAATGTAAGTTGAAGAAAGATGTCATTACCTACTAGAATGAAGGTGAACACATTGAGATGGTTTGGTCACATGGGGAGAATGAATGAGGAGCGACTGACGAAGAAAATATACAGAGCAGAAAGGAATGGAATGAGAGGTCAGGGATGCCCAAGAAAGGGATGGAACGACCATGTGAACGATATTCTGAAAGACGGAAATGTTAGAAGTGTGAGCAACAGACGAACATGTATGAGACGATGCATGAATGTGGACGAGGCGAGAAATGCGTGCCAGGATAGAAAAATGTGACGTTCGGTTCTCTCTGCCTACCCCGCAAGGGACATGGCGTGATGGTATGTATGTATGTATGTATGTATGTATGTATGTATGTATGTATGTATGTATGTATGTATGTATGTATGTATGTATGTATGTATGTATGTATGTATGTATGTATGTCAGTAGCCCGAGAAGAATAAATAAATAAAAATAGGAACATGGATAAGAAGATGTTGATAGAGCGATGGACGTGTGTTAAGATAAAATATGGCGTTCGGTTCTCTCTGCCTACGCAATTAGGAACATGGCATGACGACATGTATGATTATATCGATATGCCTGTTAGACTAGGAAGAATGTACCGGACGGAGGTTCGGGTATCTACATTTTTTTTCTCTGGGAAATAAATGTAATATTAAGGTGTGTGTGTGTGTGTGAGGGTGTGTGTGTGTGTGGGGGGGGAGGGGGTGTATGAGGGTGTGTTTGTTTGTGTGTGTGTGTGTGTGAGGGTTTGTGTGTGTGTTTGAGGGTGTGTATGTGTGTTTGTGTGTGTATGTGTGTGTGAGGGTGTGTCTGTGTGTGTGTATGTGTGTGTGTGTGTGAGGGTGTGTGTGTGTGGGGGGGGGGTGTATGAGGGTGTGTTTGTGTGTTTGTGTGTGTGTGTGTGTGTGTGTGTGGGGGGGGGGGGTGTATGAGGGTGTGTTTGTTTGTGTGTGTGTGTGTGTGTGTGAGGGTTTGTGTGTGTGTTTGAGGGTGTGTAAGGGTGTGTATGTGTGTTTGTGTGTGTATGTGTGTGTGAGGGTGTGTCTGTGTGTGTATGTGTGTGTGTGTGTGAGGGTGTGTGTGTGTGGGGGGGGGTGTATGAGGGTGTGTTTGTGTGTGTGTGTGTGTGTGTGTGTGTGTGTGTGTGTGTGAGGGTGAAGGTGTGTGTGTGTGTGTGTGTGTGTGTGTGTGTGTGTGTGTGTGTGTGTGTGTGTGTGTGTGTTAACAAGCACCCAATAACAATTTGCCACATTCTGGAGACTTACGATATTAATCGTCTCACAGTTCCAGAATAAAAACACAATTAAAAATGTGTCTTCACCGGGAGTCGAACCCGGGACCTTTGGATCAGCAGTCAGATATCAAACCAAGTGAGCCACGAAGGCCGACAAGTTGTTCAAGTTATTATACGAGCTTCTTACATTCCCGTCTTTTCTTGAAATAAGATAAATTTAACGGCAATAACAATGTTTATTACAGATTAAATTATAAAAAAATATGTTTTAGATTCTATTTATATTGTTTATTGGTCGATAGCTATTTCGCCTTGTTAGGGCATCTTCAAGACGATGACGGCGTGGGGTTTCTGTTGGGTTATATAGGTAGAGGGTTGAGCTTACATTTTGTTTAATTGATCAGTATCTGCAATGTATTAAACAATGTTAGTAAGTGGAGACTATAGTAACATATTTTAGTAACTTAACAATTGACTGACCAATCCTTAAATGTGTTTGTACACAGGTAGTTATGTACATTAGTTTTTAGTGTACTGGTTACCAAATGGTCACCAATAAAGAGTGTTGGTTAACCAAGTGATTACCAGTTGCTATATTAATACAAAGTGATTTGATATGCTTTGTATTAAGATAACAAGGACAGTGTTTTGGGGATATGAAGATGAAAGAATGGTCCAAAATTACAATGAGTGTATTGATTACAATTAACAGTTTTCTTATAGGTAAATTTACAAACAATTTAACACTTACAAAGGATCTTTCTCACGATGAGTAGGTTTAACGAGCGAGTCTAAGTGACCGAGTATTCGCATGGTGAAGTACCATCGTGCTCGCGTGGTCGAGACATCTCTTTGGTCGAAGTGACGAAGAGACGGCGTGGTCGAGAAGCGACCAGTGGTCGCGTAGCAAAGAAACAGCATGCTCGCGGGGTCGTAACGGCGAGAAATGACATCGTGTACAGGTGTACACTCCCTTATATAGCTCTGGTGCTAAGGGTGGCAAGTTCAATGTCCTTGAACTTTCTAGATTATTTCATTAAACTACCATACCCTGTTGAAGTTTATTGTTACTGCTTGACTTGATGAACTCGGCCTAGCAACAAACAAATACACTTGCTGTCGCTAGACGCGCGTGGAAAGAAATTTATCGAAGATATAGTTCTAAGCAATGGCGGACGCTCCATGGGTGCGCTGGAGCGCTGAACCGGTGAAATAAAATAAAAGCAAGATACAAATTATGTATCAACAAACATGGTTTAAAAAAATACCAAATAATTTGTTACGTAAGTACAAGAATAAAGACAAAAATTTTGAGTATCGCGTTACTTAAATAAACGCCTGAAATTATTCAACGGTGTCGGACCCGTGGTGCGTTATTCAAAGCGCACCGCATTAACTATAACAAATGTATGGAAATTAAGAGAACGTACTGGCTCGTGAAATGTTAGAGGACTTTGGCGCGCCGCACCGATGATTTATGTAGGTACAGTATGTATGTTAGTTTGCCGATTCTATGTTAGGCGGCGCGCATTTCGCTGTTGTATAAGTTTATTTAATTACAAATTATTATAACACATTGATTATTGTATATTATTTTCTAAATGGCTGTGTATTATTGTAATTTGTGTATGGATTTTGCGTTTTATTAAAAAAATGATCTTTGCTCAATTTACAACCGTGGCGATTATAGGGAGGCAGACGGCACTTTTTCAATTATACAACTATTTTTATAAAATGGTCTTTTATAAAAATAGCCGAGTCTTTTTCAAAATCCGTTAAACTTTTGAAACTAATATGTTCGATTCCCATAACTTCCGTTGAAAGTGAATGTTATTTTTCCACATTAAAAAAATAAAAACATATTTAAAACACCATGACACAGACACTCTCAACACATTGTCATCGAAATAAAGTTGATTCAGACAATACCATATTTTGGATTTTAATATGCAAGTGTTCGTAAGTATAAATGATCAAAGGTTTCCTAAAAAAAAAAAATAAGTGTGTTTGCTCCACCGAACCGTTAAACTTCTTAGTTAGCAGCCGCCACTGGTTCTAAGAATTTTATTTTTTTGGTGGTTTATTTTCTAGGTATAATATTTATTTATTTATATTGGAAGATTTCTGGAAGGCCAGTTTTGGACAACGACAGGCGAAGGAATTCATCGAAGGGCCCTCTAAAAAAAGGACAAGAAAGCTGCTAAATCTTAGCAGATTACAATTAAAAGCAATGACTGGTCTATTCACTGGCCATTGTCATCTGAAAAGACACCATTACATAATGAGGATCGCTGATGAACCAAACTGTATTACGTGTGAACAAGAGGAAGAAACAGCCTCACATGTTATCTGTGAGTATCTAGCTCTAATGGAATCCAGACATAGACACCTGGGAGCCTTTATACTAAGACCCAAGGACGTGGAGTGCACAATAGATCAAACATGGTAGCAGTACAGGGGCGTAGGGTACCACTCCTAACTAATAATAATATTTATTTACATATATTGTTTGTGAATATTGCTATATTATGCTAAGTATATGTAGATAATCGAATATTTTTATTATTGCATATGCGCAAACATTGGATTTTATCCCTGTCGGGAGTCAAAGACATTTTTTAACAGATTTTTAATTATCTCAATACAGACGAAAGGGGAATATTTAATGTAGGAGAACCGGGAAATTAAAAATATCTTTGACTCCTTATAATACAATATATAGAACTTTCAAAATTGAATTGATAGGGATCTCATTAAAAAGGCATAATTGGTGAACGTTGCGCAAGCGCATAAAGTGATCACGTAAACCAGCCGATGACAGGTCGTAAGCCCTGTAGGTGCCTTGATTTCACGGTTCTCCTACAGTAAATATTTCAACTTCGTCTCTATTGAGATAATTAAAAATCTACTAAAATATTTTGTTAAAATATGTTATTCTTTTGTTCTCCTTTGGAGATTATATTTGTGAAAGAAATACATCTAGCCATTTTTCATTCTATCAAAGTAAAAATATGATTTATGTTCTTCGCTTTGAATAAAGATTTGGAGCTAACGAGAGTCTGAATATTAATGTAAAAAGCATCATCATTAAAATTTTCATTATTATTAAATTCGAAAGAAGAACCTCGCTTTAGTTGAGTATTGATTTTGTGTCAAAACTAGACGCTCTTGCAACTATTAGGGAGGAGCAAATGCGATACAAAGACTGGTACCAGGGTGACGGTAGCGTTGGCCACGCACTCTTAGGGCCCGATCTTATAAACGTCCGTTAGTTAGATTTCAGACCAAACAAACCGAAATTTGATACAAATGCTCTATATTTCGTCTTATAACAATCCGTTAATTAAATTTTAGTAAAAGTTTACCGATAGCCTTTACCGACGGTCGGACCACCGATTAAGCGTTCGTTAACGATAAGTTATGGAAGGATTGAGTTTTACCACACTTGTTTTTTTATGTTGTGGTACATTTTTAATATTACGAATATTTTGAAATTTACTGTTTTATATTTTTTTTGCTTTTTTTCAGTAAAAAACGTCGTCCGACAGTGATTTTGAATAACCAAAGCGAATTTGATTACAAGTTTGTGTTGTGTTGTTTGTGACCAAATATTTTATTATTTCAACATGATATTGATGACACTGAATTTCGTTTTATTTTATTTAAAAAAAAATGAATGAATAAATAATTGTAACTAGTACCTACATATGCATTGAGTCTTTTAAATTTCATTTTAATGAAATCCAGCGCGCTAACTAGGTAAATAATAAAGGATTATCACCATTTTTGTAATTTTTGATACTGTTTGAAGTACGCAAAAAATTAAACACTCTCTTTTTATATAATATTGCAATGACAGCCCCGCTTAATCCATTACAATCCATTATAGTCCATTACAAATCCATTGAAAATCCATTGTAGTCTAATTAGACCGTAACTGTCAAATAAACGGACAGTTAAAATAGTTTTATAATACCGCCGATAGTAATATCTACTTAGGAACATCCATCCGTTAGTAAATCGTAAACATACTTACGAATATTTGGTCTTTCGTTAATAAGACCGGCCCTTAATAGTCTTACTAATAAACGTGTTGTAAAAGTTACACGACAGTTTAACACCAGTGTAGGCAAAAACGTTACCAATAAACTCTGTGTAGCAGATCAGTTGGTCAACGACTGTGTATCTCTCATACTAATTTTACACATCGCTTGCACGCCTATTATAGGTAGTTCAGCGATATTTTAAGACAAATTTCATGTATCATAAATCAAATTGATTTAGATTTTTGCATGTTTATATTGTTATATCTTTGAATAATATGACGAAACCTCTACAAATTATTATATCCTCGATAGCTGTGCATTTTAGGAGCGAAAAGTTGTCAAAAAAGTTGTTCTTATAATATCTACAATGGTGTTCGCTTGGGTGAAAATATTCTTTATAATTACCATATTCCTATTTTGAAATGTGAAAAACATATGAAAATATTAACTACGACAAACGTCAAAATTATAATAGCGGATGACGGTTGACGGCTCTGCGCATGCGCGAATGCGAAATTACGACGTTATCGGATTTTTTTTTTGTTGTACGCTTGTTGCAACTACACAGGCGTTATACAGCGTTTATTAGTAAGATTTACAAATAATCGCTGCACGGGCTTTACACGGTGTGTAACTAAAACACTGGTCCACGGGTGTGCAGTAGATTTTTATTTGTAATTATTAGTACGACTGTAAATGTCGGCCTTAGTGGCTCAGTTGGTTAAAAATCTGACACCGAAGGTCCCAGGTACCTAGGATTCCCAATGGAGACACAGTTATCAATATTGTGTTTGCAGTCTGTTTCTATAAAACGAGA
The DNA here is from genome assembly GCA_963576475.1 of Molanna angustata. Taxonomy (NCBI): domain Eukaryota; kingdom Metazoa; phylum Arthropoda; class Insecta; order Trichoptera; family Molannidae; genus Molanna; species Molanna angustata. Next base: position 5,114,568 of record OY754989.1, on the reverse strand, counting down.
AATATCACAACTTACTTGTTATTAGGTGCGTGGTAAATTAATATTTTGACATAGTGTTATGGACCAGTACATTCCTGTATACGATAACTAATGCTTATTTGTCTATTATATCAATAAATATTTCACGTTCAAACCAGTAATACTGGATACGTGTGTTTCAAAGTTCATAATGATTGATAAACGAATCTCTAAAAACTTTCCTATACTATTTCAATAGTAGATAATGATGGATGATAGAGAAGTACATGATGATACATTGTACTGTTTACCACATCCCCACTTTTAATCTCTTGTTAGACTTGTTACCTATATATGGAGAGTATCATCTCCATACATTGATCATTATACTACGACTAATTTAAGAGATAGCTTGTGCTATACATTGTTCGGTGTCCGTCAATTCATTAAGATCTATATCTATACATAATTATGTAAGTAATTACGCTAGTACAACTAATTATATTACCTACAATAAGAAATAATCTGTTCAAGAAAAATAAAATAATAAGAATGCTAAGGGCTTTCCTTTAACCACCTGACACGACCCATAACAATAGTATCTTTTAATGGTTGCTCTATCTACTAAATATGTTTTTTTTTTTCACTATTTATTTATTTCCAGAATAAAGTACAATAAATTCAATATATAAAAAAAATATTACAATGGAATTTATTTCCTCACTAGGCAAAGCCTATTCTGAAGTAATAGGTACTTACTAATAATAATTAAGAAATGTAATGAAACATAGAAGAGGCATCAGAATCCATGGACAAAAGGTAGATATGATCAGATTTGCAGACGACATCGCTCTGATAACGGATAGTGAAGAAGAACTAAAAGTAACCTTAGAAACTATGGAGTTAGTCCTAAACGAAAAGTACAACATGAAAATAAATAAGGATAAAACTAAGGTACTAACTGTAGGCAGGGATGAACGCCAAATGAATCTACTGATGTCTGGAGCTGCTCTCAAGAATGTGAAAGAATTTGTGTATCTAGGGAGTAGAATCACATGGGATGGCCGTTCAAGTAGAGAGGTGGACAGTCGCATTCACCAGGCAAAACTCGCCTTCAACAAAAAATCCAAGATGTTCGAGTCCAACAACATGGACCTTAAACTCCGAAAGGAACTAGTGAAGACATTTGTATGGAGTATTTTGTTATATGGTTGTGAGACATGGTGCATAGGTGAAAGAGAACGCAAAAGATTGGATGCCTTCGAGATGTGGACCTATCGCCGAATGCTTGGCATATCTTGGAGGGACCATATAACAAATGATGAGGCTCTCAGCAGAATTAAGGAAACCAGGCACCTGTCAAACACCATATCGAAAAGGCGTGCAAATTGGATAGGCCATGTGTTGCGACACGACGATCTCCTACATATCATCTTGGAGGGAATGGTTGAGGGTACAACTGGCAGAGGGCGTCCCCGCCGGGAGTATTTAGAACAGGTGTGCCGCGACATGCATTGTACCTCTTACACGGAGATGAAAAGAGTCGCTGAACCGAGCGGAGTAGAGGAGGAGATGCATCAATTTAATGCTGCCAACCAATCTTCAAGATTGAAACAAAAGAAGAAGAATAATAATTATGAAATACATTTTTGCTTCATAATTTTTTACATTACAACATTTTTGAAATACATTTTTGCTACATAATTTTTTTATAGTATAAAATTTAAAAAAATGTATAAAAATATATACAAAGAACAATAAATAACTAAACAAGTGGACCAAAAAAACAAGCGTATTTATGGGGGTGAGGGTGTGTTTACATTTATTTATTTATTTATTTTATACCGTGTGCATTTGGAGGACACGTACCTTGAATTCAACACGACTTTTTAAGTGCATTAGCGCAACAAACTAGTGCTTAATTCGAGGCAGTACTACTTGCCGCCTAATCAACACGGAAAGGTAAATACGCAGCTGGGTAATTGTAAATAGAACAGACACAATATTAACATCTCGCATAGTACAGCAATGAGGTTCACCACCACACATTCTGAATGTAGATCCATTTTATGTGATTTTATGTCGTGTGGGAATACACGCATGTGTCGTGATTTTCAACTGTCGATTTGTTCAAGAGAATTTATTCTACATATCGACAAAGTATTAAGCCAAGACCCACGTATTAGGAATACTAGGAACATTTTGTATGGCGTAATGGACTTTTTGCATGCTAAAAACTTCAACTTAGAGGCTTCGCAGCATATATGTTCCTGTACATGGATTTACTCAAAATTCGGAGTAGAACATTTTGTGTTAGTTTTGTGTGTCTGTGTGTGTGTCTGTTCCCCACCCCCTTATAACTTCAAATAGGCCTCAAATTTCAGAACATACAAAAAGATATAGGACTACAAAACTTTTAGACTCATAATTTTGAATTTTCGTTTCAGTCAGGGGTTATCAACTTTTGAATTTTTGGTTTATTTTTCCATATATCTCAGAAACCATAAAAGATAGAACGCTAAAATTAGTATAAATATAGACCAATATTATTTCTTTTTCAAAAAAATTCCAGAGTTTCTCAAACATTTTTTATTAAGAAAAATATTTTTTTATGGTAAATTTATTTGTTTAACTGCCTTTATTTCCAAAATTTTTAATATCGAAAAAAGCCGAAACACCCCAACTAGATAATTTAATTTTCTATAAAAAATATTAAAATTGTTGAAGTACCTACATCTGAATTTTTTTTTAACAATTTTTTTAAAATTGAATTTAGTGTCGACATAGCTTTATACAATTTGTATGGCAGTCGCCTATATACTATTGAAGAAGGTTTAATAGTTTGATACTTAATTTCCAAACATACTTACATACCATCATGCTGTTTGCATATTTTGGGTACATAGGAAAAAAGTACTGACCTCCATACTATCCTATTTATATATACATACCTACATGCGTTGTATAGAAAACAAGATATCTTAAAATATTCAATAATTTGGATTTATGGGTTTATAGTTTGGTACTTTTTCTTCAAATATACATACTATCGCTATCGACAGTTGGATCTCATGTGTTACATGCAACTAGTTATTTAAAAAGTAATGCATGCGCGCGCACACACACACACACACACCCTCACACACACACACCCTCACACACACACACACACACACACACACACACACACACACACACACACACACACACACACACACACACACACACACACACACACACACACACACACACACACACACACACACACCCTCACACACACACACACACACACACACACAAACACACACACACACACACACACACACACACACACACACACACACACACACACACACACACACACACACACACACACACACCTATCGCTTGTTACCCCGCGTTGTGGGATATGCCGTGATGGTAATCAAAAATAAAATCCAAAGGTAATATTTGAAAATAAAATATAATTTAAGAAAACTCAAGTATATAAGTTGTACCTGTACCAATCTAAAAGGAAGTCAGGTATACATTCTGTGTATACACTGTATACATTCTGTGGGTAGGAATTAAATATTTATCGACGTAGGTACTTATTGTAGAAAACAAAATTATACCGAGAATATTTAAAGAAGCTCTTCACAGAAGGCAAAATCTACATCGTACAATTTTTGGAGATCTCTTACATAAAAAAAACAGAGATTGACAAACTATAAAACACGAAAGTTATGATATTTTTTATTTATTTATTTATTCATCTTTTCATTTATCTAGATTTTAAATTATTTATATTTATTTATACCTTAATTAATATTTTACCTTATGCTAAATTTTCCATTCATAATGTTATCTTAGTGCCAACCATGAGGTATGCAAGTGAAACCTGGACATGGCAGAAGTCGCACGAAAGTAGAATAAATGCAGTTGAAATGAGATCGTTAAGAAGAATCTGTAATAGAACGATGTATGACAGGGTCAGAAATGTGGACATAAGGAAAGAATGTTCGATGAAGAAAGATGTTATTAATAGAATGAAAGTGAACACATTGAGATGGTTTGGCCACGTGGGGAGAATGAATGAGGAACGCCTAACGAAGAAAATATACATTGCGGACAGGAATGGAATGAGAGGTCGGGGCCGCCCAAGGAAGGGATGGCACGTCCATGTGAACGGTATTTTGAAAGACGGAAATGTTAGAAGCGTGAACAACAGACGAACATGCATAAGACGATGTATGAATGTTGTCGAGCCGATGAATGTTATGTCAAGATAGAAGTAAGTGGCGTTCGGTTCTCTCTGCCTACCCCGTGAGGGACATGGCGTGATGGTATGTATGTATTTAATTAATATTTTATTATACATTTAGCTATTATATTATTTACATTTATGTTTATTTATATATATTATTAATATTTACTTATAATTATTTATTTATATTTATAAATTTTTATTTATATCTATTTACAAAAAAATACGCCCTTTATTAGGGATTTACATCTTTCTTCATCTTACATTCCTTCCTTGTATCCTCATTTCGTACCCTGTCATACATCGTTCTATTACCAAATGGTGTGGTATGGTAGAATAAAAATGTCCATTATGAAGCAACATATTATAAAAATGTCCATAATGAAGCAGCATAAAAATGTCAATTATGAAGCAACATTAAAATGTCAATTATGAAGCAACATAAAAATTTCAATTATGAAGCAACATAAAAATGTCCATTATGAAGCAACATCAAAATGTCAATTATGAAGCATCATCAAAATGTCAAATAATATGAAGCAACATAAAAATGTCAATTATGAAGCAATATAAAAATGACCATTACGAAGCAAAATCAAAATGTCAATTTTGAAGCAACATAAAAATGTCAATTATGAAGCAACATAAAAATGTTCATTATGAAGCAACATAAAATTGTCAATTATGAAGCAACATAAAAATGTCAATTATGAAGCAACATAAAAATGTAAATTGTGAAGCAACATAAAAATGACCATTATGAAGCAACATAAAAATGTCAATTATGAAGCAACATCAAAATGTCAATTATGAAGCAACATAAAAATGTCCATTATGAAGGAACATCAAAATGTCAATTATGAAGCAACATAAAAATGACCATTATGAAGCAACATAAAAATGTCAATTATGAAGCAACATCAAAATGTCAATTATGAAGCAACGTAAAAATGTCAATTATGAAGCTACATAAAAATGACCATTTTGAAGCTACATAAAAATGACAATTATGAAGCAACATAAAAATGACCATTATGAAGCAGCATAAAAATGTCCATTATGAAGCAACATAAAAATGTCGATTATGAAGCAACATAAAAAAAATAAGATTTCTCGAACAGTTTGTGATTCGGCGTAAAATACTTTTTAAAATTACACAATATAATATGTCGTCGACGGCGTATTATGTATGATACCTTTAATATTTCAGAGCATTTCCTTGGATTAATATTATTTATGTAAATACGTATAATGAAAAAATAACTCCGAATTTTTCTTTATACTTTTCGTCTACAATTTCATCTTACAAAATACACTTTGGTTCTTTGGTACCAAGGCCGGATCAAAAGTATAAAACACGCTTAAGTTTCCTGAGGTTCAGACATGACGGAATCCGCGAGGGTAACAACCGCGCGTTTTAAACCGCAGAAAAATAAGTGTGTTCACACATACACGGTAACCGTGCGGACGTGCAAAAGAGGGACCAGGCTGCATGATACACATAATTTCAAAGATGGAACTCGAAGAGACAATAATATGTTTCTATTTGATCTTAAAACGAGTGGGTTGTGGCCAACGCTAAACTCCTCACTAGCAAGTCATTCTATAAAGTATTCAAATTTTGTATGGAAAATTTTCAGCATTTTCTGAAATGAGTTTGTTAAATATTTTTTTATTTGAATATTTTATTATAAAAACTTGATAACTCTTCAATGCCATTTAATGAAAGTGATGTGCCTTTTTACCAATTCGAAAATTAAATTTTAAGTTTCCTGATTTTGGGGGCACTTTGTAATATTTGGTAGTTAAAAAAATTGAGAAGCACTATTCATATATCCTTCAAAATCTAATGGGGTCTAAGTGAGTATTAGATATACATATTTGCAAAATTCGAAAAGAATCGAATGAGTACTTTAGTCTATAATCGATAAAGTAAAATAAACACGCCGTACATAGCACATACACAAACACACACATAGATACATTGTAATGAAACTTTCAGAATACAATCTCAGCATGATACTACATAGTTGATAATCTCCAATAAAAAAAATACCCTTAAAGATTGCGAAATCATAACTCCCCAGTAGTTCCCTTGGGTTAGTGAGGAGTAAAAATAAACGTATATAAACGACAGAATTGGGTGCTTCTAATAATTATTATTATTTTTTTTTTTTTTTAATAAAAAATGAATATGTCCTTGTTAAACAAGTACATATACATCTTCCTACGTTCCCTAAAATAAGCATAAATGCTTGTGCTATAGGTGAACGAAATCGGTCGAGGCAGGATTCGAACTCGCGACCACTGGATTACTAGCCCAGCGCGCTAACCGCTCTGCCATCGACCCATCTATAATATAAAGTGATTTGCTCTAGCGTTGGCTATTTTTCTTTTTTTCATTTATTTGACAACAAACAGGTACAACTACATAATATAAAATAACTACGGCCGCTTTCTCCAAGGTCCCTCAAAATCGAACATCAGCTAAGTACCCATTCGAAACTTAAATCCTTAAGTGGCTTACTTTATAAATTTGCATTTCACCAACAAATAACAGCCACACTAAGCTAAGGTCAGGATTAGTTTTTGTTATGTTTCCGGTGAACATGAATATGGACTCAAGATAACGTTACTTTAAAAATATGCATATAAGAAATACATAATAAACTATAAAAATATCATTAAAATATTCTAACGTGTGAATTTCACGATTTTTACTCTATGTATAAATTAATTATAAAAAAGTACTACTTTGATCTCATGAGTACAGGTAATTGCCGCTGGCGCCAACAGATGGCGCTAGCGGCGCTCGCTGTCAGGGTAGCCTTGTTTGTACACCAGTTTTTGTTTTTGACACATCATGTACAGACAGTTTATTTAATATTCACACCAATTTAGTTATTTTATTTTAATATTTGTTACTTTTTTTAATATACAATGCAACTGGCTCATGCCAGCCGCAATTATAACTACAGACAAACCTAACCAATCTATTTTTACCAAACTTTTGTAGGTTTGGTTTAAAAAATCGGTGTACATCCTAGGATATACTCGCTGTCATGGCTGTTTATTCGCTTCGCACTTGTTGATTGTTGAGATTGTTCGACACGGGACGCGCATATTTATCAGAGTATAATATTTAGCAGAGTATAATTATGGAAACCAAGGAAACGTTCTACAAATTTTACCCCCAGTGAAAAAACTAAATTAATTGAATTAGTTTAAAAAAACACGGCAATTACTTCAAAACAAACGGATGGAGCATGTCTATTCAACGATTTCACGAATCCAGCCATCTTACAAGATGATAATAAACAAAATATAACTTAAATTTTACAAAAAAAAAGATAAATTCAATAATAAAACAACTCTGCGACGAAATCGTAACCCAAATATCTATCTGTCAAACGCGTTAAGTGACGCTTATGACGGTTAATCCACTAGAGACCGCCACTTAAAATTTTATGCGCCGACGTCGCTAAGCGAGGCTAAGATTGTTTGGTGAAATGCAATTGTGCGCTAAGTGGTTCATAAATGTGATTTTTTAAGTTAAGGAGCCTTGGGGAAATAGGGCACTAGATAACATAGCCTTAACTAAAATAACGTAGTGCCCCAATTACATGTTGCCTTATAATATACATTTGTACTTATATTTATCTGCATATAAATAAAGTAGACATCGAATAGACATAGGTAAGCAATAGTCTTTCTGCAACATAGCTGAGCATTGTACTTTTGAGTCAGAAAAGTTATTTTTCTTTTCATTTGTTTGTGGCGAGGATATACCTACCCCACAATGATAACATCATTCATCGGATAATTCCGCTTCTCACGGAGATTTCCGAGGACGACCGAAGGACACCGGATCCTGAAGCGAGCGCCCGGCACGAGTAGCTACATAATGTATTCGCACATATAATCTGTGTGTATTCGTTCATCAACCGGCGGCACTAACACAGTGTACAACTTTTAGGGAAATATATTAAATTGATACCGACCTCAACATCGCGAAACATCTTTTTATCGAGATATTTGTAATTGTTTGAACCAAAATATAAGTATATGAGTAAGTAATCTTTTATTATGAAGTCCTTCATCACTCAATTATTTCTATTTAAATTCAACTAAACTGATTATATTAATTCACATTCTAGATTCTAGAAGATAAATAGATTCCGGTCTGTCTGAAAAGAAAAACATATGAATCATGTATACTGCCAGTGACTACATATGCATTGGAGACCATGGTCCTTACAAAAAGAAATGTAGAAAAGCTCAAATGCACACAGCGATCCATGGAAAGATCCATGCTTGGTATAAGCCTAAGAGACAGAATAAGAAATGAGGAAATTAGGAAAAGAACCAGAGTAGCGGACGTCATGGATCGCGTAGCAACATTGAAATGGCAATGGGCGGGACATATTGCTAGACAGGAACCCGCAAGATGGACCCCTAAAATATTGAGATGGAGACCTTGGGAAAGTAAGAGAGGCGTTGGAAGACCTCAAAAATGATGGTCTGACGACATAGCCGCTGTGGGGGGTAGATGGATCGCGTAGCAACATTGAAATGGCAATGGGCGGGACATATTGCTAGACAGGAACCCGCAAGATGGACCCCTAAAATATTGAGATGGAGACCTTGGGAAAGTAAGAGAGGCGTTGGAAGACCTCAAAAATGATGGTCTGACGACATAGCCGCTGTGGGGGGTAGAAATTGTACTGAGAAAACTGATATTCATAAATAACGTGAATTCAGCTTAAAGTATGGTGAATTCACCATAAGTACGGAGCATACTGGTATCATCAAAATTAAGATGATAATACGATTTATGATGATAACGGCATATAATATATGATTATGTTTCCTACCAGTGGCGGCTGCTAACTAATAATGTTAACGGTTCGGTGGAGCAAAGCATTTGACGCGGGTTATCCCCAAAATACTTAATAATAACATATTTTGTACTCGCGAAAACCTTAGATTTAACATATATATATATATATATATATATATATATATATATATATATATATATATATATATATATATATATATATATATATATATATATATATATATATATATATATATATATATATATATATATATATATATATATATATATATATATATATATATATATATATATATATATATATATATATATATATATATATATATATATATATATATATATATATATATATATATATATATATATATAATACAAATGGAATTTAAATCCTAATAGTCCGCGCTCTTCAATTTTTTAAAAAATCCTGCCCCACTTTGGGCCGACAATTGCTAAGGTATGGTGGTGTATGAGAAAAGAAAAAGAGAAGCTAAAAGTATACTCACCATAAAACCTTACCACCAGCAGTCAGCGATATTGCAATGAGACTCGTATAAAATAATGCAAATATCTCAGTATCTCAGAGCGTGTTGTTTATTGATTAAGACAAAAAAAAAAGAATATATTTAAGTATCAAATAAGAATTTTCTGTTCAATGAAACAGTAATTAAAACATGAAAAGCTGAGTCAGATGTGATTGTAGGGAAGACCAAGTGATGAAAGAAACGCACAAATACAAAAGAAATTACAATTTATTCATATCATGGTTGGCAAGGAGTGTTAAATATGATACAGTTATCTACGTTACCTGAACTAAGCTAAATATTTGACATTTTAAAAAGATAATTTAATTCTTAAATTACAATTTACAAGTTTTTAAATGTTTTTCTAGACCATGTGGTGTATAATAAAAAGAAATATCAGACATGACATAATTAAACAGATTCAACTAAATTTTCAAATGATATCAGTATTTCATATGTTTTTTCTTTATAATAACCAAGCAATGAAACAGTTTTAGGAATTTCCATCTTCTTGAAGATGATCAACAGATACAATTTTTGTGATGAGAACTACCATCGTAGTATTTACGTCGATTTGAAGTGCAATTTACAGGTGTTTTAGTCATTATCAAGTCATGATGTGCAAATATGAGCATGCCCCAACCATGATATTTAAAATTATTCATTTTCAGTCATCCATGGTGTACATAGTAAAGTACACCAATGTTGAAGAATGATGAAAAGACAGCATGAACAACAAGACAAAAAAAGTAAAGAAGAAAGCAAAGAAGCAAGGAAGCAAGGAACAAAAGACAAAGGACAAAGAAGCAAAGGAGGCGGTTATATTTCCTGCAAGAATTCAGTTAAATTAGCGAACGTGACTCATGCCAGATATTTTATATAGACGAGGATCGATGAAATTAGATAGAGAACTTACCCAGCCTCCTTTGTACTTAAATTTCGAGTCTTTGTCGGGTACTTTTGCGTAGGCCATAGTTGAACGATGACACCTCGTGTCGGCTGTCAGCGTTGAAAAGAAAGGCATAGATATTTCGACCCGCCTAGCTAATCCGTTCACGGCTGTGTTCGCCTTACAACTTTTTTAGAAATATTGCCAATATTGCGAAGTGCGTTCGTTTAAGACATTTTTATAAACATTAAATTAAAATTATTAAATAGTGACGTGTAAATACAAAATAACGTCACAATATATATATATATATATATATATATATATATATATATATATATATATATATATATATATATATATATATATATATATATATATATATATATATATATATATATATATATATATATATATATATATATATATATATATATATATATATATATATATATATATATATATATATATATATATATATATATATATATATATATATATATATATATATATATATATATATATATATATATATATATATATATATGTTATATTTGATGTTTTCACGGGTGAAATATGTAATAATATTTTTATCTCGGTTTTCCCGTGTCAGTAGGTCTTGACTAAGACCATTTGTCTTCCGACGTTTCGCCTGAATATCACCAGGCATTTTCAAGGACTTATCGAAAAGCACGCGCGCGACACACGTCTACTCACACTGAAAGCTCACCGTCAAGTGACTCGTAGCGTACAAGATGGCCGCTTATGTCAAATATTGTTAGCGCGACGTGATTGGCTCCTTGTGACACGCCCACCTGCATTATTATTAGCAACGAACACGACAGCAGGTGGGCGTGTCACAAGGAGCCAATCACGTCGCGCTAACAATATTTGACATAAGCGGCCATCTTGTACGCTACGAGTCACTTGACGGTGAGCTTTCAGTGTGAGTAGACGTGTGTCGCGCGCGTGCTTTTCGTTAAGTCCTTGAAAATGCCTGGTGATATTCAGGCGAAACGTCGGAAGACAAATGGTCTTAGTCAAGACCTACTGACACGGGAAAACCGAGATAAAAATATTATAATATATATATATATATATATATATATATATATATATATATATATATATATATATATATATATATATATATATATATATATATATATATATATATATATATATATATATATATATATATATATATATATATATATATATATATATATATATATATATATATATATATATATATATATATATATATATATATATATATATATATATATATATATATATATATATATATATATATATATATATATATATATATATATATATATATATATATATATATATATATATATATATATATATATATATATATATATATATATATATATGTATATATATATATATATATATATATATATATATATATATATATATATATATATCCCGCAATACTTGTTGCGTCACCTATGTGAAATTCGTATAGGGTTGTTGCGTCCACCAACTTTTCGCGTCCGGTATACGGACGCAAGATAATTTTCACGCCAAAAACTACCATTCTGTTGCTTATACCATAGAGAATCAACTGGCAAAAATTTACATGGAAGCAAAAAAAATATCAAAATATCTTGAAATGAATATTATTAGTTCAACCATTGGCCGCACGGAGATTTATTCAGTGTATATTTTGAAGGTGTATATTTTTACTAAGCCACCGATCGTTTTGCATCCGCGGCAAAATATTACATGTTGACCTTGGCCGCACGGAGATTTGTTCGGAGTATATTTTGAAGGTGATTTATATATATGGCTCCGATCGTCTTGCGTCCGCGCTCAATACTCTTCAACCATGTCTCTGTGACCTTCGCGATAAAATGAATACAATTCAACGCATTTTAAATATTGCCTTGAAAAAGCGCGTACCTACTTACTTTTATTTTTACGACTTCATACAACTGTCGATATATGTATTGATACCTACTTTCTCTCGTGCGCGTACCTACTTACTTTCAGTTTTACAAAGTTCAAACTAGGTATATGTTGATTTGATTATTGTTACTTTCTCATGCGCGGACCTACTTACTTTTATTTTTACATAGTTCATAAAACTATCAATTTGTTTATTGTTACTCTGATGCGCGTACCTACTTACTTACTATTGCAATGTTAATATTTTTTATAGAAAATTTCCATATATCTCAGAAACCATAAAAGCTAGAACACTGAAAATTGGAATCAACATAGACATATACAAAATCTAAAATGAGTTTTTTCAAAAAAATTCCAGGGTTTCTCAAACATTATTTGTAAAGAAAAATATTTTTTTATGATAAATTTATGAGTTTAACTGCCTATGTTTCCATTTTTTTGAATATCGAAAAAAACCGAAAAACCCCAACTAGATAATTTAATTTTCCAACTGTCGATTCGTTTATGAGAATTCAATTCTCTGAATGAATCGTCCTTATTAAGCCAAGATGCGTGTACGAAAGAACATTTTTTATGGCGTAGTGGACTTTTTGCATGCTAATAACATCAACTAGAGGCCTCGCAGCATATATGTTCCATTACATGGATTTACTCATAATACGGAGTAGAACATTTTATGTGAGTTTTGTGTGTCTGTGTGTCCGTCCCCTCTTATAACTTTTGATCCGCTCAATTTACAGAGCCCAAAATTTCAGAATATATAAAAAGTTATAGGCCTACAAAACTTTTATACTTAGAATTTTGAATTTTTGTTTCAGTCAGGGGTTATAAACTTTTGAAATTTTGGTATAATTTTCCATATATCTCAGAAACCATAAAAGCTAGAACGCTGAAAATTGGTATAAATATAGACAAACACAAAATATCAAATGAGTATTAAAAAAAAAATCCAGGGTTTCTCAAACATTTTTTAATAAGAAAAATATTTTTTTATGAAAAATTTATGGGTTTAACTGCCTATATTTCCAAATTTTTTTAAAAACATTGAACAAACCGAAACACCCCAACTAGATAATTTTATTTTCTATAAAAAATATAACCATTGTATTAGCACATCTCAAATTCTTTTTAACAATTTTTATAAAAATTGAATTTAGTGACGACATTCCTTCATACAATTTGTATGGCAGTCGCCTACACACAATATCTAAGAAGACTTAATTGTTTGATACTAATCTCCAAACATACATACATACCATCATGCTGTTTTCATATTCTGGGTAGGATCAAAGGACTGACATCCATACTATCCTATCTTGACATACATACATAATTTAACTGTCACAATCCTTTTCCCATCCTTTTTTTTCTCTTCCCTTCCTTTCCCGTCACAGGCAAACATACATCTTAGTTATATTTAAATTAATGATGTTTAAAATGTTTCATATTTAATATCTGTGGACATATGTAATTGGTCTGTTTATTTTTATTTTATAGTGTATTATACTATTTAAGTATTTTAAGACTGTATTTGTCCCTAAATAAATAAATAAATAAATAAATACCTAGGTAATGTGTTGTATAGAAAACCAAATATCTTTAAATATTAAACAATTTATATTTATGGGTTTATAGTTTGATACTTATTCTTCAACTATACATACTATCGCTATCGACAGTTGGATCTCATGTGTTACATGCAACTAATTTTAAAAATCTGTTGGTTAAAAAATCATCTTATTTTATAATAGACGAGTTTTCAATCGAATGTTGATATTCATTTTCGTTCAGTGTTTGAGTTCCTAAGTTGTTCAAGGTTTCAATCGAATGTTCATAATATAAAATAGTCGAGGTTTCAATCGTATGTTAATATTGGTTTTCGTTCAGTGTTTTATTTTCTAAATATGTATATCTGTTGATTAAAAAATTAACTTAACATATTGATATTAATTATCTTTCAGTGTTACAGTTATTTAATAAATAAATTGTCGTCTATCATTATTTAGAATATGATATTGAATAGTACACAACATTCATTTCGAAATGATTGTTGAATACCTACTATTATTGTTTAATTATTATATTTTTAGTACCTTATGTAAATAAATAAAAAATTAACAAACTCATTCATTTTATTGTTAATCATTGGTATCATACTGTACACTTTCATGGATCGATCCTCACTGCGTTCCACACAATGTGGGGTAACCATCGGCAGGTGAACGGGTGTGCATTATCCTATAAAAAAGCATGCCATGCGCATTTTTGTCGACACACCGGCATCTTTATTAATATATATTTTTTTTTAAATATAAAAAATGAATATGTCCTTGTTAAACAAGTACATATACATCTTCCTACGTTCCCTAAAAAAATCAAATAAATGCATGTGCTATAGGTAAACGAAATCGGTCGAGACAGGATTCGAACTCGCGACCACTGGATTACCAGCCCAGCGCGCTAGCCGCTCTGCCATCGACCCATCCATCCATTAAATTAATATAAATGATATGAGAATATTTTAAAGCTTGGTGACTGTTTATTTTCGATGTCACTAAATGTTTATTAAGGGTCATTTCATTTACTCCGTATATTATTTAAATCATTGGTTTTCTGTGAATTTTTGAGGAGTGAGTATAATTACTTTACCTTTTTTCAAACCATAGATTGGCCGCGTCCCGGCTTAAATAGAAATTCGTTAGTGGTAAACATAATTTCTACATTTCCGTAAAAGGGATTTAGGCTTGTATTATAGACTTCCCGTTCGTCACGCAGATCAGATAACACATTGATTAGCGATCGTTTAGCTTAACTCTTGTTACACATTCTCTTTCGAACTCACCACAGTATCGTGTATTTGCGAAGAAAATAAATAATAATGATACTTTCGAATATTTGTATTATTGCATATGCGCAAACATTGGATTTTTTTCTGTCGGGAGTCAATGTATTTAAGCCCTGTAGGTGCCTTGATTTCCCGGTTCTCCTACAATAAATATTCCAACTTCGTCTCTATTGAGATAATTAAAAATCTGTTAATGATACTTTCAACAAAATTTAAAAATATTACAAACCCGGCAGATGTTGTACTAACTGTGTATAATGGTTGATGTTTATGGCCCGAGATATCAGTTGGCCCTTAAATCGTTGGATTTAGTAATCCAAGTTAAAAGTTTAGGGAAGATTAAATTTCATTCGCGTATTTCAGTGCAAAATGAAACGTCAGTTACGTAATCTTCAACTATAGATATATTTTACGTTTTCTATGGTTATTGTCTATAACGCATCTGTCAAATTCAAGTCAAATTGTAATAACCTTAAATGATACGTGACGCGAAGCTGTGACTAATATTATTTTATTGTTATAACAACACATTATTTTATTTGTTTCATTACACAGCATGTTACTTTTTCAATTTATTATACAGATCGATGTTTTTTTTAATTAAAATCAAACATTGTAGTGAAAAAATGTGATTGAAGAATATGTACTACGTACGTAGTACTTCAATGCAAAATGTATGTACATTTTACAGATAGATATGGAACTAAGTGATAATGGTAAAATAGTGTCTTATGTAGAAAATTTAAGAATACACATTATATATAGAAACAGGATGGATCAATTTAAAAAGTGGGATGAAAAAACATCGCAAAAATAAAGTTGCGTGCCTGACGTTTCATTATGGCTGACAGTTTATTTCGTTTGTTGTCAGGCAATACAATATAATTATGTAAAAAAGAAAATAAATATTAAATACATGAACCACTTCTATATCAAGTCTTTTATTTTAACATCAAAAATAAATCATGATTATAATTATTATGCATAGTTATTTGTAGTATAAAATGAAATAAAACATTAAAGCGTGCGGCGATTAGTACGCCACCTGGCGAAAAAGACTAGAAACAATACTTAACTCAAGATTAAGACACGCAATCCGCCAGAAACGTTGAGTTAAATATTTGTGGTTTAGTGACGTATTTGAGGGAAGATTTGGTACTGAAATACGCAATATTTTTGTTAAACTTGAGTTAAACTCCTAAGGGCCGACTGAAATACTGGGCCTATGTAATCCAACTGTCGATTTGTTTAAGAAAATTTATTTATCTAAACATATCGACAGTACTAAGCCAAGATGCGCGTATTAGGAACATTTTGTATACCTACCATAGTGGACTTATTGCATGCAAAAAACACAAACTTAGAGGCTTCGCAGCAAATATCATATTCTATATAATGTCGTCCATCATACCATCATGCTGTTTTCATATTCTGGTTAGAAAAAAGGACTGACCTCCATACTGTCCTATCTTGACATACATACCTACATCTGTTGTATAGAAAACAAAATATCTTAAAATATTCAATAATTTGGATTTATGGGTTTATAGTTTGGTACTTATTCTTCAACTAACATACTATCGTTATCGATAGTTGGATCTCGTGTATTACATGCAACTAGTTTCTTATTGTTTTTTTGCGTTTATCTTAATTACATATTTCAACTGTCGATTTGTTTAAGAGACCTTTGTTCTCTTAACATATCGACAATGTTTCAAGCCAGGATACGCGAGAATTGTATGCAGGGTCTACTTTTTTCACGGCTTTTCAAAGTCATAAAACACCAACATAGTGGCTTCACAGCATATATGTTCCATACACGGATTTACTCAGAATTCGGAGTAAAATATTTCGTGTGAGTTTTGTGTGCGTATGCGTGTGCTTGTGCGTGCGTGCGTGCGTGCATGCGTGCGTGCGTGCGTGCGTGCATGCGTGCGTGCATGCGTGCGTGCGTGCATGTGTGTGTGTGTGTGAGGGTGTGTGTGTGTGTGTCCGTCTCCCCTTATAACTTTTGATCTGCTCAATTTACAGAGCCCAAAACTTCAGAATACATAAATAGTTATAGGCCTACAAAACTTTTATACTCAGAATTTTGAATTTTTGTTTCAGTCAGGGGTTATCAACTTTTGAATTTTTACTTTATTTTTCCATATATCTCAGAAACCATAAAAGCTTGAACGCTGAAAATTGGTACGAACATAGACAAATACAAAATCTCAAACGAGTTTTTTCAAAAAAATTCCAGAGTTTCTCAAACATTTTTTATTAAGAAAAACATTTTTTTAAATTTATGTGTTTAACTGCCTATATTTCCTTAGTTTTTAATAATATCGAAAAAAACCGAAACAATCCAAATAGATAATTTAATTTTCTATAAAACATAGTAACATTGTAGTAGTACATCTCAAATTTACATAAATTGAATTTAGTGACGACATTGCTTCATACGATTTCTATGGCAGTCGCCTATACACAATATTATAATATATTATGTAGGTATCTACATTCATGTTTATAAATTTATTTAAAATTATTTCTCACGTAACTCTTGCTTATCGGGGCTGGAAACACTAGGTAAATAAATTAGATGAAATTGTCGAATAGCAATGAAATGGCCACATGCACAGGGTGCAAGGAAGTATTTATTATTATTTTTAAATTTTATATATATTTTTTCAATGGCGAGCCTTTGAATTTTGTTTTGTTTTATAATTTATTTTGAAAGAAATAATGTTTGGGTACATATTAAATTTATATGATGTACCTAGTACGTAAGTACTTCATCTAATAAATAGTGACATTAAACAAAGTAGGGACCTATGTAGTGTGTTTTATATAATATTTAAATAATGAATTTCCCCAACATTTTTTAACACAAAATTATCTTTTGACTAAATATATCACAACAAAAAAATCAAATAAAAACTTTTGTTATTTGTATAATATACGAGTACTTCAAAATATATAAAAGATTCATAAAATCCTAGATGTTATACTCCCGGTTGATATCTATATGAAAATTTAAAAAAAAGTTCAACGCTCTTAAATTTGTGCATGCCTTTCGATTACACGATTGTATAAAACTCTACGATAGAGGAGATCAAATGTTTGTTGGTGTAACATCGTTGAAAAAATATTGAGATGGTCTTATGTTATAATAATGTAGTTTTCTTCAAAACTGCGTATAAAAACACCGTCGGACTCAACAGTAAGCTGTCAATAAATTGAACAATAATTCACAATATGTTTCTAAACATCGTAGGTATTTAAAAAAACATAGTTGTTAAATTGATAATATCAGTCCATCGACATTGAAATAAACATCCCTATAATATAGAACGAGCAATTTAATTGATATATTTTTTTTAATATCCTTATTGATATTACAAAAGATGTTTTTAATTTTACTCTGACACTAATGAACATTCGGACAAACTTCACCATCACACCACAGATGTTTGTCATAACATTGTACGTAAGTTAATGTAAAATAATCCTTACAAATAATAAGTAAAATGTTGTTACTACGCATGTTGATGTTAACTCATTATGGACAGTATTTATGTCTTCAATACGCATGTCTGGAGCAAAGCACGGACCGGGACACTAGCGTCTACACCTAGCTTTTCCCGATTTCTGATTGGTTGGTAGGCGGTAACTTTGAACCGGATGTACCATGTGTAAATGTTAACAGACGAAAAAAATAAAACCAAAAATATTTTGTTTTCAGGGATTTATATATATTTTTTTTTTATCGTGAATAAAATAAAATGTAGGTATGCATTAGTAAATAATTATTTTGTATATTTCAATGTATATTTACTATAAGATTCTTAGTAAAACAAGAACTTTACTTTTTAATAATTTAAATTATATTTAAAGAAAGTATTAAGCTATACCTATTATATGTTCATGGTGTCACAATTTAATCGATTGATTTCTTCCAGAATTATGTTAATAAGTTTTAAATCTTGGAAATCTGTATAATATTTATATGTACCTACATTTAAAGAACTTGATTATTTTAAATTTTATCGAACCGTCGAGATGTTTACAATAATTAATTTCTATCATCCGTATTAAAAAAATTACGAAGTGGTCTACAATCATAGACTTTGCAACATATACTTATATAATATATGGATGAACTCAGAAAAAATTCTATATATACATATTACACCGCCGTGGCACAGTTGGTAAGCCGTTCGATTTCTGAGCGGGCGTCCTGTTTTCGATTTCCAGCAGAGGAGAAATTTATTTCATTAAAATTTTGCTTCTCTGGGCTGGAAACACTGGTTAGGTGGAAGAAATTGCCATACGGCAATAAACTCGCAACTTGCGCAGGGTGTAAGGAAGTGTACATTATTATTATACATCAACTAAAAGAACCTTCGCAACAAATAATGTTCTGTACATGGATTTATTCAGAATTCGGAGTAGAACATTTAGTGTGTCCGTCCCCCCTTTATAACTTTTGATCCGCTGAATGCACAGAACCCAAAATTCCGGAATGTATAGATAGTTATAGGCCTACAAAACATTTATACTCAGAATTTTCGTTTCTGTCAGGGGTTATCAACTATTTAATTTTTACTTTATTTTTCCATATATCTCAAAAAACATAAAAGCTAGAAGGCTGAAAATTGGTATAAATATAGACAAATACAAAATCTCAAATATGTTTTTTTTAAAGTTCCAGGGTTTTTAAAATATTTTTTAGGATAAATTTAAGTATGTGTTTAACTGCCTATATATATTTCCAAAGTTTTTAAAAATACCGAAACACCTCAATTAGATCATTTAATTTTCTATTAAAAATATGAACATTGTAGAAGAACATCTCAAACTTTTATTTACAATTTTTATAAAAATGAAATTTAGTGACGACATTGTTTCATACAATTTGTACGGCAGTACATTATACAATTTCTACGGGTACGCAATAGTTTGATACTTAATCTCTAACATACATCATGTGTATAGGGTCATTACTGCAAATGACATGATTCTGAGTAATTTGAGATTGAATATTGAAACAAAAGCTAAAGTTCCAAATCTCTTTTTGAATATCTATAAAACAACCATATTGAAACAATTGTGTAAGAGACCACTGCTTCCAAGTAGAAGACAGTCCGTTTAGCACTAAAAAGTTATTTTTTCGTCCTACTGCATCCATAGTTCATTTTTGAATAAATTTTAAGATTTGACGCTATAGTCTTAAAGATGCGATTTATGTTAATGTTCCTATGTCCTTTATTTTCTATTGTTAAATAATTACCATGTTATCCGGGGCGGAGACAAATCCAACAAATAAGAGATTACAATTGTTCCAGCTGTTCTTGAATTATAAATAGTGTAACTCATCTGACTTTCTTTTATTTATATAGATTTCCTTCCCATTTATTAAAACTTTTTATTGGTTGATACTTTCTTCCTATATTATGAATTATTTGTAAAATATATTATATTGAAACTGTTGGTTTTCATTTTATTTAATAAGTTTAAGTTCCAATTTTAATTATTGTAACGACTTCTCACCTTTATACATTAGAAAAAGTTTCCTATTACAAAGCCTATATTTATATACAGTTAGAATAGAAGTTTCTATAATTCAATTATATGTAAATGAGATGTGTAAAAATGTTAAAAACTAATAATTATACAGAGAAGGAAGAAGTTGCCCAAGGAAAAATCGAACATTATATGAAAAATATTCTAGAAGAAGGAAATGTTAGATGAACATGTATGAATGTAGGCGAGGTGAAGAATGTATGCCAGGATAGAAGTGTGATGCTCGGCTCTCCGCCTACTACAAAAGTAATATAGCATGAAGATATGAATCTGTTTTTATTGTTTAAAGAAAAAATGCATTCAATTTTGAATATTAGATAATGATAAATCACTTGAAAAAATGGCAGTGAAAATAAATAAGAGTACTGAGTTGGACGTTTTGTGGATTATTGCTCCCAATGTGAAAAAAACTGAAGACAATACTTAAGATCCATTTGACCACCCACACATGAGTACCGATAAACAATGTTATTTAAATTGATTGTAAAAGTTCCACATCACAAGCAATATTTATACATTTTTTAAGAAAGATGTTGTATGCAGTTAGTGACTCATTGAAGGTCAAAATAAAACATGTTTTGAATTGTGTTTTCAGTCTGGATCTGTGAGACGATTAATATCGTAAGTCTCCAGAATGTGGCAACTTGTTATGTGGTGCGTGTTAAATTAATATTTGTCATAGTACCTGTTAGTTGCCTGAGAAGCAATATTAAATAAATAAATATATTTACTGATTATTCATAACAAAATATATACATAATATTATCAATCATTCTAAACAATACATAATAGGCCCTATTCAGATTCGACTAAAAATTTTATACAGAATTTTAGTATATGAGAAATATCAAAAAGTTGATTGCATTTATACGGGACTCATTACGTCACACCGCGCGGATAAAATCTTTTTATCCACGGTTGGCCGATATTTTAGATGTCTTCGTACTCTGAATTGAATCAGAATTGCACATAATATGTCCTATTCTGATTCGTATAAATTTATCCGTCTGAATTTTAGTATATGAGAAATGCCAAAAAGTTGACTGCATTTATATGGGACTCATTACGTCACACTGCACAAATGAAATCCTTTTACACAAGTCGCCCGTTGGTAATAGACCACTTCTTACTCTGAAACGAAACAGAATAGGGCATATTGTAAGAAGTAATAATAATAGGAGAGAATGTATGTAAACAAAAAATTTGTAGAAATAAAAAAAAATGTTGAAATGGTTAATTTATTGAATAAGCTGTTATTTTACATTTACTTATATGAAATGAATGTGGTGGTGTACCACTAGATCGTCTCCCTTTTTGGTCCTTATGTAGATGACATAACCATGATGCTGTTGGTTAAACCTGTGGAAATAATTACAAATAAAAAACTGTGAACACTGTGCTGGAAGAATGCATGCAAAGAAAAGCATGTTCCTAGATATAACGGGGACATTCGACAATGCGTGGTGGCCGCTTATTCTGGCCAACCTGAAGCTGCGGGGTTGCCCTCGTTGAGTGAAGGGAGCACCTAGCTGGGCAAGCCTCTAGGCGAGTTAGGGTTGTCGATGAAGTTCGCTACCTAGGTGTCGTCCGAATGTCAAGTCCTCGGCTGAAAAAGTAGCGGCCTTGTTTATGACATTTCGCAGGATCAGCAGGAGTAACTGGGGACTCCATTCGGGTAGGGTGAGGGCTATATACAAGGCAAAGTATATTGCCCAGATCGCATACGCATCTGAAGTTTGGTCCCATCGGCTGAGCGTTGGCTCGGTTGCTCTTGCGATCCTGAGGGGCCAGCATCCTCCCTTGCTTGCTGTTACAGGTACGTATCGCACGGCGGCCAGTGACAGTCTTCCGGTCATCACTGGTGTTCTGCCTGCTGATATTGAGGTGCGGGAGTTTGTCGCACATAGGAGTATCAGGCTCAATAGACGGGCTGAACATGTAGGAGTGATTGTTTGTATTGTGCCAGGAATTGGTGGTCTGAGTGGGGCCATCAGTAGTCAGAGAAAGGACGATGAAAGTTTGGCAAGAGCGCTGGGATAGAGGAGGAACTGCTAGGGTTACCTATTAGTTTTTCCCTGACCTAAGAAAGAGGATGCGTATGAGATCGCTGGCACTGTGCCACTATGCGTTGCAGCTCGTGTTAGGAGACTATGATAGGAGGTATGTGTGCTTGACCGCCCGGCCAGTTTGGTTTGGCGAAGTGCTGGCGAACCATCACAATGTAGCTCCAGAGACCGGGTTACCCCCGGTCAAAGATCTCGTATAGCGATGTCCTAATCTGGCATGGAATGATGCTTGATGTGCGTGTCTCACGCTGGGAGTGGCTGGGATGACCGGGTTTACCCCTGGTCGAGGATTTCGTACAGCAGTGGGCCTAACCTGGCCTGGAGTGATGCTGTAGCGGGGTGGTCGACGACTCGTTGACAATTCGTGCCGTCCTTTCTCCCTCGTGGAGGTGTCTGGTTGCATGCCCCCGTCTGGGTGGGTCCTCCTTCCTTGCGTTGATGTTAGCTATCGCATCTAGTAATGCGGGTGCGATGGTCTAGAAGCACCTAGAAATTAAGATTAGTTTTAATTAGTAAGGTGTATTAGGTAGGCGTCACCCCCTGGATAGGGGCACTGAGAATCCATAATTTAGCAGGCGGGGTTTGTTGGGAAGAGCACATCCGGCGAACTCAGAGCCCGCGTGCATAAAAAAATATTTGCAACTAAGTGCGGGTAAAGAGGTGCTAACGCGCCTGAGATACCCGTGTAAGCGGTGGATGACTTTCAGTGTCCTTCGTCTTGACAAGAGCTGCATCTAATGTTTACTTCTCCTGAACCTCCTCGGGGATGGTTAGTGTTGAGGAGGTAGATGGACCGGTGGCTCTCCCCATTACGTCTTCCACTTCAGCCGCTAGTGCGACTGGACTAGGACAGTGCTCGATGACGAAATTGTACTCTTGCAAAAACATGGCCCGGTTGTCCGTCACCATAGTTAATCGTCATCCTCCAATGAATGGTCGGTACTTCCATACAACGGTACTTCACCCACACCACTGCGAGGTCCTCTTTTTTGTTCGAATGGCATTTCCTGTCTGCCTCACCGAACTTGCAGCTTGAATATGAGATAATCTCCCGTGACCCGTCCTCGTTCTGGTGAAATAGCAAGTTGCTGCTCCATCTTTACTCACATCAGTTTGCAAGATGAACTCCCTGTTGAAATTGGGCCTGGCGTGTCCACTTGGATGATCTCTTCGGGCTAAGTAGGTCCGTTAATGGGGCCGCTATGGTCGTGATCCTTGGCACGCGTTCCGGCAGCCAATTACATAGCCCAAGAAACGCTGTGAGTTCCTTCCTTGTCCGCAGGGGCGGCATCTCTCTCAAGACTCTCTCATGCACCGGTTGTAGGGTGTTTCTACTGGCCGACACCATGTGGGCCAAATATTCAATGGTTGGAGAGCCGATCTTACATTTTTCTGGTGCGCACTGCAGCCCGAACTCAATCTTTCGAAAATTAACCTATGGTGTTATGGTGGCTCTCCCAATCGACTGAATACACGACAATGTCATCTACATACACCATGACAAACTTCTCGAAGTACCCGGCCAGTACTAGTTGGCTCATCATCCTCTGAAAGTTTCTGCAAATGAGCTGTCAAAGTTGGTATTAAATGCGAAAATTTTAGCAAATTTTATAAATTTGATTTATAATAATTTATAATTCAAATAATAAAGCAACTCGCTCACGCGAGTCGCTATTGTTATTATAAACAACCATAAACCTAACTGAAAATTTATACCCAATGCTGAATAACAAATGGGCGGTGTAGACACTACTGAAAAGACAGTGTCTGTAGTGTAAACGGTCACTGTCCACCTACCATTTTACTTGTTACTTGCCATTTTACTAAACCAATGTTAACAAGACATTATGTATTTTTACTAAAAACATTTTAAATTAACACAACAGGTAAGATTTTGACATACAAGTATGGCTTGTTAAAAAAAATTCAAATATATCACCTTTATCTTTAAGCTCGACAAGACCCTGGTGGCTAAAGAACATCTAATTTTCAAACTTTCAGACACAGCTACCGTCGTGGTGAGTTTATAAGATGGAATTTCTTTGTACAGGTTCTCATAATATGTTGGTTTCTCAACCAATCCGGTTGTTTAACTTGTCATGAACTTTTCCCTTGGAACTCTTCTAGAAATTAAAAAAATAATCACAATATACAAACAGAAGTGTCAAACTAGTGATTTTTACAGCTATCATTCATAGTATATCAGTATTATTGCCTTCACAGACACACAAGTATTTAATTAACTGAAATTATATAAGAATAAGAATAAGTATAACCTAACAAAATTTGACAAGTGACTATTTAAAAAATACCTTCATTTTAACTTTGCCTTCTTCGGATCCTTCCTTCTTATTTTGGGTATATTGTATCTGCTGTACCAAAGACTTTTGTGTGTTTTTTGGGCGGCTAAATGAATAAAACAACATATTGTTAAATCTGACAGTTTAAAGTTATAACTTTTTGCGGCAACGTAAAACAAAACACACCACTGTTAATTATAGAACAACATTTTTACAGGGGGTTATTTAAAACACTGTACAACATAATAGTAAAGTTAAATTACCAAAAATCAATAAGAAAAAACAAATAAACTCACCATGCTGTCTTGATAATGAGATCCAGTCGGAAGCATAGAAAAGAGAACCATATGGTCGGAAGTCGGACGGAAGTCGGAGAAGCAGCCGGAAGATCGTCCGGATCGTCGTTTTGACAGTACACGCCCCTATCTCGCCCTAGCCAATCAGAGAGGAGCCAATGCAAAAAAGAAAAGCTAGGGCTAGACGCTACTGACCGGGACAGTGTTCTGTCCTTTTCTAACACATACCAATGAAGCGCTATCTGTGTCGCTCACAATCACGGATCGGCAAAATTTCGTATTACTATGAGATAATATGTAGAAAAATTACGTTCATATAAATTATGCACACAATCCTATAATATACGAATTTTGGCGCTATATACAAACACGCATCTACTAACAAAGTTACTAGGTACCATTATAACGTATTTTGGCAAGTGTTTTGAATAAGTTTTTTGGATATAATATATATTTATTAATTTTAGAAGGCAGTGTAGTGCACTTATGTACACACTAAGAAATCGCCTGTGTACAGAAGGCGTAGTAATAAAGCTAGAACAAATGGACGTGAAAACTATATAAAATATACGGAATATATAAAATATCGAAAAATATACACATGGACGCAGGTATGATGTCAATTATGCATAGGAAAGTTTTTAATATACACCGGAAGTAGTAATAAAGATAGAAAAATGGACGTGAAAACTATATGAAGAAATATATAAAATATACAAAAAATATACACCGGACGCAGTAATAAAGATAAAAAAATTGACGTGAAAACTATAGGAAGATATTTGTAAAATATACAAAAAATATACACATGGACGCAAGTATGAAAATGACGTGTCAAACGTACCAAAATAGGATAAAACTGAATATTTATATTTTTCAATTTACAAGAAAAACCTTATGGCTACAATGATTGTGAGCAACAAATAGCTCTAAATTCACTGACATAAACCTAAAATAATAAGTAGAAGTGGTGGACGCCGATCTGTCGGATATTTGGCGGACGCAAAAAATGTAGTGGGATCTATATATATATATATATATATATATATATATATATATATATATATATATATATATATATATATATATATATATATATATATATATATATATATATATATATATATATATATATATATATATATATATATATATATATATATATATATATATATATATATATATATATATATATATATATATATATATATATATATATATATATATATATATATATATATATATATATATATATATATATATATATATATATATATATATATATATATATATATATATATATATATATATATATATATATATATATATATATATATATATATATGTTATATTTGATGTTTTCACGGGTGAAATATGTTATAATATTTTTATCTCGGTTTTCCCGTGTCAGTAGGTCTTGACTAAGACCATTTGTCTTCCGACGTTTCGCCTGAATATCACCAGGCATTTTCAAGGACTTAACGAAAAGCACGCGCGCGACACACGTCTACTCACACTGAAAGCTCACCGTCAAGTGACTCGTAGCGTACAAGATGGCCGCTTATGTCAAATATTGTTAGCGTGACGTGATTGGCTCCTTGTGACACGCCCACCCGCTGTCGTGTTCGTTGGTAATAATATTTTATCATTATTTTTGTGTTGTGATTTATTGTTAATTTTAGATGTGACATTAATATTATTATTGTTGTGTTTTGGGGTTATTTTCGCTATGGTATTATTAATATTATTATTGTATTGTTTGTCATATAAAATGTTCTTCCAGGTACTAGGCAAACGAACTCCGTCGTCCCGATTGTTCATTATATCCCTTCTCTTATATATTTCTATAGCTTCCCTGTAAATTCTGAGAGGTTCACTGTTTAAACTTGCTATTATTTTTGAATGGTCAAAATCTATTGTATGTCCTTCTGTGAGTGAGTGTTGTACAAGTGAGGATGTAAGTTTTTTGTTTCTCATGTCGACTCTGTGCTCCGCTATTCGTGCTTCAACTTTTCGATTGGTTCTTCCTACATAAGTCTTATTGCACGATCCGCACGGTATTTCATATACTCCATGAGCTTCAAGTGGAATGATGTCTTTCGGGTTTCTTAGAAAGGTTGATATTTTATTTGTTGTGCTGAAAACGGTACGTATGTTATTTTTGTTTAATAGACGGCTGATTTTATCGGTGACGCCTTTGATATATGGTAGTCGGGCTGTTGATAATGGTGTTTCATTGGATTTTTCTTTCACTGTTTTTGGACTCTTTAATGCTTTGTTTATTATATAGTCTGAGAAACCATTACAACGTAGAGCATTTTTCGTGTATTCTAATTCTTGTTTTTTATGCTCGTGGTCTGTAATTCTTTTTGATCTTGTTATTAGTGTTTTTGCGACTGAGCATATTTGTGCGGGGTGATGATTGGACGTTGCGTGTAGGTATCTATCGGTGTGTGTGGGCTTTCTATATACTGTGTGCCCCAGTTTACCGTTTGCTTTTTTTAACACTAAAACGTCTAAGAAAGGTATTTGTCTGTTATTTTCCTTCTCCATTGTAAACTTTATATCTTTATGAATGCTGTTAATATTGTTCAAAAAATTATTTAATTCTTCTTCTCCGTGAGACCATACTACGAATGTGTCATCCACATATCTTAGCCATTTCTTTGGTTTGAGTATTACTTTCTTTAAAACTTCTTCTTCAAACCTCGTCATAAATAAGTTGGCGACTGCTGGTGACAATGACAAACCCATAGGTGCTCCTTTTATTTGTTTGTATGTCTTATTGTTGTAATAAAAAAATGTGTTATTTAAACAGTGATAAAATAAATTTAAAATATCGTCTGTGGTATTGAGTGTTTCTTTGATTATGTCTAGTGTCTCGTTAATTGGAATATTTGTAAATAAAGAAACAACGTCAAAACTCACAAGAATATCTGTACTTTCCAGTTCTAAGTCAGTGATGAGTGATATGAAATGTTCTGAGTTTTTGACATAGGAGTCTGCGGATTCTACATAGGGCTGCAACATATTCGCGAGGAATTTAGAAAGCATTTGTAACGGCGAACCAATGGAACTAACAATTGGTCTGAGAGGAATATCTTTCTTATGAATTTTTGGAAGACCATATAATTTTGGAAAGCGTGACGACTTCTCTCGTGGAATAAGTGACTTCTTGATATCATCACTAAGTTTTGTTTCCATTATTTTAGTTTTCGTGGTTTTCTCAAGATACGTGATTGGGTTGCTTGCATGTATTTTGTATGCTGGGTCTTCAAGGATATCGGTCATTTTCGATTTATAATCTTCACTGTTCATCACTACTGTGGCATTGCCTTTATCAGCTGGAAGGATTATCAAATCTTTGTTGTTGCGTAATTCTTTGAGGGCTATTATTTCTAGTTTTGATAAATTGCATTTTGGTGGTGTATTTTTTCTTAAAATCGAGCATGTTTCTTGTCTAATTGTTTCGGCAGTATTATTGGTGCATTTGTGAATGGCTGATTCAACCGCTGTAATTATTTCTTCTTTAGGAATAGTTTTATATGATACACCATAGTAGACGTGTGTCGCGCGCGTGCTTTTCGTTAAGTCCTTGAAAATGCCTGGTGATATTCAGGCGAAACGTCGGAAGACAAATGGTCTTAGTCAAGACCTACTGACACGGGAAAACCGAGATAAAAATATTATAACATATATATATATATATATATATATATATATATATATATATATATATATATATATATATATATATATATATATATATATATATATATATATATATATATATATATATATATATATATATATATATATATATATATATATATATATATATATATATATATATATATATATATATATATATATATATATATATATATATATATATATATATATATATATATATATATATATATATATATATATATATATATATATATATATATATATATATATATATATATATATATATATATATATATATATATATATATTTATATATATATGGTTGGATAATTTATATAGCGCCGTTTTCGTGAAAACTCACCTCAAGGGCGCTATGAAGTCTTATTATATTTCCTACTATTTTTCGGTGACGTTCTCTTATCTGCAGTGACGTCCTATTATTATAGATGACTTCCTCATATCTCTTGTAATGACTTATTATATTTCCTACTATTTTTCGGTGACGTTCTCTTATCTACAGTGACGTCCTATTATTATAGATGACTTCCTCATATCTCTTGTGATGTCATGTTATATTTCCTACTATTTTTCGGTGACGTTCTATTATCTACAGTGACGTCCTTTAATTGTTCCTACTATTTTTCGATGACATCCTCACATATCCAGTGACGTCCTATTATAAAAAAATATTAAAATAACAATATAACTTTATTTATTTCCACTAATTTATTTTTATTCCACAACAAGTTTCAAGAACTACCGTTCTCTTCTTCAGGTGGGTTTAAACTGAAAAAGAGAACGGTAGTTCTTGAAACAAGTTGTGGAATAAAAATAAGTAAGCGGAAGTAAACAATTTTTCCACAATATTTTTTATATTAACGACCGAACGTTTTCGCCAAGGTGACTTGGCATTTTCAAGATCCAAACGAAACTTTCGTTTTTCGTTTCGTTTAGGAAAGTTTCGTTTGAACCTTGAAAATGTCAAGTCACCTTGGCGAAAACGTTCGGTCTTAAATTTAAAAAATATTGTGGAAAAATACAAAGTTATTTATTTTTTCATTAAAATGGATTTCCACTCTGTAAACACAAAAACTCTAGAATCATGTTATTTTAAAAAAATTTTAAAATGAATTTCCACAATGTCCACAAATTTCGATGACTTCCTCATATATCCAATGACGTCCTATTATAAAAAAATATTAAAACAACAATATAACCCTGTCCACCTCCACCCGCCTATTCCCACTACACAACCAGTTTCAAGAACCACCGCTCTCTTCTTCAGGTGGGTTTAAATTGAAAAAGAGAACGGTAGTTCCCAAAACTAGTTGTGGAACAAAAACAAGTAAGTGTAAACAAACAAAGCCACATTGCTATTTTGAACAAATCAACAATCTTGCACTCTCCCGCAACATTCCTCACATCAACGACCGAACGCCCTCGCCAAGGCGACTTGGCGTCTTCAAGGTCCAAACGAAACTTTCGTTTTTCGTTTCGTTTGAACCCCGAAAACGCCAAGTCACCCCGGCGAAAACGTTCGGTCGCTAATACAAAAAACACTGCGCAAAAACACAAGGTCACTTATTCATTCATTTAAATGGATTTCCACTATGTAAACACAAAAACTCTAGAATCATGTTATTTTAATATTTTTTTAAAATGAATTTCCACAATGTAAACGCCTTCTAATTCTAAAAATAAAACACAATCTCAACATTCTGGCCTGTGTCTGTCCGTCACTGAAGTTTTGTAGCGAGACTGCGAGACCGAGTCGACAACCACCCTGCACCATGTCGAACAAATAAATGACTGATTTAATGAACGATGAGCAAATGAGAATATTGTGTGGTGCGCTGTCATCATATTTTTGTAGGAAGCACACAAAATGATATGATTCCTCTTACATGAGATTCTGTAATCGTATTATAGTAGAATTCACTCAAAATAGTATGATTTAATATTAAAATTTGATGCTTACTCTGACAATAAGACGATTCTGTAATCGTATTTAGTATGTTTCACATAAAATAATATGACTGTAGTATAAATTAATGTTCCATACCTTAAAAAGTTTCACATAATTTTATCACACTAAATTAGGGGACTTCATCGTATTTTCAGTGACACTTCTTCATAATAAACTGTGAAATCTTTATAAATACGGTGACTCGTCACTGTTTTTTATGATTAGGTATAATCTTATTTATGAATATCACGTAAATTTATAGGACAGTGGACTATTATTTAATGTGATCAATTTTTAAGATTATGAGCATCATAATTCTTCGTTATTTACTCAAATAATTCGATTCCATCTTACACATTTCAATGATAGCGTAATATTCAATGATTATTTCATTATTTTAGGTGACCGCACCTATTATTATACTTACGTCATGATATTTTTAGATTACACCAAATTGACATTTTTTCAGTGTGGCTGCAAGCAGCAACCGATAGAAGGAAGTGGAAGAATATGGAAGAGGCCTATATCCAGCAGTGAAGGACAGAGGGCTGAAGAAGAAGAAGAAGATATTAATTTTGCAATATCTAAAATAGTGGTGAGTGTATTCTTAATTAAATATACAGCTTCCTCCCAACATACATTAACCCCTATATGTTTATATACGTCTATGTATTTGTATGTACCTCTTTTCTATTCTTCTCTTTTCTGTACTTCTTTTCGTCTAAATAAATGTTTATTTATTTATATAGCAAGGAAGGAATGTGAAGGGAGAAGCAAAGGGAAAGAGAGGAACGGTGACTTTTATATCATAAGTTAGGAAAATTTCAACCCGAATTCCTGAAATATTTTAAAATGTCGATAAAACCTTTTGACAAATTACTTGAAATTATCAGGGAGACAATTTCGTGATATATTAAAAAAAAATTATACCTATATTTTTCGTTTATACTAGATGTATTAATTTTGCAATTGTAATGCCCACTTTGATGTATGCCAGTGAAACAAGGACGTGGCGAAAGACGCATGAAAGTAGAATAAATGAGATCACTAAGAAGAGTATGTAATAGATTTTTATTTTTAACTATCTTAATTGTCGACCAGTTAGCGAATTACCGATGACAATACACGATTTTTGTGATATCTCGTCGACACGAAGATTTGGGATTCGGCCTTCCTCCATTCGCTGAACGTTCCCTAACCATTGAAGCCGATGTATTTTAATATATTTTACTATGTTAGGATCACTGTAAAGGTTCTCCAGCTCATGGTTGTATCTTATCCTCCATATTCCACTCTCACAAAGAGGCCCAAAGATTTTTCTCAAAACCTTTCGTTCAAAAACCAACAGCGCTTTTTCATCCTTCCTATTAAGAACCCAGCATTCAGCACCATATTATACAAGTACTGGTTTCAGCAATGTTTTATACAATAACAACTTAGTATTTCGTGTCAACAATCGGGACTTGATTGAAAAGAAATAGCATTTATTTGCCACAGCTATTCGTCTTTTAATATCGACACTAACATCGTTGTTACTGGTTATTATTGACAACCCACAGTTTCTCGACTTTATGACTCACATAATATAATATTTTATTTGCTCAACAATAAGTAGAAAGCAATGCGATATTTTTTTAATATTTTCTACGGAGAGAATTGCAGTAAACTTCTCTCGCTCTTTCGTATTCA
This sequence comes from Molanna angustata, assembly GCA_963576475.1. Classification (NCBI taxonomy): domain Eukaryota; kingdom Metazoa; phylum Arthropoda; class Insecta; order Trichoptera; family Molannidae; genus Molanna; species Molanna angustata. Next base: position 5,081,726 of record OY754989.1, on the reverse strand, counting down.
AAATCTCTATTCTCCGCTTTCTTGTTGCCGACAATCGTGATTTTGCCCATTAATGTGTCGACACAAAGCTAGTTTATTCAAGAAGAAAAATATTCATTTAAAATTTATAAAAATATTCATTTAACTTTGTAACATTTATCTAAATGTTACAAAGTTACCTTTACTCGTAACCGTAATAAAGTAATCCATAATTATAATATTTCTGGGTCGCTCTTATCAAACAAAGACTGTGTATGTGATCTTGGAGTTATTCTGGACTCAAAACTTACTTTTGAGGCTCATATTAATAGCATAGTCACTAAGGCAACAAAGAGCCTCGGTTTTGTTCTAAGAACATGTAAATTTTTCACCAACTTCAGAACGTTCTTGCTCCTTGACAATAGTTATGTTCGTCCACATTAAGAGTATTATTCACAGATTTGGAACCCACGCTACAGTATATACGTTGATCGACTAGAAAGAGTTCAAAAACGATTTCTAAAATTCTTAAACTTCAAATCATATAACATATACAGTTCTTATGATGAAATTGAGAAACATTTCCGAATGAAAAAAATCGTACACAGGAGAGAAGTTGCGGATCAAATGTTTCTCTTTAAAATTATTAATTCAAAAGTTGACTGTCCTGATTTATTAAATAAAATTAATTTCCATGCGCCGTTGCGAAATGGCAGATTGAACTACTTGTTTTATGTTCCTCGAAGTAACACTAATTCTAATCAAAATGAGTTTATCAAAAGGGCTTGTAACTTCTATAATGTCAACCTCTCAGCCAGTATCACACATTCTGATATATTCACCGCTAGTAATAACGCATACAAAAAATATCTCTATAAGTGCATAGCATGAACTCGTATGATGAATTTTTTTTTTTTTTGTTAGTTATTTTTGTTTTTTCTAATATTATCTTTTGTATACTTTTATTTACATTTTGAGTTGTTGTTTGTAACAAAAATATAACAATTTAACTGTCACAATCCTTTTCCCATCCTTTTCCTTTCCCGTCACAGGCAAACATACATCTTAGTTATATTTAAATTTATGATGTTTGAAATGTTTTATATTTAATATCTGTGGACATATGTAATTGGTCTGTTTGTTTTTATTTTATAGTGTATTATTCCATTTTAGTATTTTAAGACTGTATTTGTCCCTAAATAAATAAATAAATAAATAAAATATAGCTTCTGTAAAGCACCTGAGTATAAAATAGTATTTCCACTATTTTCGATTATCATCTTATCGTAATCGAAATACACAACAACAGCTCATATTGATGGATAGAGAGAAGAGAATATTACATCTACATGTTTGCGAACTTCTTCCGTCGTATCGGATGTCTTTAGGGAAGACACCCACTCTAACCTCTTGGTATAACACACCACTTTCAAACACGGTTTGGGTATTATATTATGCGCACGGCGCGAAGTTTTAGTTGATTGATAGGTATAACAACGTGAAATATGTATATTTCGTCTAGTGTCGAAACTATTGAACTTCTTTTAACTGTCAGTGAAACGTACACGGAGACGAGTTGTAGACGATTATACACGTATGGTAATAATTTATTTTATACGATGGTGCACATCCGCACACGTGTCCGCACCATGATCGTATATTATGAAATATAGATGGTTCAGAGGCTAAACATACATAATTACGCCCCAGAACCGACCTGAAAGTTGAAAAAACTCCTCGAGCGAGACAAACAAAACTTTGTATAAACAAAATATCGTAAAATATGGCATTGTTACTTCAAGACCAAAAGTCCCATTTTAAATTAAAAATTTGCCTGTTTGTTTAGCGAATACATAATAAATGTTATTAAACTCGAATCAAAACTCAAACATTGGATGACAAACATCATTAGAGGTGTATTAAAGTTGTTTTCTATAGCTGGTGTGGATGATATTGGGAGGAGTTTATTTAATTAATATTATTATATCAGAAAGGTTGCGATTTAAAGTACGTGTTCAAATTACTTCCCAATAACATTCACCACTATATAAGATATTGCAAATTTAATAATCAGTTAATTTAGTTTAAATAGAAATAATAATTGAGTGATGAAGGGCTTCATAATAAAAGAGGACTCCAATTGTCTTGAAGAGTTGTGCCGAGTCCCTGTATCGACCTATCACGCATTTGATGAGAAACTCATTTAACACCGGAAGGCTCCCTACGGAATGGAAGAGGGCAACTATCACACCAATCTACAAGAAGGGAAATAAACTGGATCCGAGCAATTACGTCCTATCAGTTTAACAAGTGTCCTGTGTAAGTGTATGGAGAGGATTATTGTTGATCAGATGCGGGCCTTCGTCAGAGAGAACAATATTATTGGAGCAGAACAGCACGGATTTATGTCGGGCAGATCTGTTGTGTCTAACTTGCTATTATGCTTACATCGGTGGAACCTGAGCTTCGACCAACACGAACCTGTCGATGTTACATATTTGGATTTTCAGAAGGCATTTGATACAGTTCCGATAAAAAGATTGCTCTTGAAATTGGACTATCTTGGTATACGTGGCAAACTGCTTAGGTGGATTGAGGATTTTCTGACGAATAGAAATTTCCAGGTGAGAGTGGGAGATAAGCTATCTTCTGAGAGACCGGTTCTGAGCTCTGTTCCGCAGGGATCAGTGTTGGAACCTTTACTCTTCATTCTGTACATTCTGTACAAAGAATCCCAAGCTGCAATACAGTTTGGCGGGAACCATTCTCAGATCAGTGAATAGCCAAAGGGATCTTGGTATTACAGTATCTAAAGATCTCAAATGGGACCAACATATTCTTGGTATAGTAAAGCGAGCTAACAGTATGACATATCTGATACGTAAAGCGCTTAATAATATTAGCCCAGAATTACTGGTGAAAATGTATAAGACTTACATATGTCCGGCCGCTATTAGAATATGGTTTCCAAATTTGGTCACCATATTTTGAGAAACACATTGCACTGCTGGAAAGAGTGCAGCGAAGGTTCACCAAACTGGGAGCGGGGCTTAAGGATTGGACATATGAGGATCGGCTCCAAGCCTTGGGACTGACAACGCTTAAAGAAAGAAGAACGAGGGGTGACCTCATTGAGACATTTAAAGTGTTAAACAATCATTATGACTGTCCTGAACTGCCGAATATAATATACACTCAGAATCAAAACGAGCACTAGCGTGGCCATAGCCTGAAGTTAAATAGAAGTGCGTAAAGTGGTGGATGCTTGGAACAGGCTGCCTCGGGATCTGGTTGTTGCTGAGAGTGTTAACTCGTTTAAGAATGGACTGGATGGATTGCAGTGATACTGTGGAGTCATTCAAGCACATCAGCTTTTTGCTGCCTGCTTGTCACCTCAATAATAATAATAATAATATACATATTTTAAGTTCAAATAGATTACAAATATAACACTTGATAAATTTTATAGATGTTTGCGATGTTGAGGTCGGTATGAATTTTACGCGTTTCGTTAAAAGCTATGTATATGGTCGAATGGCGATCGGCGTTGGGTATTCGCTTTAGGAAGTGATGTCCTTCGGCCATCTTCGGTAATCTGAGTGAGATGCGAGATTGTGTTGTCGGTACAGCTTCGCCACACTACCAAGGGAAATGCTCAGAAGAACTCGCATCTCTGATACCTTCTCCTTCTTCTAGGTTTTAATGCTAAGATCGGTTTGCATCAAGCACTCCGCCAGCTATCTCATCTCTTTTAGCTGCCACAGCGCACATCACTGATAACCTGGTCCATTATAATTGTTTCTAGGGCGACTTCTATGGTTTAACAATTTTACTGCAATATTTACTGCCAATTTATCTTTGGTTTTTAATACTAAGTCACCCGTTGTGTTTATTGCGAAATCAACTGTTGTATTTAATATCAATTCATCGCTGTATTAACTATCATTTTACCTATAGCTGTATTAACTATCATTTAACCTGTAGTATTTACTATAAATTCACCTGCTGTATCAACACACCACAACATATCTGCTGTATTAACTATTATTTTACCTGTAGTATTTACTATAAATTCACCTGCTTTATCAACACACTACACTACAACATATATGCTGTATTAACAATCATTTTAACTGTAGTATTTACTATAAATTCACCTGCTGTATCAACACTCTACAACATATCTGCTGTATTAACTATCAATTTACCTGTAGTATTTACTATAAATTCACCTGCTTTATCAACACACTACACTACAACATATATGCTGTATTAACAATCATTTTAACTGTAGTATTTACTATAAATTCACCTGCTGTATCAACACACCACAACATATCTGCTGTATTAACTATTATTTTACCTGTAGTATTTACTATAAATTCACCTGCTTTATCAACACACTACACTACAACATATATGCTGTATTAACAATCATTTTAACTGTAGTATTTACTATAAATTCACCTGCTGTATCAACACTCTACAACATATCTGCTGTATTAACTATCAATTTACCTGTAGTATTTACTATAAATTCACCTGCTTTATCAACACACTACACTACAACATATATGCTGTATTAACAATCATTTTAACTGTAGTATTTACTATAAATTCACCTGCTGTATCAACACTCTACAACATATCTGCTGTATTAACTATCAATTTACCTGTAGTATTTACTATAAATTCACCTGCTTTATCAACACACTACACTACAACATATATGCTGTATTAACAATCATTTTAACTGTAGTATTTACTATAAATTCACCTGCTGTATCAACACTCTACAACATATCTGCTGTATTAACTATCAATTTACCTGTAGTATTTACTATAAATTCACCTGCTTTATCAACACACTACACTACAACATATATGCTGTATTAACAATCATTTTAACTGTAGTATTTACTATAAATTCACCTGCTGTATCAACACTCTACAACATATCTGCTGTATTAACTATCAATTTACCTGTAGTATTTACTATAAATTCACCTGCTTTATCAACACACTACACTACAACATATATGCTGTATTAACAATCATTTTAACTGTAGTATTTACTATAAATTCACCTGCTGTATCAACACTCTACAACATATCTGCTGTATTAACTATCAATTTACCTGTAGTATTTACTATAAATTCACCTGCTTTATCAACACACTACACTACAACATATATGCTGTATTAACAATCATTTTAACTGTAGTATTTACTATAAATTCACCTGCTGTATCAACACTCTACAACATATCTGCTGTATTAACTATCAATTTACCTGTAGTATTTACTATAAATTCACCTGCTTTATCAACACACTACACTACAACATATATGCTGTATTAACAATCATTTTAACTGTAGTATTTACTATAAATTCACCTGCTGTATCAACACTCTACAACATATCTGCTGTATTAACTATCAATTTACCTGTAGTATTTACTATAAATTCACCTGCTTTATCAACACACTACACTACAACATATATGCTGTATTAACAATCATTTTAACTGTAGTATTTACTATAAATTCACCTGCTGTATCAACACTCTACAACATATCTGCTGTATTAACTATCAATTTACCTGTAGTATTTACTATAAATTCACCTGCTTTATCAACACACTACACTACAACATATATGCTGTATTAACAATCATTTTAACTGTAGTATTTACTATAAATTCACCTGCTGTATCAACACTCTACAACATATCTGCTGTATTCACTATCAATTTACCTGTAGTATTTACTATAAATTCACCTGCTTTATCAACACACTACACTACAACATATATGCTGTATTAACAATCATTTTAACTGTAGTATTTACTATAAATTCACCTGCTGTATCAACACTCTACAACATATCTGCTGTATTAACTATCAATTTACCTGTAGTATTTACTATAAATTCACCTGCTTTATCAACACACTACACTACAACATATATGCTGTATTAACAATCATTTTAACTGTAGTATTTACTATAAATTCACCTGCTGTATCAACACTCTACAACATATCTGCTGTATTAACTATCAATTTACCTGTAGTATTTACTATAAATTCACCTGCTTTATCAACACACTACACTACAACATATATGCTGTATTAACAATCATTTTAACTGTAGTATTTACTATAAATTCACCTGCTGTATCAACACTCTACAACATATCTGCTGTATTAACTATCAATTTACCTGTAGTATTTACTATAAATTCACCTGCTTTATCAACACACTACACTACAACATATATGCTGTATTAACAATCATTTTAACTGTAGTATTTACTATAAATTCACCTGCTGTATCAACACTCTACAACATATCTGCTGTATTAACTATCAATTTACCTGTAGTATTTACTATAAATTCACCTGCTTTATCAACACACTACACTACAACATATATGCTGTATTAACAATCATTTTAACTGTAGTATTTACTATAAATTCACCTGCTGTATCAACACTCTACAACATATCTGCTGTATTAACTATCAATTTACCTGTAGTATTTACTATAAATTCACCTGCTTTATCAACACACTACACTACAACATATATGCTGTATTAACAATCATTTTAACTGTAGTATTTACTATAAATTCACCTGCTGTATCAACACTCTACAACATATCTGCTGTATTAACTATCAATTTACCTGTAGTATTTACTATAAATTCACCTGCTTTATCAACACACTACACTACAACATATATGCTGTATTAACAATCATTTTAACTGTAGTATTTACTATAAATTCACCTGCTGTATCAACACTCTACAACATATCTGCTGTATTAACTATCAATTTACCTGTAGTATTTACTATAAATTCACCTGCTTTATCAACACACTACACTACAACATATATGCTGTATTAACAATCATTTTACCTGTAGTATTTACTATAAATTCACCTGCTGTATCAACACACCACAACATATCTGCTGTATTAACTATTATTTTACCTGTAGTATTTACTATAAATTCACCTGCTTTATCAACACACTACACTACAACATATATGCTGTATTAACAATCATTTTAACTGTAGTATTTACTATAAATTCACCTGCTGTATCAACACTCTACAACATATCTGCTGTATTAACTATCAATTTACCTGTAGTATTTACTATAAATTCACCTGCTTTATCAACACACTACACTACAACATATATGCTGTATTAACAATCATTTTAACTGTAGTATTTACTATAAATTCACCTGCTGTATCAACACTCTACAACATATCTGCTGTATTAACTATCAATTTACCTGTAGTATTTACTATAAATTCACCTGCTTTATCAACACACTACACTACAACATATATGCTGTATTAACAATCATTTTAACTGTAGTATTTACTATAAATTCACCTGCTGTATCAACACACCACAACATATCTGCTGTATTAACTATTATTTTACCTGTAGTATTTACTATAAATTCACCTGCTTTATCAACACACTACACTACAACATATATGCTGTATTAACAATCATTTTAACTGTAGTATTTACTATAAATTCACCTGCTGTATCAACACACCACAACATATCTGCTGTATTAACTATCATTTAACCTGTAGTATTTACTATAAATTCACCTGCTGTATCAACACACCACAACATATCTGCTGTATTAACTATTATTTTACCTGTAGTATTTACTATAAATTCACCTGCTTTATCAACACACTACACTACAACATATATGCTGTATTAACAATCATTTTAACTGTAGTATTTACTATAAATTCACCTGCTGTATCAACACTCTACAACATATCTGCTGTATTAACTATCAATTTACCTGTAGTATTTACTATAAATTCACCTGCTTTATCAACACACTACACTACAACATATATGCTGTATTAACAATCATTTTAACTGTAGTATTTACTATAAATTCACCTGCTGTATCAACACTCTACAACATATCTGCTGTATTAACTATCAATTTACCTGTAGTATTTACTATAAATTCACCTGCTTTATCAACACACTACACTACAACATATATGCTGTATTAACAATCATTTTACCTGTAGTATTTACTATAAATTCACCTGCTGTATCAACACACCACAACATATCTGCTGTATTAACTATTATTTTACCTGTAGTATTTACTATAAATTCACCTGCTTTATCAACACACTACACTACAACATATATGCTGTATTAACAATCATTTTAACTGTAGTATTTACTATAAATTCACCTGCTGTATCAACACTCTACAACATATCTGCTGTATTAACTATCAATTTACCTGTAGTATTTACTATAAATTCACCTGCTTTATCAACACACTACACTACAACATATATGCTGTATTAACAATCATTTTAACTGTAGTATTTACTATAAATTCACCTGCTGTATCAACACTCTACAACATATCTGCTGTATTAACTATCAATTTACCTGTAGTATTTACTATAAATTCACCTGCTTTATCAACACACTACACTACAACATATATGCTGTATTAACAATCATTTTACCTGTAGTATTTACTATAAATTCACCTGCTGTATCAACACACCACAACATATCTGCTGTATTAACTATTATTTTACCTGTAGTATTTACTATAAATTCACCTGCTTTATCAACACACTACACTACAACATATATGCTGTATTAACAATCATTTTAACTGTAGTATTTACTATAAATTCACCTGCTGTATCAACACTCTACAACATATCTGCTGTATTAACTATCAATTTACCTGTAGTATTTACTATAAATTCACCTGCTTTATCAACACACTACACTACAACATATATGCTGTATTAACAATCATTTTAACTGTAGTATTTACTATAAATTCACCTGCTGTATCAACACTCTACAACATATCTGCTGTATTAACTATCAATTTACCTGTAGTATTTACTATAAATTCACCTGCTTTATCAACACACTACACTACAACATATATGCTGTATTAACAATCATTTTAACTGTAGTATTTACTATAAATTCACCTGCTGTATCAACACTCTACAACATATCTGCTGTATTAACTATCAATTTACCTGTAGTATTTACTATAAATTCACCTGCTTTATCAACACACTACACTACAACATATATGCTGTATTAACAATCATTTTACCTGTAGTATTTACTATAAATTCACCTGCTGTATCAACACACCACAACATATCTGCTGTATTAACTATTATTTTACCTGTAGTATTTACTATAAATTCACCTGCTTTATCAACACACTACACTACAACATATATGCTGTATTAACAATCATTTTAACTGTAGTATTTACTATAAATTCACCTGCTGTATCAACACTCTACAACATATCTGCTGTATTAACTATCAATTTACCTGTAGTATTTACTATAAATTCACCTGCTTTATCAACACACTACACTACAACATATATGCTGTATTAACAATCATTTTAACTGTAGTATTTACTATAAATTCACCTGCTGTATCAACACACCACAACATATCTGCTGTATTAACTATTATTTTACCTGTAGTATTTACTATAAATTCACCTGCTTTATCAACACACTACACTACAACATATATGCTGTATTAACAATCATTTTAACTGTAGTATTTACTATAAATTCACCTGCTGTATCAACACTCTACAACATATCTGCTGTATTAACTATCAATTTACCTGTAGTATTTACTATAAATTCACCTGCTTTATCAACACACTACACTACAACATATATGCTGTATTAACAATCATTTTAACTGTAGTATTTACTATAAATTCACCTGCTGTATCAACACTCTACAACATATCTGCTGTATTAACTATCAATTTACCTGTAGTATTTACTATAAATTCACCTGCTTTATCAACACACTACACTACAACATATATGCTGTATTAACAATCATTTTACCTGTAGTATTTACTATAAATTCACCTGCTGTATCAACACACCACAACATATCTGCTGTATTAACTATTATTTTACCTGTAGTATTTACTATAAATTCACCTGCTTTATCAACACACTACACTACAACATATATGCTGTATTAACAATCATTTTAACTGTAGTATTTACTATAAATTCACCTGCTGTATCAACACTCTACAACATATCTGCTGTATTAACTATCAATTTACCTGTAGTATTTACTATAAATTCACCTGCTTTATCAACACACTACACTACAACATATATGCTGTATTAACAATCATTTTAACTGTAGTATTTACTATAAATTCACCTGCTGTATCAACACACCACAACATATCTGCTGTATTAACTATTATTTTACCTGTAGTATTTACTATAAATTCACCTGCTTTATCAACACACTACACTACAACATATATGCTGTATTAACAATCATTTTAACTGTAGTATTTACTATAAATTCACCTGCTGTATCAACACTCTACAACATATCTGCTGTATTAACTATCAATTTACCTGTAGTATTTACTATAAATTCACCTGCTTTATCAACACACTACACTACAACATATATGCTGTATTAACAATCATTTTAACTGTAGTATTTACTATAAATTCACCTGCTGTATCAACACTCTACAACATATCTGCTGTATTAACTATCAATTTACCTGTAGTATTTACTATAAATTCACCTGCTTTATCAACACACTACACTACAACATATATGCTGTATTAACAATCATTTTAACTGTAGTATTTACTATAAATTCACCTGCTGTATCAACACTCTACAACATATCTGCTGTATTAACTATCAATTTACCTGTAGTATTTACTATAAATTCACCTGCTTTATCAACACACTACACTACAACATATATGCTGTATTAACAATCATTTTAACTGTAGTATTTACTATAAATTCACCTGCTGTATCAACACACCACAACATATCTGCTGTATTAACTATTATTTTACCTGTAGTATTTACTATAAATTCACCTGCTTTATCAACACACTACACTACAACATATATGCTGTATTAACAATCATTTTAACTGTAGTATTTACTATAAATTCACCTGCTGTATCAACACTCTACAACATATCTGCTGTATTAACTATCAATTTACCTGTAGTATTTACTATAAATTCACCTGCTTTATCAACACACTACACTACAACATATATGCTGTATTAACAATCATTTTAACTGTAGTATTTACTATAAATTCACCTGCTGTATCAACACTCTACAACATATCTGCTGTATTAACTATCAATTTACCTGTAGTATTTACTATAAATTCACCTGCTTTATCAACACACTACACTACAACATATATGCTGTATTAACAATCATTTTACCTGTAGTATTTACTATAAATTCACCTGCTGTATCAACACACCACAACATATCTGCTGTATTAACTATTATTTTACCTGTAGTATTTACTATAAATTCACCTGCTTTATCAACACACTACACTACAACATATATGCTGTATTAACAATCATTTTAACTGTAGTATTTACTATAAATTCACCTGCTGTATCAACACTCTACAACATATCTGCTGTATTAACTATCAATTTACCTGTAGTATTTACTATAAATTCACCTGCTTTATCAACACACTACACTACAACATATATGCTGTATTAACAATCATTTTAACTGTAGTATTTACTATAAATTCACCTGCTGTATCAACACACCACAACATATCTGCTGTATTAACTATTATTTTACCTGTAGTATTTACTATAAATTCACCTGCTTTATCAACACACTACACTACAACATATATGCTGTATTAACAATCATTTTAACTGTAGTATTTACTATAAATTCACCTGCTGTATCAACACTCTACAACATATCTGCTGTATTAACTATCAATTTACCTGTAGTATTTACTATAAATTCACCTGCTTTATCAACACACTACACTACAACATATATGCTGTATTAACAATCATTTTAACTGTAGTATTTACTATAAATTCACCTGCTGTATCAACACTCTACAACATATCTGCTGTATTAACTATCAATTTACCTGTAGTATTTACTATAAATTCACCTGCTTTATCAACACACTACACTACAACATATATGCTGTATTAACAATCATTTTAACTGTAGTATTTACTATAAATTCACCTGCTGTATCAACACTCTACAACATATCTGCTGTATTAACTATCAATTTACCTGTAGTATTTACTATAAATTCACCTGCTTTATCAACACACTACACTACAACATATATGCTGTATTAACAATCATTTTAACTGTAGTATTTACTATAAATTCACCTGCTGTATCAACACTCTACAACATATCTGCTGTATTAACTATCAATTTACCTGTAGTATTTACTATAAATTCACCTGCTTTATCAACACACTACACTACAACATATATGCTGTATTAACAATCATTTTAACTGTAGTATTTACTATAAATTCACCTGCTGTATCAACACTCTACAACATATCTGCTGTATTAACTATCAATTTACCTGTAGTATTTACTATAAATTCACCTGCTTTATCAACACACTACACTACAACATATATGCTGTATTAACAATCATTTTAACTGTAGTATTTACTATAAATTCACCTGCTGTATCAACACTCTACAACATATCTGCTGTATTAACTATCAATTTACCTGTAGTATTTACTATAAATTCACCTGCTTTATCAACACACTACACTACAACATATATGCTGTATTAACAATCATTTTAACTGTAGTATTTACTATAAATTCACCTGCTGTATCAACACACCACAACATATCTGCTGTATTAACTATTATTTTACCTGTAGTATTTACTATAAATTCACCTGCTTTATCAACACACTACACTACAACATATATGCTGTATTAACAATCATTTTAACTGTAGTATTTACTATAAATTCACCTGCTGTATCAACACTCTACAACATATCTGCTGTATTAACTATCAATTTACCTGTAGTATTTACTATAAATTCACCTGCTTTATCAACACACTACACTACAACATATATGCTGTATTAACAATCATTTTAACTGTAGTATTTACTATAAATTCACCTGCTGTATCAACACTCTACAACATATCTGCTGTATTAACTATCAATTTACCTGTAGTATTTACTATAAATTCACCTGCTTTATTAACACACTACACTACAACATATCTGCTGTATTAACTATCAATTTACCTGTAGTATTTACTATAAATTCACCTGCTTTATCAACACACTACACTACAACATATATGCTGTATTAACAATCATTTTAACTGTAGTATTTACTATAAATTCACCTGCTGTATCAACACTCTACAACATATCTGCTGTATTAACTATCAATTTACCTGTAGTATTTACTATAAATTCACCTGCTTTATCAACACACTACACTACAACATATATGCTGTATTAACAATCATTTTAACTGTAGTATTTACTATAAATTCACCTGCTGTATCAACACTCTACAACATATCTGCTGTATTAACTATCAATTTACCTGTAGTATTTACTATAAATTCACCTGCTTTATTAACACACTACACTACAACATATATGCTGTATTAACAATCATTTTAACTGTAGTATTTACTATAAATTCACCTGCTGTATCAACACACCACAACATATCTGCTGTATTAACTATTATTTTACCTGTAGTATTTACTATAAATTCACCTGCTTTATCAACACACTACACTACAACATATATGCTGTATTAACAATCATTTTAACTGTAGTATTTACTATAAATTCACCTGCTGTATCAACACACCACAACATATCTGCTGTATTAACTATTATTTTACCTGTAGTATTTACTATAAATTCACCTGCTTTATCAACACACTACACTACAACATATATGCTGTATTAACAATCATTTTAACTGTAGTATTTACTATAAATTCACCTGCTGTATCAACACTCTACAACATATCTGCTGTATTAACTATCAATTTACCTGTAGTATTTACTATAAATTCACCTGCTTTATCAACACACTACACTACAACATATATGCTGTATTAACAATCATTTTAACTGTAGTATTTACTATAAATTCACCTGCTGTATCAACACTCTACAACATATCTGCTGTATTAACTATCAATTTACCTGTAGTATTTACTATAAATTCACCTGCTTTATCAACACACTACACTACAACATATATGCTGTATTAACAATCATTTTAACTGTAGTATTTACTATAAATTCACCTGCTGTATCAACACTCTACAACATATCTGCTGTATTAACTATCAATTTACCTGTAGTATTTACTATAAATTCACCTGCTTTATCAACACACTACACTACAACATATATGCTGTATTAACAATCATTTTAACTGTAGTATTTACTATAAATTCACCTGCTGTATCAACACTCTACAACATATCTGCTGTATTAACTATCAATTTACCTGTAGTATTTACTATAAATTCACCTGCTTTATTAACACACTACACTACAACATATCTGCTGTATTAACTATCAATTTACCTGTAGTATTTACTATAAATTCACCTGCTTTATCAACACACTACACTACAACATATATGCTGTATTAACAATCATTTTAACTGTAGTATTTACTATAAATTCACCTGCTGTATCAACACTCTACAACATATCTGCTGTATTAACTATCAATTTACCTGTAGTATTTACTATAAATTCACCTGCTTTATCAACACACTACACTACAACATATATGCTGTATTAACAATCATTTTAACTGTAGTATTTACTATAAATTCACCTGCTGTATCAACACTCTACAACATATCTGCTGTATTAACTATCAATTTACCTGTAGTATTTACTATAAATTCACCTGCTTTATTAACACACTACACTACAACATATATGCTGTATTAACAATCATTTTAACTGTAGTATTTACTATAAATTCACCTGCTGTATCAACACACCACAACATATCTGCTGTATTAACTATTATTTTACCTGTAGTATTTACTATAAATTCACCTGCTTTATCAACACACTACACTACAACATATATGCTGTATTAACAATCATTTTAACTGTAGTATTTACTATAAATTCACCTGCTTTATTAACACACTACACTACAACATATATGCTGTATTAACAATCATTTTAACTGTAGTATTTACTATAAATTCACCTGCTTTATTAACACACTACACTACAACATATATGCTGTATTAACAATCATTTTAACTGTAGTATTTACTATAAATTCACCTGCTGTATCAACACACCACAACATATCTGCTGTATTAACTATTATTTTACCTGTAGTATTTACTATAAATTCACCTGCTTTATCAACACACTACACTACAACATATATGCTGTATTAACAATCATTTTAACTGTAGTATTTACTATAAATTCACCTGCTGTATCAACACTCTACAACATATCTGCTGTATTAACTATCAATTTACCTGTAGTATTTACTATAAATTCACCTGCTGTATCAACACACCACAACATATCTGCTGTATTAACTATTATTTTACCTGTAGTATTTACTATAAATTCACCTGCTTTATCAACACACTACACTACAACATATATGCTGTATTAACAATCATTTTAACTGTAGTATTTACTATAAATTCACCTGCTGTATCAACACACTACAACATATCTGCTGTATTAACTATCAATTTACCTGTAGTATTTACTATAAATTCACCTGCTGTATCAACACACCACAACATATCTGCTGTATTAACTATTATTTTACCTGTAGTATTTACTATTAATTCACCTGCTTTATCAACACACTACACTACAACATATATGCTGTATTAACAATCATTTTAACTGTAGTATTTACTATAAATTCACCTGCTGTATCAACACACTCCAACATATCTGCTGTATTAACTTTCAATTTTCCTGTTAAATGTTTTATCATTAATATCATTGGTCTTCTTCTTCTTCTTCCTCTGTTTTTTTTATATCATTGGTGTTTACTATAAAATTTTCTGCATTATTTACAGTCAATTCACTTGCTGAATTAATGAACAATTTATTTGTATTTTTATTCATCAGCTTATTTGCATTCAGAGTTGAACATAGGCCTCCGCCCCTCTTCTTCCACCCCTCCTATTCTTGTGCACACCGCTTCCAATTGTAACCTGCCAGTGCTTTGATGCCCTTTCTCGGACGCCACTCCAAAACTATCTGGGTCCACAAGTGGGTCTGAAAATGAACTACAAAAAGACAAAAATTATGAGCAATACGGGACAAATATCACCTATCATGGTCGAGGGGGAGACAATAGAAAAAGTTTATTCTTATACTCACATTGGATATACAATAAAGCTAGGCAGTGAGAATCAGGATGCTGAGATTGAAAGGAGACGAGGCCAAGCCTGGCCTGCATTTGGAAAGCTGTCTTTTATCATTAAATCCCCAAAATTTGGAAGAGATTTTAAGAAATCCCTATTTGACTCCTGCATTCTTCCCGTGCTTACACATGGGCTTGAAACGTCAGCATTGAAAAAAACATACTTTGCAGAAGCTCATGGTGACACAGAGGGCCATGAAGAGAAGGATGTTGAACATCTCTTTAAGAGATAGAAAAACCAATGGGTGGATAAGACAGGAGACCAATGTAACCGATGTCAATGATAAAGTTGCCACTCTAATATGGAACTGGGCAGTACACATTGCCAGATATACAGATTTGCATTAGTTACTGTCAATTTATCTGTTTCTACTAACAATTATTTGTTTCTTTTTTATATCCATGAAACTACTTCAACTGCAACATTAACATTCTTTCCTTTGCATGTAGCTTCTGCATAATATGATATAGGTACCACCACCAACTACTTATGATTTATTACAACGAATATCTTTACCCCTTTATTCTTTGAATATTGCAAACCCTCCACTTTGGATCGCAATCTTTCGGAAACGTTTTCGAGATTAAACTGTCACTCGCCCGCTCTGCATTATGAATAATAGGGTTTTGTATTATTTGCCATGTAAATTTTGCGTGAATGGCGCATTTCGAATGATAATAATATGTAGATACATATGTATGAATCTTCTTTTATTCCCGACGTGTATTGTTGTACCTAACGACCATTACCGAAATGAGGGACAGGTAAAAATAAAATGATAGCCGGGGAAAAACCTCGGCACGTTAATAGAAATTATTGTTGAAATAAATTAATATTGAATTCCTGCGTAAAAGTTTTTACCTTTATCATAATATATCAAAAGGACCTTTCAAAACCATCTGGCAAAAGTTATTTTAATATATTATAATGAGAATACAACGAATAGAAGTAGGCAGCAGACGACCTATACTCACTTTACACTCACTTCGTAGGTACTAGATCTAATTTAAATAAAATATTCAAGACTATTGATATTGAGCATTGCTGTGTATAAATAATAATAAAAAAAACATTCCTATATCTACACAGATGTGGTGACGTTTGAGATGTGGTGCTACAGACGCTTGGCTAAAGTTCACTGGTCAGAACACATCAGCAACGACGAGGTACTAAGTAGGGTTGGAGAGACAAGGCAAATTATGAAAATAATTGCCCGACTGATTTATACCTACCTAACAAGCGATTATAACATGAGGATAAATAAGGACAAAACAAAATGCATGGTTGCTGGAAGGGAGGAATGCACTGCAAATATTGTTCTGGGAGGCATCGAAATTAAGCAGGTGAAAGAGTTTATATATCTGGGAAGCAGAATATCTCAAGACGGACGTTCAACAGCAGACATCAAAAGCAGAATCCACCAAGCAAGAGTCGCCTTTAACAAAAGATCATCAATTTTTGAATCCCCTAACATTTCCATCAAAATTAGGAAAAAATTGATCAAGACTCTTGTCTGGAGTGTACTGCTATATGGTTGTGAAACATAGACAATCAGCCAACGCGAAACGGGACGTCTGTCTGCGTTTGAGATGTGGTGCTACAGACGCATGGCTAATGTTCACTGGTCAGAACACATCAGCAACGACGAGGTACTAAGTAGGGTTGGAGAGACAAGGCAAATTATAAAAAGAATTGCCCAACAGAGAACAACTTGGATAGGCCACAACATCCGGCACCCAGGCCTGCTTTTTACCATCGTCGAAGGAATGATTGATGTGGGTAACTGTAGAGGTCGCCCCAGAAACAACTATATAGACCAGATAATCGGTGACGTGCGCTGTAGCAGTTACAAAGAGATGAAGAGACTGGCGGACGATAGAGTTAAGTGGATGGATCGAGTGTTTGGTGCAGACCAATCCTAGGATTGTGACCCAGAAGAAAAAGAATCAATACAGCAGCCACCTGTGTAGGCTGTGTATTGTCAAAAAATTTAATTTGTGTACTTATTTTACTTTTAGCAGTAACAATAAGTCCCTTCCTTTTTCCTTTCCTTCATTTCCCGTCACGGGCAAATGTGTGAAATATATGAATATGTAATAATTTTAAGTATATTTTAATTTATTTTTTGTTGCATTTTAGGTACATACTTCTATGATTATTTAATGTGATTGGTCTGTCTATTTTTTTCATTTCATAGTGTATTTTTTCTGTTTATTTTATAAGACTAATAAGAGTAGGTATGTAATAGAACGATGTATGATAGAATAAAAAATGAGGACATAAGGAGGGAATGCAAGATGAAGAAGAGTATTATAAATAAAATGAAAGTGAATTCCTTGAGGTGGTTTGGACACATTGAAAGAATGAATGATGAACGACTTACCAAACAATGACTAGGTATTACGCTCCAGAAAGTGATGGCATGACCATGTGAATGATATTTTGAAAGAAGGAAATATAAGAAGCTTGAATAATCGACGAGCATGTATGAGACGATGCATGGATGTAAAGGAAGCTAAGAATGTATGCAAAAATAGAGGAGTATGGCGCTCGGTTCTCTCTGCTTACCCCGTAAGGGATATGGCGTGATGGTATGTATGTATATTTTATAAGACTTTATTTTTTCCTATAAATAAATACTGCAGAAGTCGCACGAAAGTAGAATAAATGCAGTTGAAATGAGATCGCTAAGAAGAATCTGTAATAGAACGATGTATGACAGGGTCAGAAATGAGGACACAAGGAAAGAATGTAAGATAAAGAAATATGTTTTTTTTTTTTTTAATATGAAAAAAATGAATATGTCCTTGTTAAACAAGTACATATACATCTTCCTACGTTCCCTAAAATAAGCAAATAAATACTTGTGCTATAGGTGAACGAAATCGGTCGAGGCAGGATTCGAACTCGCGACAACTGGATTACTAACCCAGTGCGCTAACCGCTCTGCCACCGACCCATCTATAAAGAAAGATGTTATTAATAGAATGAAAGTGAACACATTGAGATGGTTTGGCCACATGGGGAGAATGAATGAGGAACGCCTGACGAAGAAAATATACATTGCGGACAGGAATGGAATGAGAGGTCGGGGCCGCCCAAGGAAGGGATGGCACGTCCATGTGAACGGTATTTTGAAAGAAGGAAAGAAGCGTGAACAACAGATGAACATGTATAAGACGATGTATGAATGTTGACGAGGCGATGAATGTATGCCAAGATAGAAGTAAGTGGCGTTCGATTATCTCTGCCGAACAACATTTTTTTGAAATGAGTTTGTTTAATATTTTTTTATTTAAATATTTTATTATGAAAACTTGATATTTCTTCTATGCCAATTTATGTAAGTGATGTGCCTTTTTGCTAATTTAATAATAAAAATTTCAAATTTTATGTTTAAGAATTTTGATGAATAACATATTATTAGATGATAGAGGACTCAATAAGAAGGTATAATTGGTGAACGTTGCGCAAGCGCACAAAGTGATCACATAAATCAGCGATGACGGGTCATGAGCCCTGTAAGTGCCTCAAGATCCTGGTTCTCTTACAATTTTGCAAATTCGTATCTTTTGAGATGTTAAAGATTTGTCATAAATTATCACCTTGACTCCCGACAGAGTATTTACCTTATCGTGTTGATTAGGAGGCAAGTACTGCCTCGAATTAGGCACTAGTTTGTTGCGCTAATTCGAAGGTCATTTAATAATAATATCGTAACAAACATTTAATAATAATATCATAGATGGGTCGATGGCAGAGCGGTTAGCGCTTGGGCTAGTAATGCAGTGGTCGCGAGTTCGAATCCTGCCTCGACCGATTTCGTTCACCTATAGCACAAGCTTTTATGCTTATTTTAGGGTACGTATGAAGATGTATATTTACTTGTTTAACTACGACATATTCATTTACAAAAAAAGTCAATAGAGACGAAGTTGGGATATAATAGAAGAACCAGGAACTCATGGCACCCACAGGGTTTACGGCCTCTCATTGACCTCATTATTAGGACTGTTGCTTCCATTGTTTACAATCAAACCAATTTCTCAATAGATGGCGTTACAAAAAAGATTTCTTCGTTACTTCATAGATGGCAATAGTATAATTCCTTATTTTCAGGTGAATTGTTACACATTTTACAAATATGTAAAACTTTAAAAAATTACATTGATAAGGGAACTCGATAGGAAAGCATAATTGGTGAACGTTGCGCAAGCGCATAAAGAGGTCACGTAACCAACAGATGACAGGTCTTAAGCCCTGTAGGTGTCTTGAGTTCCTGGTTATTTTATAATATCCCAACTTCGTTTCTATTGAGATATTGAAAGTTTTTCAAAAAAAGTATGATTCACAATGAACCAACAAATAAAAAAGTGGATGGTAAAAAAGCTTAAAACTTAGCGAAGAATTACCTACGTGTGTAAAACATTATCCCTGTGATATTAATAGACCTCTGGTTTGTACATACATTACATACAATTGAATGCACTCATCGCCTACATCGGGGATGTTGGACATTATACCGACCGCATTTCATCGCCTATTGTGACCTAGTTTCTGTAACTAGATCCATGGCATGGCTCCCTTGTATCTTTCAGACTTCTGCATCTCTCTCACCGTAAACGAGCGACAACAAACTCTTCGGTCAGCCACCACATCCATGATTGGCAAGTTAACTGAAATAAATAGAGTCAACACTACATACTTCGGTGATCGTGCTTTTGCTGTGGGTGAACCAGCCTCGTGGAATAAACTACCACCTGAACTGAGGCAAATCGACAACTTAACACTATTCAGGAAACACCTGAAAACTCACTTCTTCAGCGAGTCTTACAAAAACATGTAATATATTCAAAGCGCCCTTGAGGTGAGGTTAACACAAAACCGGCGCTATGAAAATCATCCCAATTTATTTATTCATCGTCAAATGGATATGTATCATCTCAATCCATTCGCATATTCAAATATAGGTAAACTAAATACCTACTTGTTTTTATTGAAAAACATTTTTTTCCAACATCTCAATAGAGACGAAGTTGGGATATTGTAGAATAACCAGGAACTCGAGGCACCTACAGGGTTTACGACCTGTCATCGGATGGTTTACGTGATCACTATATGCGCTTGCGCAACAGTTCACCAATTATGCCTTCTTATTGAGTTCCCTTATCGATGTATTTTTTGAAAGTTCTATATATTTGAATAGTGTGTTTCATTTTACCTGAAAATAAGGGACTAAGCTATTGCCATCTATGGAGTAACGGAGAAACCTTTTTGTAAGGCCATCTATTGAGGCATTGAGAAATTAATTTTTATTTGTAAACAATGAAAGCAACAGTCCTTATAAATGAGATGACGGTGTCACGCACAGATGTCACCCCTGAACTGCGCCAAAAAGAATATTCGATTTACATACACATTGGTACAAGTAGGTAAACAAACCAAAAATGAAATAATATTTCTAATAATATTTAGTGTTTGCGATGGTACAATAATCCCATAATAATCCAAAAATCAAAAAAATACTAAATGTCCCAGAAGAAGAACAAGTTGGGAAATAATGTTGGGAAAAATGTGTCTCATAAAAGTTGACGGCGAACTGTCTTACTTTCTGTGAGCGGTATTTTGATTATAATCATTATTGTAGAAGCATTATATCTTGACGTAAAATTGATGCTACCTGCTTGCATGCTTTGTGCTAGCTAAGTTGTGAGCTTTGTGCTTTGTGCTGGCCCCTTGGACCGTATTATAATGTACCTACCTACATACGTATTGTTATCCTTGTGAATTGGGTCGATACGTAAATATACGAAATGAAGACACAATTAACTTTGTATAAATAGATACTCTAAGGTCTCTCAAATTGGGTGCTGCGAATTTTTCATCTATTTAATTAGTTGTCAGTCTTTTTTCCTACCCAGAATATGAAAACAACATGGTGGTATGTATATATATATGTTGTAGATTAAGTATCAAACTATTGAGTCACTGTATATATCGTGTAGTGTATACTGCCTTACAAATTGTATGAAACGATGACGTCACTAAATTCAATTTTTATAAAAATTGTTAAGAAAAGTACTTCTACAATGTTCCAGCTTTTATGGTTCTTGAGATATATGGAAAAATAAAGTAATAATAATAAAAATAATGAACACTTCCTTGCACCCTGCGCAAGTGGCGAGTTTATTGCCGTATGGCAATTTCTTCCAACAAAGCAGTGTTTCCAACACAGAGAAGCAATATTTGGGTGAAAAATGAATTTAAATAAATTTCTCCTCTGCTGGGAATCGAACCCAAAACCGAACGGCTTACCAACTGTGCCAAAAAGTAAAAATTCAAAAGATAATAACCCCTGACTGAAAAAAAAAATTAAAATTTTGAGTATAAAAGTTTTGTAGACCCACAACTTTACATATATTCTGAAATTTTAGGTTCTGTGCATTTAGCGTATCAAAAGTTATAAGGGGGGTGGGACACAGACACACATACACAATAAAATTTCTCCGAATTGTGATCAAGTCCATATATATAGAACATATATGCTGTGAAGCCTCTAAGTTGGTGTTTTTGTTGGTGACTTCAAAGTTGAAAAAACCGCGAAAATATAGACCTGACATAATCTCGCGTATCATGGCTTGAAACTTTGTCGATATGTTTAGAAAAATATTTTCTCTTGAACAAATCGGCAGTTGTTGGTCTAGCCACTATCCGAAATGCGTTGCAATGTCTCTTTGGTATCTTGGGTCCCTTCTCTCACTTCAGTCCCTTCAGTCCCTTCAGTCACTGTTCCGTCATGTGATTACACTTTATTTTAACATTAATTAATTTTGATTGGTATTAAGTAAGTATCGAAAAGAAGTGTTTCATACATGGTAGGTATACTTTAAGAAATAAAGATATATTTTGTTTGAGTCAATTCCCCCCTCTTTCGATAATAATTGAGAAAAATGGTTCAAAGACATTGTGTTGACACGTCAATTTATTTCTTAACATATCCAAACCCTCTTCATACTTCTTGTTAGTGACTAGTTGATGGAGGTCTGTTTATACATAGTCTTTCAGTCTTTTTGTTCAGTCAATGAATTCATAAAAAGGGGTGTAGAATGCAGCATGGAAAAAGGTGAAATTTTTCACTTCAGTAATGGGTTTGGGGTCCTTGGGGGATAAATATCCCAAAGCACCTGACCCTGAGAGGGGAGGTTAAGGGAGGGGGAACCGTATAACCTTAAAATTTTATGTCAATTTATTAATAAAAAGAAAAGAAATCAAAAATATATCTGTATAGAAAAGGATATAAAAATAAAAGCCACAACACACTGTTTCGATCTAACTATAAAACTTGAGTCAAAATGAAATGCATTTGGCGTTTGTCCATAGAAGAATTTGAAAAATGCGACGTTGCCATCGTTAAACATAAATTTACTACTCGGATCTTATCCAACGATGGTGCAATGCAAAATGTATTCAAAACATTTTAACCGGCGAATAGCACAATTTTATTATTCGGTGACAGGAAAATTATTCGAAAAACAATTATTCGAATGCTCAATTTTACGAAAATCAATTTTACGAATGGCAATTATTCGAATCACATTTTTTCGAAAAACAATTTTCCGAACACACAATTATCAGAATTTACAATTGTTCGAATTTTTATGACGTCATGTTGGTAGTATTGTGAGAGGAATAAACCATAGATTTTTATTATAATATACTAGATGTCGTAGTTAGCAAATTTTGTATGAATCGAAAACAAATGACTCACTTTTTGCACGGAGTACTACATCTACATATTATATTATGTATAATAAAAATCTATGGAATAAACAACATGGCGACGCACCGCGCTGTCAGATATCCTAAGATGTACACCTATTTTTTAAACCTAAACCTACAAAACATTGATAAAAATAGGTTGGTAAGGTTTGTTTGTAGTTATAATTGCGACTGGCGTGAGCCAGTTGCATTATATATTTAAAAAAGCAACTATAATATTAAAATAAAA
Source organism: Molanna angustata (assembly GCA_963576475.1). Taxonomy (NCBI): domain Eukaryota; kingdom Metazoa; phylum Arthropoda; class Insecta; order Trichoptera; family Molannidae; genus Molanna; species Molanna angustata. The sequence continues at coordinate 5,057,392 of OY754989.1, read as the reverse complement.
TAACTAAATTGGTGTGAATACTAGATAAACATAAACTGGTGTACAAACTAGGCTATCCCGCGCTGTCAAACATCAGTTATTAAAAATGTGCAAACATACGTACCCAATAATAATACAACAAGTAATAATAGTCTTCATCGAATATATTTTACTGGCAACAAATATGTCAAAGAAGGCAACATAATGACACAAAAATATATTAAATTCGGTTAATTGGTTTTCCAACAAATGTTAGTTCGAATAATTTGCTTTCGGACAATTGTCATTCTGATAACTGATTTTCGAAAAATTGTTATTCGTACAATTGCGCATTCGAACAATTGTGTTTCGAAGAATTTTCATGTAATCCAATTATTCGACGAATAGACTTATTCGGATTTTGGTGAAACATCCCCATAATGTCTGAATGTGATCTCTGGTTCCAAAACTGTACGGGTTGATAACTATCAAACTTCAGGGTTAAGTGATTTGTCATCATTTTTTTAGCAACTTATATAGATGAGAAAACAGGCTAATGAGTCTATAGTTTTCCAAGTTATCGCTGTCTCCTTTTTTATATAATATTTTTAATTCAGCGTTTTGCCAGCCATTAGGTTGAAGAATAAGTAACAAAATATAAACCGATAAATCCAAATTATTGAATATTTTAAGATATTTTGTTTTCCAACTGTCGATTTGATCAAGATAATTTATCCTACGGCTGATTACTGTGTATGTAAGTTTGTGGCTCCTGATAATAGACCCTCCCTCCCATACGATTTTTCACTCACAACGTGTCAAGGAATCAACTTTTAAAATATTTGTATACTACGGCAGACCATTTTTTATAATTATAAATGAATTATAACACATTTTATCTGTTGATTAATAGTCCCTAATAGTCCAGGCAGATTACTGTGTAAGTTTGTAGCTCTTGACGACAGACCCTCCCTCCCATGCGATTTTTCACTCAGAATGAGTCAATGAATCAGTTTTTGAAATATTTTTATCCTACCGCTGATGTACTGTGTAAGTTTGTGGCTCTTGATGACAGACTCTCCCTCCCATACGATTTTTCACTCGCAATGAGACAAAAAATCAGTTTCTGAAATATTTTTATCCTAATGATTAAAACAAAACTAATGATTGTCGACCGATCTGACAAACTGCAATTGACAGGAGCTCTCTCGGATCTGGAAATGGTGGATAAATTCGTTTATCTGGGGTCCACTATTACCAACCAAGGCGAGTGTGAAACCGAGATCAGGAGAAGAACAGGAATGGCAAAAAGTGCTATGACCAGTCTAAATAAAATATGGAAAGACAGGAACATATCCAGAAACCTGAAGATTAAGATTGTACACACACTCGTGTTCTCCATTTACTTTTATGGAGTAGAATCATGGACTTTGCGGGCCAGAGATAGAGACAGAATAGACGCGTTCGAAATGTGGTGCTGGAGAACAATGCTGAAAATTCCCTGGACAGCAAGAAGAACAAACATCTCCATTCTTCAAGAACTGCGCATCACAGTGAGATTGTCGTCTCTATGTCTGGAATGAATACTTAAGTTTTTTGGTCACATAGCTCGTAGAGGGGAAGACAGACTTGAAAGGCTGATTATGGTCGGAAAAGCGCCGGAAACAAGACCGAGAGGTAGATCGCCGATGCGCTGGTCCGACCAAATAAAACAAAATATCCCTGCCTCGACACTCCATATAGCCGTACATATGGCAACAGACAGGACGACCTGCAGGCTGATTTTGTATAAACACCAGAGGAGAAGAAAGGAGTTAAGTACTATTTTATCTGTGGATTTAGCTCGTTAACACCAATGTTTGTATGTTTTTGGTATTTTGTAAGCGAATTTTCTTTCGTTGTCTTAACCCCAATAAAATACTCGGGGTTAAAGTTATTTATTTATTTGTAGAATAAGAGTTATCTCCTGTCAAATCACGCGACGAATTTACTTCTATATTTTCTATGCACGCGAGTTTGATATTGTAAAATTGACTAATTACTTGAATTATTTCATCCATAATCATTAAACAAGGTGTGTTTTATTTATTTTGTACAATATTCATACATATTACTAACCAAATTTATTATTTATTTTTGTATTTGACTTGTTTATACGTTGTTATTTTTTCGACTTAGGTCTTTGGAGGCTTAATATATCATGAATTTGACGTTTCAAACAAAGAAACATGACGTTTTTCTTTGAGTACAATAATATAAAATGAGGATACTAATCACGTTTTGTTTATTTGCAGCATGTCATACTTATTTTTGCGAGCTTTAAAAGACGATGAAAAGCGATAAAAAGACGATGGTCCGTTGGACATGTCGAACGATGTATTTGTCGCACATTACAGAATTAACCATTCATTGTTTGTTGTCCTGTACGACCAAATTAAAACTCCACATCCCAGTACTTCAGAGGCACACAGCAGTTCCGTTCGAACTAAAAGTATGTACCTACAATAACCCATCCTAAATTTGTTCTTGATAACAAATTTCGAGTTTGTTCTTGATAACATATTACTTTGTTATTAAAATAATGAAATGTTTAAATTTAAATAAATGAAAAAAATATTGGAGTTGGTTTTGAAAGTATATTTAAATCAATAAATAGTATTTAAAAGCACATTGTACTATAATAATATGAAGATAACTAAACATCATATACACATAAAAGTACTAGTTTTACCTTTTTATACTGCTTCATATTATTTATTTATTTATTTATTTATTTATTTTTATTTATTTCTATCCAAAAACATAGAGTAGATATAAGATACAAAATAATTAAAGGTATTATAAGCTTATTCATACATAGTAGACATACAAATTAAATATAAGTTATTTCATTTCAATAAATATGATTTCATTATTTCACCATTGCTTACATAGTTAAAGCTATCCTTTTTGTTTGTATCTTTGTTACTAGCCCCCTCACTAGGCATAGCCTGTGCTAAGGTGAGCTAGTTTTATATTATTGTCTATTGCGTTGTTTATTTATAGGTACGTTTACATATAATATAAGTAAATGTACATACATACGCTACGCATTCAAGCGTATTCATCCTTCTTTCTCTCTTTCCAAACACAATATTTCATTATGAGTCATTAACACACAGCAAAAATTGTAAAAATAAAATAATTGTTGAAAAAATTGATTGATTTAGAGACAAAAAAAAAAAAAAAACAACAAAAGTACTTATTTTTCACTTTTTTCAATTGTCTATTCTGTTGTTTGTAATAGTGCATTTACATTTTATTAGGTAGAATTATTTCCTTCAGGATTTTTTCATCTATTTCATAAACCCATCTTAGTGATAGTTTTTTAAATTCTTTTACATTTTTAATGGTTTTAATATTTGTTGGTAAACTATTGAAGAGTTTTGTTGAAAAGTATCGTACGCTACGTTGTCCAAAAGTTGTTTTTATGTATGGTATATTTAAGGTATTTGTTGTACTTAACCTAGTGTGTTTATATTGTTGTGAGCTAGTATATTGGTCTTCTCTTTTTAGCTTGTATAATAGCAGATTTTTTGCATATATTTTTGTAATTGTTGGAACTTTGAATTTAGTGAAAATCTCTTCAGTATTCGTTCGAATAGGTACCTTAAGTATAACTTTTATGATAGCTTTTTGGGCTATATCTATTTTCTTTATTATTGTTGGCGTTGCACTTCCCCATCCAATAATTCCATATTCCATTATTGAATGACAAAGAGCATAGTATATATTTTTCAAATGTTTTAGGTCAATAACATTTCTGATTGATTTAAAGAAGTATATAAATCTGTTCATTTTATTTGTCATACAGTCAATGTGGCAGTCCCATCTCAAGTTTTCATCAAATATAACTCCTAGATATTTCATGCTCTCTGTTCGTTCAATGATCGGGCAGCTACATGTTGGTTGATCACTTAAGTTTTCGGTACAGTAATCATGAATTCTTAGTTTATGTTCGTCACTAGGTTTATTTCGGGAGGTTATGCTGTATGCAATGTATTTTGTTTTGTTTGTATTTAGTGCCAGAGAGTTCCTGTCAAGCCATTTTTTTACATGGGTTAATTCAGTTTCAGCGACTTTGTATAGTTTATTCCAAGTTTTTTCGTAATAGATGAAAACTGTGTCATCAGCATAACTGATGACATGTCCTTTTGTGGGTAGGTTGCCCAGGTCATTCATATATATAAGAAACAGTATAGGTCCTAACACACTTCCCTGAGGCACACCACAGTTAATTGTTAGGTTTTCACTTATGTGACTTCCCACTTTTACACACTGATTTCGGCCTGTCATGTAGTCTTTGAGTATTTTTAGGGAAGTATCTTTAACACCAATGTTTTCAAGCTTTTTGAAGAGCAAATTGTGGTTTATGGTATCAAAAGCTTTGGTGAGGTCAATAAAAACTGCAAGACACTTGTTGCCTTTGTCCATTAATTCTTTTATATGGTCAGTGACATACGAAATTGCATCTGAGGTACTTTTATTTTCTCTGAAACCGTATTGGTTTTTAGAGAGGATGTCATATGTGTTTAAATAGTTCATCAGTTGCTTCTTTATTACCTTTTCCAAAATTTTTGACATTGAATTTAGTAAACTTATTGGTCTGTAGTTATTTATTTCTTCCTTACTACCGTTTTTGTGAATCGGCAATATTGTTCCTTGTTTAAGTATGTTAGGAAATTCTCCTTTTTTTATTGATAGGTTTATAAGGTGTGTTAGTGGTTCACATAGTTCTTTCTGTAGTATTTTGAGTGTTTTTGATGAAATATTATCTTTCCCGGGTGCACTGTTTGTTTTCAGTGATGAAATAGTTTTTTCTATGTCCGTAATTTTAATTTCCTTTAATTCAAATTTAGAGCGAATTTCGGAGTTTGTGTCTGTTGTTACCATCCTGTCGTTTTGGTTTTGTCGTTTTTGTGTTTTGATTTTTTTTGCAGTTTCTTCTCCGCAATTTGCAAAATAATGGTTTATATATTTTACTATCACATCTGGGTTCTTTTCGAATAGCATTGTTTCTTCATTAATCTTAATTTTTTTAATAAATGAGTCTTTATTTTTTGTTGAATGTGTGATTTCTTTGAGTATTTGCCAGATTTTTTTAGGGTTCTGGTTGCATTCATTAATTTTGTTTATGTAGTATGTTTCCTTTGCTTTATGTATAATATTAACACAAATGTTTCTGTATCTTTTATAAAAATCAATGGTATATATATCGTTTGGATTATTTTTAATTTTTTCATGCAGTTTGTCTCTTTTCCTTATACTATTTAATATGCTCTGTGTTATCCATGGTTTGAGTCTTTTATTTTTATGGGGTGGTCGTATTGTTTTTTTAGTAGTAAATTTTTGTATTTTATTCTGTAAATACTTAGTAAAATATTCCCATGAGTCATTGGAATCGTCTATGTTTTTTAATTGTACCCAATTTTCTAGTTTTAATTCATTTTTTAGGTCTTCATAATTTATGTCATATTTAATATATTCTTTTTTTATATCTTTTTTTAGAGAATTTTTTCCTTTAATTGACAAAATTGTTGTGTAATGGTCTGTTATTGTTGATTTATACACTAAAGATTGTGTAGAATTTTTCGTTTTTTTAAATACATGATCAATACATGTTTGTGAGTTATGAGTAATTCTCGTAGGGATATTTATGTCGTTGATTAGTCCGAGGTGAGCTAAGGTTTGTATATATTCATCTTTTTGCGGATGTCCATTTCGCAATATGTCTATGTTCAAGTCACCCATAATAAATAAATTCTTTACCATTTTTAACTTATTAATTTCTCTTTCTATTTCTGTAAGAAATGCATTTATATTACGGGTTGCTGGTGACCTGTATATTGCTAGAAGGGTGTTTTCTTTATTAAAAGAAATTTGAAGACAGTTTGTGTCATTAATTTTTAATTCTGTTATTTGTGCATCTAATTCATTGCTTATGTATACTATAACACCATCGTTTTGTTTATAATGCAACGATGTAGAGTGGCATGTATAACCATCAAGTAATTTAGGACTGTAACTATTAGTTAATCGACATTCAGTCAGTATTATTATATCGACTTTAATTGGTAGACTTTGAAGGAGTATAACCAGTTCATCAAAATTTTTATTGATACTTCTTATATTTTGTTGAAGGATGTTGATATTATTAATTAGATGTAAGCATTCATTTGGGTTGTTTATATATATTGTATTTGTATTGTCTTCAATCTCATCAAGCATATCCATTTTCTACTTTTAGTGTATTAATGTCTAGTATTTTATCTGGTTTATTTATAAATGTATGCGCTATTTTAATAATATGTCTTATGATATTTGGATTATATTGGGTTATTGAAATATATGATGTTATTCGTAAGCATGAGAATCTTGCTTCTATTATTTTCTTATGTAAGATAAAATAGTGAAATAATAAAAAATATAGTAAATTGTTATACATGAAAGAAAAGTACAATAATAAATACAGTAAATTGTTATAGATGAACGAAAAGAAATACACTTGTAGATAGGTTGTTTTCAGAAAAAAAGATATTATATATATTATGTGTTTAGACATTTTAAGGAGCATAAGTAAGCCAGTTCCGAGTAAGTATTCTTCGTATTAGGCAATTTTTTCTATATCGCAAGTTTGTTTTATCAGTATAATTTTTTCACCTGGACCTTTTCTAGCAAATAATTTGTTTTCTTTAAACCATACAAATTCAAAACCGGCCTCTTTAGCCCTTTTTTTGGCTTTCCACATAAGTTCTTTGAAGTACGGAGTGAGTACTTCACTGATGTAGATGGGTGTCGCGCTGTTTAATTCTTTAGCTTTATATTTATAAGTTAGTAAATTGTCTCTGATATATCTGGAGTATAGTTGTATATGTAGTTTGTCTGGGGTATTGGGTCTGCGGTCTGGTGTCCGAATAACTCGTCTCAGGTCTTGAAGTTGTAGAGGCATGCCTAGTGATGTTGCTACTCGCACGGCAGTCTCGGCCAGTTGTTCTCCCTCTTGCACCTGCACTCCTGCTATCTCCAAACAGTCCAAGAGGGATTCTTGCTCCATAGTGGCGATCCGTGACTCCAGATTGTCTATTCTGGTGCTTTTTGTTTTTACCTCCTCGCGAAGGGAATGCACCTCTTTTTGTAGTTCTTGCATATTGTTTAGCTTTTGTATTATATCGTCATATTGCTGGCTAATAAATTCACTGTTTCTTTTTATTTGCCTAATTTCCTCTTCAAATACACGCTTCATGTCAGAAAATTTTTCGTCGATGTGTTTGGTGATTTTTTCATACAATCCATCAGATTCAGAGTCGGTTGAATGAGTAGGTGAAGATGAACGTTTTTTGCAAGATGGGCATTTCCATTTTCCTTTATTCTTGATACCCATTTTTTTGTAATTCGTGTCAGATATGTTTACACAAATTGCGTGAAATACTTTTTTACACGCTATACATGTAAGGTTACTGTCATTTTTCTGTACAATTTTAAGGCAGCCTTCGCAATTCATTTTTTATTAATTATTGGATGTAATTTCGACAGAAAAATAGATTATTTGTGATTAAAAGTTTATTTTTAAATCACCTTATTTATGTATATGGTGCATCTGCCATCTATCGGGTTAATGAAGAAGTTTTGCATTCGACTTCGTTTTGTATCTTATTGGTTGTGTTTGTTCTGACAATATTCCATAGTTGTCGCTCAGTAGTCCAATGAGTAGGTATTATTATCTTTACTATCTCAATTTAGAGTAAATTCAGTTAAAACAGTGTTATTAAGTTTGTCTGGTTCAGATGTTTAATAAATCGATATGTTTCTATTAAATAAATAAAATAATTAAAATAAAAATAAAATTGGCACAAGATAGGTTCGAACCTGTGACTTAGTGCTCACGAAACGAGCACGTTAACTGTACGGCTAAACTGTAAGTCGACGTACCTTTAAATTTTATTAATATGAGTACACATGAATTGTCTTGAATCAAGTCAGCGAATCACAATGCAAGGGCAGGTAGATACACTGACCAATAGAGTCACGGTATTAAAGTTTTTTCGAATATCGACTTTATGTACACACTTCATACACTTAAATCACTGCAATTAAGGTTTTGTTTTTAATGAATTAAACTCCTTCACGAGATGTTCACTTAGATATAATACTTGTGACAACAGTTTATAACTCCTTTGATATAATGGCAATAATTTACTATCAATTATATTAACTAATCAACACTTTTGATTTATATTTCGGAGCGAAAGAAAGACGCACGCTGACGGTAGGTAAATAATTTGTGCATTAATATGCATGGTATTTATGTAGTGCGTTTGATAATTCACTCACATTTTAAGAGCAGATAATTCTGAAACTATATATTTTGTTGGAAAAAAAAGGATATAAAGAAATCACAAGCATGAAAATTTTTGAACCATGATCATTATAGTGGTCAAAGTAAATTATTTTATTAACCTTGTTTATTATTTTTACAGATATGTAATTGAAATCTTGCAATCATCAGTGTGTCGCACATGTTTGGAAGCCATATTATGTAATAGCTTTGCAGTAAACAAAGAAAAAACAATTTTACTACTATGTATGATATTTAATTATAAAAATAATAAAAGGCAGACTCAAAATTTCATGAAAAAAATATTATGATCTTTTTTTGTCCATTCTAAACAAGAAATTATTAATAAAAAAACGTTAACCCATGATATTACCCAAACAAACATGTTTGCGTGTCAATTTTATTAGAATAATCCCTTGCATAACAAACAAATCGAATCGGTGATAGAAAATTGTTCAAAGTTGAGTCGTTTGACGTAATACCATTTCAATTAAATTTTATTTAAAACATGTTATTAATAAAAAGCATCGAGTATATAAGCTATGAAATACAAAACAATGAATGAAAATAGAGTATATACCTTGCTAAATATTAATAAAATAAACAAAAAACACACGATTAGCTGTCAAAATCTGATAAATGCGGGTAAATGTACGAGATTGCCATATGTAAATTTAACTGGACATAGAAATTTTATTTACATATGGCAAATTTGTACTCATGTTTGGGTTACGCCCCCTTCAGTTTTCTCACGGAGTTAACACCGGAAAACTCCATACAAAATACCAAATTCCGAGGTTTCTCGGGAGTTAAGACAAGAGTTAAGACAACTCTTGGTGTTTCATACAAAATCACCCTGCTGGAGAGCAATGGTCCGCAACAGAGTACATGATGGCCACGACTCTCAGCATTGAGGACGACGACTAAATCGAAAAAAATCGACCGCTGATGTACTGTGTAAGTTTGTGGCTCTTGATGACAGACTCTCCCTCCCATACGATTTTTCACTCACAATGAGCCAAAGAATCAGTTTCTGTAATATTTTTATCCTACGGTAGATTACTGTGTAAGTTTATGGCTGGTGAAGATAGACCCCCCCCCATACGATTATTCACTCACAATGAGTCAAAGAATCATTTATTGAAATATTTTTATCCTACCGCTGATTACTGTGTAAGTTTGTGGCTCTTGATAATAGACAATCCCTTCCATACGATTTTTCACTCAGAACGAGTCAAGAAATCAGCTCCTAAAATATTTATATCCTACTGCAGACCTTTCTTTATAATTTAGATTAAATTACGACAAAAGTTTGTTCTGAAAACGCTATTTGTACGTATGTTAATAAACAGAACTGATGCTATTCGTATGGGGTCACACTAACTTTTGCTTAAAAATTCTTTTCTCCTAACTTTCTTTAACTTTTAGAGTAGCAAAGTAGATAAGGGTTGTATGTATCTATGTTAATACAATTTATAGACAATATATTCCGAAAAAAACACCTTCATTTAGACCAGAGGTTCCCAAACTTTTTTTTCAAAATTTTACTGGTTGCTGGTGGACCCCCTGCTGCTAGATTTCTAACAAATGTGAAGATTAATAATAATAATAATAAGTTATTTGTATAGCGCAGTTTTAATGATTCGAGATCATACAATGGGCGCTGATGGTTTAATGTTGTGTTGCTCTCTAGAGGCAGTGAATTCCACATAATAGGACCACTCACACTAAATCATCGGTCATAGTAAGCCGCTTTGTTGACTTTGTTGTCTGAAGATTAGCTCTAACGATGCACGATGGACATTAGCGTCACGGCTGAGTTCCAACCCTAAATGTGGAGTACCTAGTAAAAATCAAAAGAAAATTAAGGAAGGTTTAAAAAAGAAAATATTTTTTTATTTTTATTTATTTTTATAAATAGTCAACAGCTGTATAATTTTTTTATATAAAACAATTACATATAAATTGAGCCAATTACAGACTATTATATATTAGTACTTCACATAGAACACGTACACGCATTCATAGAAAACATGTAAATATGAAAATATAAAATAACATAAGGGAAAAAAAAAAAAATATATATATATATATATATATATATATATATATATATATATATATATATATATATATATATATATATATATATATAATATATATATATATATATATATATATATATATATATGTTAAATCTAAGGTTTTCGCGAGTACAAAATATGTTATTATTAAGTATTTTGGGGATAACCCGCGTCAAATTCTGATTCCCGAGAGAATCAGTCGTCTGCCGACGTTTCGTCTGAATCACATCAGACATTTTCAATAGGCGCCTTGTTAATAAATTTCCGTCGCGAGGGATAGTGCGCGCACGTCCGTTCGCGTCGGAAGCTTACCACCAAGTGAAAGTTTGAAAGGAAGCCATGTCAGTTGTTAGTGGAGGGGTGGGTTTCCCCAATGACGTCATTATTGCGTTTTGTTTGGCTTCTAGTGACTCGAGTACTTAACGGTATATTGTTTACAGGTGGATTATCAGTTTTCGGCTTACTAAGAATTTTACTAATGTTTTTAATGTGACTATTGTTTGAAATATCGGTAGTTGGATTAATTTGATTATTATGGTTTTTCAAAATATTGTTTTCAAGTACACTTGTCCATGCGGTCGGGATTCGAATGCTATCGTCCCTGCTATTCATTATACTGTTGCTTCTTCTATATATTTCTATTGCTTCCTGTAAATTCTAAATGTTTCATTGTTGATATTCGCGACTACTTTTGAATTTTCAAAGTCTATGGAGTGATTTTCGGTCAATGAGTGATTTACTAGAGATGAAGTTAATTTCCGGTTTTTAATATCTACGCGATGTTCAGAGACGCGTGCCGAGATTCTGCGATTTGTCCTGCCTATGTAAGTTTTTGTGCAATCACCGCAAGGGATTTCGTAAATACCGTGTGACTCTAATGGTATTTTATCTTTCGGACTTTTTAAAAAGGATGAAATTTTGTTGTCTGTTCTAAAAATGGTGCGAATATTATGTTTGTAAAGTAGGTGACTTATTTTGTCAGTAGTGCCTTTTATGTAAGGTAAAAATGCAATGGCGAGTGGCTTTACTTTAGTTGATGTATCTTTTTTATTAAAATTTTTATTCGTTTGATTTTTTATTGCATTATTTATTGTGAAATTTGAAAAACCGTTATTTCGTAGCGCGTTTTTAAGATACTCTAATTCATTTTGAATGTTTTCGGAGTCGGTTATCCTTAATGACCGTGTTACCAAGGTGTTTGCTACAGAGGCGATTTGTGCTGGATGATGGTTCGACGATGCGTGGAGATATCTGTTGGTATGTGTTGATTTTCTGTACACAGTGTGGCCGAGAGTGCCATCGTCTTTTTGATTACGAGAACATCAAGAAAAGGAATTTCACCGTTGTTTTCGATCTCCATTGTGAATTTGATGTTATTGTGGAGATCGTTCAGAAAATCAAGAAATTTGTGAAGTTCCTCCAAACCGTGAGGCCATATAACGAAAGTATCGTCCACGTATCTAATCCATAGCTTTGGTTTTAAGCGCGCTCTATCTATAGCTTCTTTTTCTAACTTGGTCATGAATATGTTAGCGACTGGCGGTGAAAGAGATAGACCCATTGGTGCTCCTTTTACTTGTTTGTACATGTCGTTATTATAAGTGAAAAATGTGTTATTGAGGCAATGTTCTATTAAAGTTATTATGTCATTCGGTGGGTCACTCATTTCTTTTATTGCTTGAAGAGCTTCGTCTGTAGGTATATTGGTAAACAGGGATACGACGTCAAAACTGACAAGGATGTCGCCCTTGTTTAATTTTTGATTTTTAATGATTTGTATAAAATGTTCCGAATTTTTGACAAATGATTCCGCTGATTCTACATCTGGTTGTAAGTAGTTGGCAAGATACTTTGATAACATTTGAAGTGGCGAACCGACAGAACTGACTATGGGTCTAAGAGGAACATCCGTCTTGTGAATCTTTGGCAAACCGTATAATTTCGGAAATCGTGACGATTTTTCTCTAGGTATTAACGACTTTTTTAATTCTGGACTTAATTTGGATGACATAATTTTTGTTTTAGTCGTTTTTTCTAAGTATGTTATAGGATTATTAGGATGCAGTTTATAAGATAAAACGCAATAATGACGTCATTGGGGAAACCCACCCCTCCACTAACAACTGACATGGCTTCCTTTCAAACTTTCACTTGGTGGTAAGCTTCCGACGCGAACGGACGTGCGCGCACTATCCCTCGCGACGGAAATTTATTAACAAGGCGCCTATTGAAAATGTCTGATGTGATTCAGACGAAACGTCGGCAGACGACTGATTCTCTCGGGAATCAGAATTTGACGCGGGTTATCCCCAAAATACTTAATAATAACATATTTTGTACTCGCGAAAACCTTAGATTTAACATAAATAACCTCTACGGGGAGGAAATATACAGTGAAACAAAAAAGTTGAAAAATTAAAGTCAAAACACGCTAAGCTTCTATGTGACCTAACCTTTTTGTGTCGATGTCGTGATAAAAAAGTAGTGCCAAAGTGTTTTCAACTGAGACAACGCGGTAGCAGAAAATCGGTGAGAAAAATTCTTTATAATACTAGTTTTTCCCTCATACGCGACGAAATCGGTTACATTCATTTACAATTACATACACTTGGTACTGATATTAGAAATCTTCATATAAAACTTGCTAATATATTACACCCGTTAATATGGTCCGAATTAGATAATCTCATTCATAATAGGATTGAAACGAATAATAAAATAAACTCCGACCGCCAAATAAGTAAATTCACGCGTATCGAAAATAATATCAAAAACAAGAATACCAACAGTCGTTAAATACCGATAAAATCATTCACAATCTCACTGATCTAAAATTAAATAACGATACAATATCTGTTCTAAGTAAAGGTTTTAATTTTGGTGTTGTTCCTCCGAAAATTCCGAAAGAAGACATTGTTACGGGTATCGAATCAGCCGTGTGTAAACTACCAAATAATATAGCCGAAACTATACGACAAGAAACTTGCCATATACTTAGAAAATCGCTTCCGCCGAAAAGAAATATATCTCTCGATGAAATACGAGCTCTTAAAGAATTACGCGCAAATAAAGATATAATTATTCTTCCGGCAGATAAGGGAAACGCAACAGTCATCATGAAAAGCGAAGATTATCACATTAAAATAACTAATTTGCTTAACGATCCGGCTTATAAACTGCATCCTAATAATCCTATAACATACTTAGAAAAAACGACTAAAACAAAAATTATGTCATCCAAATTAAGTCCAGAATTAAAAAAGTCGTTAATACCTAGAGAAAAATCGTCACGATTTCCGAAATTATACGGTTTGCCAAAGATTCACAAGACGGATGTTCCTCTTAGACCCATAGTCAGTTCTGTCGGTTCGCCACTTCAAATGTTATCAAAGTATCTTGCCAACTACTTACAACCAGATGTAGAATCAGCGGAATCATTTGTCAAAAATTCGGAACATTTTATACAAATCATTAAAAATCAAAAATTAAACAAGGGCGACATCCTTGTCAGTTTTGACGTCGTATCCCTGTTTACCAATATACCTACAGACGAAGCTCTTCAAGCAATAAAAGAAATGAGTGACCCACCGAATGACATAATAACTTTAATAGAACATTGCCTCAATAACACATTTTTCACTTATAATAACGACATGTACAAACAAGTAAAAGGAGCACCAATGGGTCTATCTCTTTCACCGCCAGTCGCTAACATATTCATGACCAAGTTAGAAAAAGAAGCTATAGATAGAGCGCGCTTAAAACCAAAGCTATGGATTAGATACGTGGACGATACTTTCGTTATATGGCCTCACGGTTTGGAGGAACTTCACAAATTTCTTGATTTTCTGAACGATCTCCACAATAACATCAAATTCACAATGGAGATCGAAAACAACGGTGAAATTCCTTTTCTTGATGTTCTCGTAATCAAAAAAGACGATGGCACTCTCGGCCACACTGTGTACAGAAAATCAACACATACCAACAGATATCTCCACGCATCGTCGAACCATCATCCAGCACAAATCGCCTCTGTAGCAAACACCTTGGTAACACGGTCATTAAGGATAACCGACTCCGAAAACATTCAAAATGAATTAGAGTATCTTAAAAACGCGCTACGAAATAACGGTTTTTCAAATTTCACAATAAATAATGCAATAAAAAATCAAACGAATAAAAATTTTAATAAAAAAGATACATCAACTAAAGTAAAGCCACTCGCCATTGCATTTTTACCTTACATAAAAGGCACTACTGACAAAATAAGTCACCTACTTTACAAACATAATATTCGCACCATTTTTAGAACAGACAACAAAATTTCATCCTTTTTAAAAAGTCCGAAAGATAAAATACCATTAGAGTCACACGGTATTTACGAAATCCCTTGCGGTGATTGCACAAAAACTTACATAGGCAGGACAAATCGCAGAATCTCGGCACGCGTCTCTGAACATCGCGTAGATATTAAAAACCGGAAATTAACTTCATCTCTAGTAAATCACTCATTGACCGAAAATCACTCCATAGACTTTGAAAATTCAAAAGTAGTCGCGAATATCAACAATGAAACATTTAGAATTTACAGGGAAGCAATAGAAATATATAGAAGAAGCAACAGTATAATGAATAGCAGGGACGATAGCATTCGAATCCCGACCGCATGGACAAGTGTACTTGAAAACAATATTTTGAAAAACCATAATAATCAAATTAATCCAACTACCGATATTTCAAACAATAGTCACATTAAAAACATTAGTAAAATTCTTAGTAAGCCGAAAACTGATAATCCACCTGTAAACAATATACCGTTAAGTACTCGAGTCACTAGAAGCCAAACAAAACGCAATAATGACGTCATTGGGGAAACCCACCCCTCCACTAACAACTGACATGGCTTCCTTTCAAACTTTCACTTGGTGGTAAGCTTCCGACGCGAACGGACGTGCGCGCACTATCCCTCGCGACGGAAATTTATTAACAAGGCGCCTATTGAAAATGTCTGATGTGATTCAGACGAAACGTCGGCAGACGACTGATTCTCTCGGGAATCAGAATTTGACGCGGGTTATCCCCAAAATACTTAATAATAACATATATATATATATATATATATATATATATATATATATATATATATATATATATATATATATATATATATATATATATATATATATATATATATATATATATATATATATATATATATATATATATATATATATATATATATATATATATATATATATATATATATATATATATATATATATATATATTATATATATATATATATATATATATATATAACTGCATGAATACAAAATAATGAAAATATAGCCACATCGTTTTTTCAGTTAGGTCCATATGCCGACCTAACTGAAAAAAATAAGTTTCAAGCCCCCGGACCAAAGCTTAAAGAAAAAAAAGCATTATTTTTTTCCCTTTATGTTTTGAGTATGTAAAGTATTGAATATTTATTGATTGATTAAAATAAAATAAAACCTAAATGAAAAGTGACATTTGTAGATTATTTGGATAAACATTTCAATAAGATATTGATAGTTATTTAGTTTGGTTCAGAACCATTTAAATGATTACATTGAAGAAGAATAATAAAGTAGGTAATAAAAGTTTATTTTGACAGATGTCGTTCAATTAGATTGTTGTTAAGACAAAAGAATAATAGATTGGCATTCAATAGATAGACCTCCTCTAGTAAAAACAACATTGACTTTAACTTGTATATAGACATATTAATCTTGTAAAATTATATTATTATAAAAATTGTAATAAAATGTTTATTGTGAAAAATCAAGTTATTGAAAAATTAAACCCCACCATCCGGAATTGCCTATAGAAGCCGAAAATCTTCTCTTGCCTATGAATATTGAGTGGTTAAGAAATTTGGATACCTAGCTAGTATCATGTACTTTAGGGATGAATAATAACTCCGTATAACCATCAATTTACAGCATATATGTCTGGTTACATAGGTAGTAGCTTGTACTTTAGGGATGAATAATAACACCGTAAATAATCACAGTATAACCATCTATTTACAGCATATATGTATATCTGGTTTCCTAGCTAGTATCTTGTACTTTAGGGATGAATAATAACGCCGTATATTATCAACGTATAACCATCTATTTACAGAATATATATCTGGTTACCTAGCTAGTATCTAGTACTTTAGGGATGAATAATAACGCCGTATTTTATCAACGTATAACCATCTATTAACAACATATATATATCTGGTTACCCAGCTAGTATTTTGTACTTTAGGGATGAATAATAACGCCGTATTTTATCAACGTATAACCATCTATTAACAGCATATATATCTGGTTACCAAGCTGGTATCTTGTACTTTAGGGATGAATAATAACGCCGTATTTTATCAACGTATAACCATCTATTAATAACATATACCTATATCTGGTTACCTAGCTAGTATGTTGTACTTTTGGGATGAATAATAACGCCGTATTTTATCAACGTATAACCATCTATTAACAGAATATATATCTGGTTACCTAGCTAGTATCTTGTACTTTAGGGATGAATTATAACGCCGTCTTTTATCGACGTATAACCATCTATTAACAACATATATATCTGGTTACCTAGCTAGTATTTTGTACTTTAGGGATGAATAATAACGCCGTATTTTATCAACGTATAACCATCTATTAACAGCATATATATCTGGTTACCAAGCTGGTATCTTGTACTTTAGGGATGAATAATAACGCCGTATTTTATCAACGTATAACCATCTATTAATAACATATACCTATATCTTGTTACCTAGCTAGTATGTTGTACTTTTGGGATGAATAATAACGCCGTATTTTATCAACGTATAACCATCTATTACCAGCATATTATCTGGTTACCGAGCTAGTATCTAGTACTTTAGGGATGAATAATAACGCCGTATTTTATCAACGTATAACCATCTATTAATAACATATACCTATATCTGGTTACCTACCTAGTATGTTGTACTTTTGGGATGAATAATATCGCCGTATTTTATCAACGTATAACCATCTATTAACAGAATATATATCTGGTTACCTAGCTAGTATCTTGTACTTTAGGGATGAATTATAACGCCGTATTTTATCGACGTATAACCATCTATTAAAAACATATATATCTGGTTACCTAGCTAGTATCTAGTACTTTAGGGATGAATAATAACGCCGTATTTTATCAACGTATAACCATCTATTAATAACATATACCTATATCTGGTTACCTACCTAGTATGTTGTACTTTTGGGATGAATAATAACGCCGTATTTTATCAACGTATAACCATCTATTAACAGAATATATATCTGGTTAACTAGCTAGTATCTTGTACTTTAGGGATGAATTATAACGCCGTATTTTATCGACGTATAACCATCTATTAACAACATATATATCTGGTTACCTAGCTAGTATCTAGTACTTTAGGGATGAATAATAACGCCGTATTTTATCAACGTATAACCATCTATTAATAACATATACCTATATCTGGTTACCTAGCTAGTATGTTGTACTTTTGGGATGAATAATAACGCCGTATTTTATCAACGTATAACCATCTATTAACATAATATATATCTGGTTACCTAGCTAGTATCTTGTACTTTAGGGATGAATTATAACGCCGTATTTTATCGACGTATAACCATCTATTAACAACATATATATGTGGTTACCTAGCTAGTATCTAGTACTTTAGGGATGAATAATAACGCCGTATTTTATCAACGTATAACCATCTATTAATAACATATACCTATATCTGGTTACCTAGCTAGTATGTTGTACTTTTGGGATGAATA